>OX578280.1:22703351-23303351 GCA_951217055.1 Gerris lacustris
TTATTATTAACACAAGGCTGAAAACGATTTATTTTAATTAATTTTATGGGCACTGGATGCAACCTTGCAAACAATAAAGGCTTTATATCAAATAATCGTTATTAATAATTATAATTTACTCTAAAATATATTTTGGTTGGTATTATCATATATATTTGTAATTTTTTTAAAAATATCATTATCAACAGATAAACCTCCTCTCATAAAAATAAGTAGGGAATATTATTTTGAATAATATAAAAAATAAATAATTAAATAAATAAAATGTAATATTGTTTAATAATATGTTACTCTTAAATTATTCAGGGGGGTTTGATTTATTTTTTTTCTTCTTTTGTCCATAGGATTTTGATTGAGGATAGTTAAAAAGGGGGGGGGGGGGGGATAAAGTTTCAGAAACGCGTGTTATTGAGGGAGTAGGGGGCAACATTGATTGGGCACGGGGAGAGCTGTGATTGGTAGGATTAAGTACTGAAGAGAAACGTTTCCCCAGATTACCGCAACAAAATCCTTTTTGCAAGGGGGAGATTCCCAGTTCGCTAATAACGTTAAGCCTTTTTACTCCTGTCCTATTCCCTTCCTCTGTCCTTCAATAACGAAAACCGCGTTCACAATTCCATCGTTTCCACGAGGGGGGGGGGGGGGACATCTCTGCACCCCCGTCTGTCTATTTTATTCGATGGGATTTTATATTTTAAAACGCCTTTATGATAATCATCCTCTACATTGGACCATGTTTTTATGTCCTTTTTTATTTATTTTTTGTTTGTGTCCAATTTCCAATTTGGCTGGTAATCCTTCATTTTGCTTCTACATCCCCAGAAACGATTTTGATTAGTTGTATTAAAAACTCTGTAAATATTCTTTTTTTTGTTTACATTTGCCTCCCATCCCCGTCTCTCTAATCTCCTCTTTGTCATAATTAATTCAATTTTTATTTAAAATTATGTTAATCTTGCACATTTTTACACAATATATATATATATATATATATATATATATATATATATATATATATATATATATATATATATGTATGTGTGTGAACATACAAATACACACACAACAATTTCTCCAAAATTGTCATTAAAATTTATGAAGTTATTACAGTAGTTAAACTGAAAATACATACACAAATATAATATTTGTGTGTGTTTTCAAACACATATCATATATTTATATTTATGCATGTTTAAATACAATCTTTTACAACAAAAAAATTATTATTTTTCTTTTTTATAATTATATTTATGAATACATTATATTATAGAATGTAAATTTCGAATTAGACTTAGTTACCATTTATATATCAATAAATTTACAATAATTACTACTACGGTGCTATTGTATGATTTATTGTAACAATATTCGATATGGTCAAAAAACAATCGAAATAGATTTTTAGACTGCTACAGAATATATAGTCTGCCCATTTAACCCATTTTTGTTTGTTATGTTACTGCTATGTCGTTTGGTAACTTTTTTGGTGATTTTTTTTATCTATACTATAGGTTTATAGTAGATGTTTTTTATCAAACAATTACAAAAATGTTTTATATTTACCTAACAAAAGATTGTGGGAATAAAAAAAACTTATATTTCCAGTTAAATAGGGGAGAATGAATAGGAGGGAACGCAAATGTTCAGGACAGTTTGGTTGTAGAGAGAAGAAGCAGCCTCGAAAATACCCAGGGGGATAAAATATATAGAACTAAGATCAAAGTAAAGTAATGCCAACCAAGAGAAAAAATAATTTAGAGAAAAAAGGATAACTCAGAAGCAAATGCTATTTTGATATAAAATAAGAGAGCAGGTTATTGGAATAGAAAGGTGTAAAGAAAAAAATGGTTAAAAAAAGGAGGAAATAAGTAGAAATCTGAAGAATAACCATAGTAAAGAAGGAGGAAAAGATGGAAATATAAAGAACACAGAAATAAATACGGAAAATATAAAAGGAAACACAGGAAAAATACAGAAGAGAAGAATATATATATACATATATATATATATATATATATATATATATATATATATATATATATATATATATATATATATATATAAAAAATGTAGTAAAAGGAAGGCAAGAACACAAAAGTAAATCAGAGAACATAAAAAGAAATATACAGAAAAAAAGAGACATCACTGACAATCCTGAGGAAGAAAGTGAAAGTAAACAATAAACGACGAAAAATGGGAAGAACGAGTAAATATTAAACAAATAAATACATATTTAGAGTTGAACAAAATTGAGTTAAAAAAATGAAAAAAAGCTAATCAAGAGCAATCAGAGGAGAAGCAGACTCATATAAAATAGTTATTTATGTTACTAGGCAGCAAAATTCCATTTTGCTGACAAGTTTAAGTTTTAGTTCCGAGCCGAAGGCGAGGATAGGCTAAACAAATTTACTGCTGAGGCGAAGACGAGGCAGGAAATTTACTATTTTACTGACGAGGCGAAGCCTAGTTAGGAAAATGTTAATTACCTGCTAAGGTGTAACCGAAGCAGGAAATCTTTAAACGAGCCAGGAATGTTTTCTTTGCTGCATAGTTACATACAATATTTTATCTACTAACGCCAGAAAAATTACACTAATTATAATATTCCTTCTTTAATAGATAAATGATTTAAAGAAATGAAAGTTGTAAAAATACGAAGGTTGAGTCATTATGTTAAAACAAAACAAAGGAAAAACGAATTCAGTGTTGCCACTTTTTTTTATTAACAGCTGTTTTTTATATAAATTCTTTTAATAATCACTGTAAAATAATAAAATTTGTTTTATTATTATAATTTTTAAACGTATTTTTAAAAATGATTATCAATAAATGACTGGAAAAACTATAAACCATAATATTAAAAGGAAAAAAAAGTGAATAAATTTATTTTATTTTGACTAAATATAAAATAAATTACAATATATACATAGGAGGATATCGTTTTATTATTGCAGAACAAGTAGTAGTAACGGAAATTGAAGGGGATAAACTAACAATAGGGGGAAAACTTTATATTAACTTTTTATCCGATTTTTTATTTTTTTTTATTTAGCAAATTATTGTTAATAAAGATACTAGAAAGAAGTGTAAATATAACTAAGATAATGATTTAAAAACATTGTTTACATCATTTTTGCACACAAAAAGATATTAAAGAAGAAAATACAAAGAAAAGAAACTAAAATAAATTAATATTTGACATATATAAACATCTACTGCCTTAAGGAACATGATGAATACGATGGAGTAAAAGTTGGAGGTGAAAGAGAATGAGGAAAGGGGAAGGAGTTAAGAAAATTTGTTGTACGTTTGAAGGGCCCCTCGAGGCAATTTTACAGGGGCCAAAAAAGCGTTTTTCTCGTTTCCTAGTTATTGTTTGAAAGTGTGCGGGGAAGTGAGTAAAGATTTTAAGCCCCATTCCCCCTAAAAAAAAAAGGCAAACCTCTGAAACCGTCTGGTGAGCGCCCTCCTACCAAAAAAAAGAGCCTCGCTTTGGGGTGGGCCTCAAAAAACTTAGATGAGAAAACTTGGCACTCTTGCTTATCCTTTTCCCGCAAAAAAACCTTACGCACTTGTTCCTTCAATCACAGACCACACACGATTCTGATTTTTTTTCTTCTTTTGTTTTATTTCTCTTTCTCGGATTTGCCATTTTTACCCAAATTTTCACTACAAAGTGTTCATTCCATTATTTCTTGATCATGCACTAAAATAAAGAACTGTTACAAAATGAAGAAATATATTTCTAGGGATCTATATACAGTCAAAACATAGAGCTTTATAGACAAATAAAAACAATGACATTTGTAATAAGGACTAAGGAATAAAGATTTCTAACAATATAAAATTAAGATAAAAAATTATTCAATAGTATTGAAGGATAGCTAAAACAGTAGATCATTGTTTTATTAACAAAGTTCTGCGTGAATAGCAATTCAGTATAATATTACTATATTATAGAGGAAACGTTTATTTGTATGTTAGAAAAAATCTCAAGAACCACTAACTATCTCAAAATTTTGAGAGTAGCATTAAAGGCTATATATATATTTACGATCCACATAGTTCGTATAATAGATGACGAAAAATTTTAAATATCTCCTAAATTGACCGTTTAGGAGATTAGTGAACTAAACCAAGGAAACTATCAGATATCATCAAGTATGATAATATGACGTCATTAAAAAATAAAAATTCAAGATGTCTGCGATTGAAAGAGAGGTTCACGTAGAAATAACGTGGAGGTGTCCGTGTAAGTAGACGGGAATTCATTAAGTGGTAGAGACTGCAAAAAGGCAGGCTGCAAATCGCCTAATATACATTACTATTGTGCTTAAAAACATTTTGAAACTAACTGGTATGGGAAAGAGAGAATAAGGAAGACAGTTCTAAAACATGGAACTATGATACGTATTATATACTGTAAAATAGCTAGTAAATATATAAAACGGATAACTAAGATTCTATATGTCATTTAACAATGAATTGCAACAGCTCAAATAATAAAAGCATATTGGGCTATGTTCAGTTAATGAAGGCATTGTTAGAGATTTAACTACAATGAAAAATTCCCTTGAATATGGCAAAAAGGAGAAAGCTTTTTGATTATATGTAATAAAGGAATATTAAAGGCTTCATCATAAAGCATATTCGCTCAAAAGATTTACGTAAAATCTATCTTTAGTTGAAGTGTGTAATTTTAGAGACAATCTACGAATGAATTGAGTATCTATGTGTGAGTAAAAGTATAGACCTGCATATATTTATATAATCCCACACATGTAGACAAATACAATAGCGTTGAAGGCCAACTGGACATTGGGTATATGGGTGTATGGGATAACAAGCCAATGCAATTATACCTAGAACTGTAGTGGATAGGATAAACCTACCACGCTAGCCCGGTACTGACATGCGGCACCTTCTACCAGTCCTAATATATAACGTCTATTCCCAATATATATATATATATATATATATATATATATATATATATATATATATATATATAAAATCTATACACATATATTATACGATGGAGGCTTGTCTATACCGAGAGGCAATGTCTGAAATAAAATACATTGAAAACCTGATACAATAGACATAGGGATGAAACTGAACGACCCGAGCCCACACTAGACAAAATAATAGGTTATTTAGCATCGAATAACCAACTGGATAGGCAAAATATATCGAATGCACACAAAAAAATGAATGAATTGTAAACATATAGATGAGAATGCCTCAAAATAATATCGAAGGTTTCTTTCAATACGTCTCGCAACATGAAATCATATTTGATGGTTTTCTTGATATTGTTATTCTTTTCTGTTTATTTTATTTATTTATTTCTCCATTGACTTCTGTTTCTACATCAAAAATACGCGGATATGTTTATAGCTTATGGTAAACAAGAATTAAATTTAAATTAGATATATTAAATTGGTTCTTTAAAATGATCAATTACTAATTGCTTGTGTAGTCATTTACGTGAAATAATACATCATTCAAAAATACATGATTAATTATGAACTAAATGATCTCGACTAGTAAATAGATAGGTTATATATATTATTGGTAAAAATAGACAAATATATTATTTGGTAATCAAATATGTTTTATATTAAACATTTAGTATTGTTATTTATTTTTGTTGTTCAAATTTCTTAATTGCCGAATACCCTCCATCACATCGACCAAGGCGAAGGCTCAAGAGGAAAAGTCCTGTAGATCTTTTAGCAGTTATTTAATGGATTTAATCCAATTTTATTTATTTATTTTTTAGTTCATACTAGTTTACCCTAAAATCATATTTCAAGTCATAATACTAATGTATTATTTATTTTATTTTTGTTAGCTTAACTATAAGTAATTATTAATTACAATAAAGTTTCCTTTGTTAAAAAAAAAATGTTAATGGTCTTGAATTCAGTAAGTGATAATCATTATGTTAAAACCGAATTAAATCATTATTGAAAGAAATTATGAAGATGCAGTATATCTTTTTGTGATAAGGTGATAACATTAGTTTGCATATTATGTTGTGTGAATATAGTTTAAAGCTTTTGCATTATTATAATACTATGTCGTCATTAACTATCATAAAATCATTCGGCCGGCTAACATAAGTTTAGCGAGACAAAAGGGAGTCACCTTTTGTCTCGCTAAACTTATGTGCTCGTCCTCGAAGAGGGAGAGATGGATAATGTGTTCTTCTGTATGCAGGAAATTAAAGAGGCAGGCGTGTACTATTAATTAAAGTGCAGAATGAAGATATTTTATTTCGAAACTGCTCCTACGTGATAGTTTAGTAGTAAATTGTACTGAATGAACACTTGGACGGACATAATGGCAAATTTTAAAGGCTCTATTTTTAGCCCTTGTTTAACCCTACCCTAATAAATAAGCCTCAAGAAGTGGACAAGGTCCAGATTGTCTCATTAACAGAGACTTGCCAAACCCCCGTGCCATTCTCTAATCAAAATCCTTTCCGTTAAGATTACCAGATTGTCGTCCTAGTAGAGCACACTTGGAGGGGATATCTACGTCCAGTCCTATTCTGGATAGGTCCTAATGGTCGGATCTACAACACAGTAGAAATGGACAGAGTCCTAGTTGTCCCGACGGTTTCTCTTATGTCCTCCCTCTCACTAGTATCCCAGACCGTAGTCTATGTCGGACCAGGCCCTTCTGTTAATCGATCCCACGTTTCCCAGTATACAGGGGCCCTCGGCAGACCCGTCCCGATTGATTGTGGGTACTGCCGTTCCAGAGGAGGGGTCTAAATTGTAACCAACCTTTCCCCTCTTCCACCTCTACCGATCTCCTACAGTAATCCCATTCAACTCCAGGGACAAAGCGCACAACCCTGCACCCTCCTGCGGCAGACCGAGCCCCATCACACGGATCAACTATTTCCCCGTGTCTCCCAGTCTAGCACCACTTCCAACTCTCACTCCCACTACGTCGACTCAATTAATCGTTTCAAATTAATCTCAACTAGAGACCGAAGCAGAGAGGAGAGAGTTGGGGTTTTATAGGTGTCATATTTCTGATTGACAACAACGATTCGGAAGGGATGGATTCCAGCCTAATTGGCAGCGATCTGTTTCAATGTGAACCCAATCTGTTATTGTGAGTCAGTTATTTTAGCCGATATTTTTTATTCATAACGCACAAATGATTATCGGAGTGTTATTGGAAAGCCAAAAACTTTAAGAAAATCCGCATGTCCCTAAAATATAACACTTCTTTAAAGTGTTACTCAATTACTTGATCAAAGAATAAGATAAACCCACGTTTTTACATATCAATAAAGAACTTTTCCATTAAGTTACTCGTAACGTTTCATATTAATGCAACTTTTACTTAGTTTTTCCTTTTTATTCCTAGAGCTTAAGAATTACAAGTTAATAAAGAAGTCTATGTAACATATCTATTCACTTATCCTAGAGGGTATAAACTTGAACTAGGAGTATTACAGGTACAACATCTTCGCAAACATGAGATACTGATTATAACCCCATTCAAGTCTAAATATAATTGTTTAAAATTCCGCATATAACAACTTTTTGATAAACCAACTAGCTGAGGTTGAATTGCGCAACCACTTAAGAATTCAATAACACAGCAACTACCCCCTAACTTAGTACACACATACACAAAAACAAGCACACATATATATATATATATAAATATGCGTGTGTGTGTTTATATAAATACATATAATAAGCACACAAATACGGTGGTTTGCCCTCTACAAAGTCAAGAGTGAAAGGAGTCGAGTATCTCAAGGGAATTGTATACTAGGCATGCATTATCGACGCTGCAGGAGTACACAAGTGTGTGCGCCATCATCTCACTAAAACAAGATACCTTTCCTTATTCGAGAACACAATAAAATAACAAACATCTCTTAAAACATGAAAACAAACTCGCTCTAGCGGTGGTAAAACGAAATACAATATAGCGCTCCCCTATGCACTACAATCCCCTATGGAAAATACTTGAACTAAAAAACAACGAGACTCTCTATTATTATTAGAATTATATTATATTCGCATAGTTTTTTTTCTTATATTTTACCTTAAAAAAAAAAAAATAAAATAAATAATAATAATAATAATATAAATATACATATTTGTATTATTAAATAAAAACTAAAACTTAACTATCGAATGTTCTCGGACAAGCGAGAATTCACTTTAAAAAATGATAAAAGCATTCTGTCTTACAATAAATTAAACTATAAACTAAAATTGAAAATCGAATACAGTTTAATTACAATATTAATGAATCTAGAAACAAACAGATTCATTCACCATCGATTGCTTACAGCTGCTATTTGTAAATAATCTATGCTAACCATGCGGAATTCCATTTGGAAAAATAGACTGATTGTTACATTTTATGGTTAAATTACATCAAGATTTTTAAGTTTTTGGTAGTTTTCATACTACGGAAAGATTAAATTTACTTTAAATCAAATTATCATTATCAATAACTACCGGAGTAAGAGTACAATAACTTAGTTGGTAAGAGCACCTGTAACGGATTAACAGGAGGACCCGTTGTTCGAGTACAGGTGCGAGGGTCTATTTTTCTCTGTATGTCTCCTGTAGTTATTGATAATTATAATTTGATTTAAAGTAAATTAAATCAAGACTAAAAAGAAAACAATTGAGCACGAGAAATATGAATTTGAAAACAGTTGAATTTAACCTTAATTCTTCGTAATTGCGTAATTTTAGTTAAGCCATACTACGCAATAACTATTTTTAGACTGGTCCAATTCAATGCGCATTGGGTTTATCTCATGTCTTCTACATAGTTATCTTTTCTGTAAGTAAATATTACTAATATTAAGCTTATTACAATAAAACTTCTTTTACTAAACAAAAACTTAAGCAATAATAAATTGTGCAACAAACGCCACATAACCACAAAGAGACACCCTATATAGCCCGGAAGTTATCCTAATCCATTCCTTAGAGACTGCCCAAGAGACCCAAAATAACTCTAAGGACTACTCGATTTCGAAAATTAAACGACCTTTAACCCTATTGAGAGTTTGCCAAGGGAGTTTATCTTGGGTTAAACTTAACCAATGTTAACTTTGTCAGAAGCTAAGATATAACCTATATTTATAAGAAGGGTTACTATGTGTACATTGCCTATGCCTCATATCACACAGGCCCTTAAGCCATCCTATGCAAACGTTTATTTTCTGCTTCTTTTTTTTCATCATCTCTATATTCATTTTTTATTTATTGGATAGTTTATTCCTTCAAAATAAAAAAATATAAAAGTATTTTATATTCCAAACTCTTCCACACTAGCTTATCTTTAGTAAGAGATACAATTTTGAGCTATCAAGCTCTATTATTAATACTTTTGTACGTTTCCAATAGTAGTAGTTTTATACCAATTGTATTAATTTATATCAAAATGAAGCGTCGGAATGTATTCAGATGTATCTTTATTAAACATTTCTTTGTACTATTGTTTAACAACCAGCTGTAAAATTCAAATTATGCTACTTATTATCAAAATTAAGTAATAGTTTGTGATCATTTAATTTACTTTTGCTTGTCCTAGCATTAGACTGTGAACACCTTATAGATTTTGCATACATGTCAATCTTATTATAGACTTTTTATCCTAGAAAACCACTTAATAAGTTAAATACATATATAAAGTGATGGTAATTCACTAGAAACTAATTGTATATTTCCGATAAAAGACTGAACTTGACAGGTAGATGGAAGGTATGATAGGATAATAGTCAAATGTATTTGGAAGATACCAAAGGGAGAAAAGAGGAATGAAGCAATATTAAAAAATGTTATCCACTCTTCTAGGTACTCCTAAATAGTAACCAATACATAGTCTGGTTCCTGAAACTATATTTTATACATACTGTACACATAAAAGACATTCCATCATATTTTATACATTCATACAGAAAAAAATACAATCCTGACTAAACGAATTGGTTGGTATAAGAGCTGAAATTTCAGATGAGATTAAAAAAAACAAAAACAAATTGCATTTCTACGGTTTATCCTATCATTTAATCAATTTCAATCTATCAATCAATTTAATCGCTCAATCATCATTCATCAGGTATCAAATATAAAAAAACAAATGTTCTTTGTTTATATTTATTATTTATTTTTTTAGTTGAAAAAGGTTTAGAAGGGGTAAAAAATTGAAATGCAATTCAAATGGTACAAATTCATGATAGCTTACTGTTTTATATTTATTTATATATATTCTTTTTTTTACTGAAAATATATAGTAGGGGGGAGGGGGGTTCGCGATGAGAATTCAGGTGAAAATTGTTGAAAAGGGCTCCTAGGGGCGAGCAGTGAAATGAAAGGGGCACTGGAGTGGATATGGGTAAAGGGGGAAAACCAAGTTTTTAATTGGAATTGTAATAAATTTTCAAGTGGAAATGTGGGGGGGGGGTTAACACACCCTTTATAGCGTCCGCCCCACGGCTCTGATTTCAATGGTTTAAAATTTCTTCTTTTTTTATTGCGTTCACGAAAAATTTCTGGCTTGAAATACCAAAGAAAAAATAAAAATAAAAAAAGGGATAGAAAAGGGTAAAAAAATTGAATATTCAATATGGTTATGATAGTACAAACAAGTGAACTGTCTCTTTTTGTAACTGTTGATATAAATAATGTACAATTTTGCGTATAAATACCCAGAAATTGTTTCAAGTAATAAATTAAAAAAATAAAAATATATTTTACCGTACTAGATTTAGACGAAAGAACCACAAAATCAAGGTATGCATGTATAACACATGCATAATTTGATAAGAGATCTTAAAAGGTTTTCTATGGATAGTAACTTTGATCGTGAACTGATAGTAGCTTAACTGGACGTAAATTATGTATCTAATTTTTATTCAGTTCGGTTATTAACAAGGGAAATATAAACACAAATGAAAAAAATTAGTCCGAGAGCATACAGACAAACTTTCTCATATACGAGTTAGTATATAAACGTATAGTATAGTATAGAGTATCATAAAAATTACTGTTCCTCGGCGGGGAATGGAACCCGGGCTCTCTCCTTCCGCGTTTAAAGCTATTTTCTCAGGAACTAGATTTTGCTCGGAAAAACGCCTTATATCGTTAAATTCGTATTTAAATGGACTACATTTTACAATTGTTTCAATCAAAATCGTCGAAACCGTTTTCAAGAAATCATTTTTTTCGGAGTTTTTGGGGGTAGTGCCCCAAATTTGGAGCTAAAATTCATTTCTCGATTCCATCTCGGGATGTGATTTTTTTGAATATTTATGCCAAATTTCGTCAAAATCGGCCCGACATTTTAGTTCTCCACGTGTCTGCATAGACGAAACATTTTTTAAAAACCACAATTTTTGGACTCAGAGGAACTTAAAACGTGGAAATACATCAAAATCCTAAGATCGAATTTTCGCGTTATCACAATACTTTTCTTTATATAAAAAAGTAAAAACAAAAAATGAATTAAGTTAATGGCATCATCACAGTTAGATTCCTAATTATTAAATAAGGTTGTTTAGATTTTTTTAAAGAATTAAATAATTTATTTAAAGTATACAAAATTATTAACTACATTTAGTAATAAATTTTAAATTATTTTTATTTAGTTTGATAGTTAGCAATATTCTTTTTTAGCAAATTTTTTTTAAAGATTAATGATACTTCTTATACTCTCTCCTTTCTCTAACCACATAGAAAACCGTCACAACGTCTGAATTATAATTTCCATTGTGTTCACATTATCTAGAAATAATTCTTGAAAGGAACGTGTAATATGATGTATGTCTTTGCTTGGTTTAACCTCTGTGGATTTAAAGTCACTTTTTTGTAACGTTTCAAAACTTTTATTCGTGAGAAGAAAAAAAAAAATGTTCTAAAAACGTGAAAAATAAATGGGCAAAATATTGTAACTTGACTGCTGTCTCAGTAAACTTTGTGAAATTTAACCCGTGCCTACATAGCGATATTTTATTATTTTGAAAAAAAAAAAAAAAAAAACTACCAAGACATTATTATTCTTTATTTTGCTTCCAAGATAACGGAAGGTAACGGAAACTATGCGAGCTTTACTTAGTTTAATTTACTAAGATTATCAGAAGATGTTTCCTCATTAAGTAGAAGCGATACGTCTAGCTTCAACTCATTCTGTCTTTTCTAAACCTAATAAGACTGTAGACTCATACTCAGATGTATTTTCAATTAAGCAGAAGCGAAATGTCTGATTTATACTGTCTTTTCTAAACATCATAGACCGTATACTCTTATTCAGATTTATTTTCAATTAAGTAGAAGCGAAATGTCTGGTTTCTACTGTCTTTTCTAAACATCATAGACCGTATACTCTTATTCAGATTTATTTTCAATTAAGTAGAAGCGAAATGTCTGGTTTCTACTGTCATTTCTAAACATCATAGACCGTATACTTTTATTCAGATTTATTTTCAATTAAGTAGAAGCGAAATGTCTGGTTTATACTGTCTTTTCTAAACATCATAGACCGTATACTCTTATTCAGATTTATTTTCAATTAAGCAGAAGCGAAATGTCTGGTTTCTACTGTATTTTCTAAACATTATAAGACGGTAGACTCTAGACTCTAATTCAGATTTATTTTCAATTAAGTAGAATGGAAATGCCTGGTTTCTACTGTCTTTTCTAAACATCATAAGACCGTAGACTCATATTCAGATTTATTTTCAATTAAGTAGAAAGCTTTCAATACTTGATGCATAGTTTGCAATATTTACAGTTAGCTACAAGCATATGCTTTTCTATCATATCCTCTTAAAGGATCGTATTGCATATCAACTTTTTTATATCATTTCTGCACGTATATATCTTTCCCTTCCTTTACTCACCGGGTGAATATAATCAATCATCAATCGACGGTATTTCCTACGTCATTTCTTCGCCTAAACACAATATCCCACCCTTCCATCTTTACTTCATGTATTCCGCTTTACCGTCCCTCCTCAAGCTTTCTATCATCAATTTAGCAAAAGAAAAAAAAATGTTTTACCCCTCCAACCTTTTTCAAAAACCCACCCCCTTAAGAAAAAGATGAGAAGGTATCGAGCTATCGAAATAGAAGAGGACGGAGAAGGGAGTGAGGATTTCGACCTATCGAAACAGGATCTGATGCCATTAATCTAATACAAAATACTCGGCTCTAGGAAATTTATGTTCCTTGGTAAGGCATAAGCAACCATCTACCTTCCGAACCCGTTTTCACGTACATCCTTTCCATTCAGGGATAAAAAGCATCGACAAACCACCCTTCCTCAGATACATGGATTTTTGGCCGACGATCAAAAAAAAAAAAAAAAAAAACCTTTAAAATCTCATATGCATTCTACCTATCTTTAAGCTTTCCTGTGAACGTACTAAAATAAACTAGATCGAGGAAAAAAATATATTTGACTATAATTGAATACGACAACTTAGTTAGTTCCTTAATCCTTTCTCCCACAAATAAAAAATAAATAAATAACTATAGAGCAAAATGTATGGTTCAACTAAATTTATTCGAATTAATAATTAAAAAAAAAGCTAAGTAAATGAACCATTAAAATAATATATTATAACAAGCATAACTGAAAAAAATGTTTATGTGCAATCATTTCAGAAACCAGATTTTGCGGCAGAGTGACCTAATATTTTTTACTGGTTTAAAAGAACAACTCTTATACATTTTTAAATTTAATTATTTCAAATTTTTGAAAGCGGAAAATGGCATAGTTTTTAAGATTTGGTTTTATCAATTTTGCCTCGATGTGTGACCGAACTGAATAAGTATACCAAATTTCAATGAACTCGGATCAGCCGATATTTCCCACGTCATTTCTTCACTCAAACACAAAATCCCACTCTTCCATCTTTACTGCATGTATTCCGCTTTCGCCATAGAAATCTTATCTATTGTGCTATCAGAGTTTAATTTACTAAGCCCACCGTAGTTAAAGCTCCACTTGAGAACTAACAAATTTTTTGTAATAACAACTTTTTGGACTATAACGTGTTATTATCTCGAAAGAGATTTTTTAGACAATCACAATATTTACCAAGTATGATATATGATTAAATGAGAATATAAAAATGTATTATATTTATTTA
This sequence comes from Gerris lacustris, assembly GCA_951217055.1. Lineage (NCBI taxonomy): Eukaryota > Metazoa > Arthropoda > Insecta > Hemiptera > Gerridae > Gerris > Gerris lacustris. The sequence goes on from OX578280.1 coordinate 22,717,511, forward strand.
AAACAGTTGTATATAAGATAAAGTAAATGCATTTCATAATATTGATACAAATGAATAAATGACAATACCATATCATTTTGGGAAATAGAATAAAAAAAATAAAACTAAGAAGATTATATATACAAACATATATATTTAATGGAGGGAATAAACGAAAAATTTTGAAGGTACACTAATTTCTCTTTTTTTTGCAAAGAAGTAGTATAAAAAGAGTTCAATCCCTTCTTCCAAAAGAAAAAAGCTGAAATAAAAATGATTGAAGATAAGTTAAAAATGGTATTAGGAAGGAGGAAGGGTTAGATGTATCCTTAAAACGTTTGGTTCGGATAAAGACAGGAGGAAGGGAGGGGGAAAGGCAGGAAGAGACTTATGAAAATTTATCAAAAATCGATTCGGAGCTGGCGTGAAGCGATTGGGAGATAAAGAATCCCCCTAAGATAAGTAGATGGGTCGGAACTAAGTGTTATTGGAACCGAATCCTTCTAGAAGGGGGGGGGGACCACGTCCCCCCTTCAATTTAATAAACACGAATTCTGCTTATTTCACTTCCCCAACCCCATCTTACTTCTTTTTTTTAAGAAAACCTATCTTAAAACCTTCCTCCTCCCTTATGAGAATAGCTTTTACAAAAAGAAATCGTTTTTTGAAAAAGAAAGTGTGTAAAGTAAAATTGGTATAGGAAAGAGTTGGAAAAAAGGAGAGAAAAATAAGGCCTCAACCTCTTTTACTAAAAAATGTAAATGATCGCAGAAATTCAATAGTAATAACAGATACAGATAAAGAATTTATCCAGAAGAGAGGTAAGGCAACAGGAAAAAAGGTAACCAAATCAGAGATAATCTTCTCGCCTTTTGAATATTAAAGTTATTTTTGTACCCCAAACCTTTTACAAACCTAACGTTTTCTTCTCCCTCGGGTTTTCCCAAAGAACCAAAAAACACTTAATATTATTTATTTGATAAGTAAACTATAACAAGGTGAGTTTATTTCCCAGTAAAAGTAATTGTAGCATAAATAAAATAAAAATATATACCTACTAAGGAAACCATTTGTCTGTCACAGTAGTAGCTAATATTGGAAAACCTTTTTCTTAACCATATTTTCTTAGCGAATTGTGAAAAGGTAATTTTATTTTCCTTAACAGTAATTGTTATATATAGTCAATAAATAAAAATCAAAATAGTCTTATAACAATATTTTAACCTTTTATACCTACAAGTTAAATGATCGTTCACTAACAGTTAAAAAGTACATTGTTTATTTATTAAGAAAACAGTAAAAAAAAATGTATCTACCAAATATTTGTAAAAAAAAATACTCAGTCTTAGCTTCCTCGCATCATATTACGAATTGTATTGATTTTATGCTTTTACAACCCAATAATGTATAATTTATTTAACTGTTTCCCCCGAAACGTCAAAAAAACGTCAGAATTGATCTGATTTGTTACATGAATTAAAGAATCTATTTAGCAAAAATTAAAGAGCGCAGACGGTTGAAATTAATCTGGTGCTATCAGCGAGCTACTTTCGGCAAATCATCCAAATTGTATAAAAATCAATTGAGAAATTTTGAAGATATAGGTGTAAATAAATGTATGGTTGTGAGCTGATGAAGAGGAAAGAAATTGGAGCAGATTGTTAAAACTTATAAAGGACCAACAATGGGCTAATTATGAACTACCATACAAATTTCAAAAATCGGACAAATCATTTTTAAGATATGTTAAGTGCGCAAAACTTGAGCTGCCGACAGATACGGAACCAAAAATGTTCCCTGATTCCTGAAACAATTTCTGCCTTGGAGTTTTTGAAATTGGAGACATAAAAAAATTTCCCTCTTCAGAATGATCACATAGCTTCCGTTACCTTCGGCAAGCACGGAAGCATATAAATATATATATGTGTGTGTGTGCACTCTCAAGCGCATGTATATTTAAATAACGTAATGTTTCAATTAAAATTAATTAAGACATAGAAACGCTGGCGCTGGTTGGTCAAATTTAAAAATTAGAGAATTAAATTTTATTTAAGATTCATTGAAATAAAAAGAAATTGTCAGAGAGTTCACTTACATTTTCTTCTCGAATATTAAGGCTGGTGTTTAAATATGCTTTGGGACAGTAATCGTTTGTTTTTAATGACAGTTAGCCAGAGAGGAAACGATAGCTATGAAAATACCATTTTATGATCTGTTAAAAGTTTCTTTTGGTAGGGAAATCGAGATAAAAAAAATCTGATTGGAACAACAAGGGGCGGAAAAAACTGTATTAAATCTCATCGATTCTGGAAGTTTTCAACTGGATATTGTACGGACAGTGGAAAGGGGGTGTAGATGGTGTTAAACTGATAATCGTTTTATGATAGGAGGCACCCTCGAAACCGGCTTTTTGCATTAATCGAGTTTTCAAACACCCCTTTACCTTGATAATTCTCACTTCTGGAGAGTCTAAAGTGGGACGGGAGACGGAAAACTCGCCTCTAGATAACTCCCGATACCGTCCGAGCTTCGGATCGAGGGTAGTGTAAAGAGAAAATCTGAATTTAATCATTTAACAGCACCCTTGTGGTGGTCAAGGGATGCGGCACCCCATATCGTAAAACCATTTGTCATAACAAAAAAGTTTTTCTCAAATCCCATACTAAAAACACCCCTCACCCGCCCTTAAAACACTAAAATTTCGAAAATTTCCCCATCCATTTAACATACATCCCCCTTCCCTCTTTCGAAAAAATTTGCAAACAACTAGAAAACCCAGGTGACCATATTGAAAATATGGGCGATGGAGAGATGGTATAATTTCCATATAAATGAATTGTAAACGAGCCCGTACCGGTAAGGAAAAGTTTTTCCCGAACGATTTATTCATTCGTTTTTGGGTGTTTCAAACATTTATAAATATTGTCTCATGCAAATGGGTTTTTAGTGTGATAGTCTCTTGTCAGCAATGATAAAATGGTCAACTAACAGAACAAAATAAACTTGTATAAACAACGTTTAAATTCTAATTTGATTGTTTTGAGAGGAGGGGGAGAAGAACGTTATAAAACAGTAAAGGGTGAAAGTTTGTATAAATTTACGATTGCTTTATCTTCTTCCCTTGAAGAACCTTTGTAAATCGTAGACCTATCTAACACTGTTTCTATGGTAATTAAGTCGAATGTAATAAAGAGTCCACGCAGTTTAGCTTGCAGAGGGAAAAAATAGTAGTTTAAAAGCCCTATTCTACGTCTAGATATCTGAACTTTATCCCACGGGTATAATAATGTGAATAAAGTACTCTTATCTCCATCTAAGTGAAATATAGCGGTATGCAATGGGTACTGGTATACCGCGAGATGTCTTAGTAGGCATTCTCATTCTTTTTTTGCGTAAAGGGTTAGACTGGGTTCATAGTACTCTCTCCTTCAGCTAACCTCCCATCCCTGGTACTCCTACACAACCTTAAGTAGGGTTACCCCTCACTCCTTTCGGTTCACTAGGCTAATAACCTCATTAACGTTATAATAATTTTCCAACTATAAATATTCAACTCAAGTCTTATACAAACATCAGGCACTTAGATACTTTCTGTTACTTTAAGAGCGCAAAACAATATATGCTTTTCTACGTACTTTATTTGTTTAAATAAAACCTACATTGCACATTATTATTACAGCAAATCAGTACGTTTTCGAACGATATATTCATAATATAATATTGCTTGAAGTGGCCGTGTTATATATCTACCTATCAATTTATATATTCATATATATAACTCCGAGTCATTGTAGGAATCTAAGATAATTACAGACTGAATAGATAATATTTCTATGTAAACTCAAGTTCAGTTATACTTACAGCTTTATATTCTGTTAACTGATGACCGAATACAGTAAAATCGATTCCGTTATTTTCGAATTAAGTTGGTTCTTCTTCATTTGATAACTGCATACTAATCATAAGTAATTATAAATTAAAATGTATCCTAAAATTTAATTTCTTAGAATTGAATCAATAGCGGTACCAAAAACAGACAATCATATTGCCTTTTTTTTCTAGCAGTATGTGCAGAAATTTAAAAATAATGTGAAAAATCAATAATTATTTTGATGATGGTTATACCATATCATTTTGCAGGAAGATTAAACATAAAATATTTTATACAAAAGTAAATTTATTATTTTACTTCCGAGCTTACCGAAGGTAACGGAAACATTGTGTTCACTTTTGAGAACGAAAAAGTTTTACGTCTCCGATTTTAAAAATTCCAAGACAGAAATCAGTTTCCGACATCAGGGAACATTTTTGGTCTCGTGTATGTCTGTCTGTCGGTCTGTGTCCGCGAACCCTGAAACGTGCGACGATAACTTTTGGTTATTGACGATGGTGGAGAAATAACTTCTAAACAATTTTTTTTAGCTATTTTTTTATCCAAAATGTTATACCAATGCCTAGGACGAGTTCGTTGGACAACGTTATCTGTTCAAGCGTTCACGCGCAACGCTCGCGTAAACGGGAACTTCAAATTTAAAATTGGAATTTTAGGTTGGGAAAAAAAATCAAACTTCACCTATTTAATGAGACAAACTTTTTTTCAAATACAATTTTTTAGTAAAACCAACAGCGACACCGCTATTAAGTGTTAAATATCACTAAAAACTATTAATAGTTTTTACATAATAAACAATAAAGTAATATAACAATGAAGTACATGATAGAATGCGAGGAAGCTATGTGCCACAATAATTGGCAGTCTATTTTAATCTATAAATATATATATATATATATTTTTTTTTTTTTAAAAAAAACAACAGATATTGTCATAACGATTATCACTAAGTGCAATAACTTAGAAAAAAAATGTAACTACTATTTTATATTTACCTTGTTATTAAACAAACAAAAAATTAATGAGCTTAAAATATTTTGTCCTCCTTTCTTCTCCTAATGTTTGAATAGTTCAATAATCTTACTGAATGTGCAAACTGAATGATTGGGCGGGCCTGGGTGGCTCGGAGGCTAGAGCCCTCGCCTTGCGATAAGGAAAGTTAAGCAGCCTCGAGCTGGGCCAGAAGATGGATGGGTGACCGCTTCTGACCACAGCTCTTGGTTCGATTCCCGGACCGGGCCCCCCGCTCAATGTCCACCTAGCATTGTTTAAACCAATGGGAAGCTCCTCGAAAGAGTGGCGCCACCAGGTTTGGGCCTGGAAACTATGATAATGACACTCTTGGTTGTTAGACAACTAGGAGGGGAGTCATGGTTAACGACCATAATATCTTCCACACAATTGTGTGAAGATTTCGGTCCCTAACCCAGGTTTGTTCTATTGGCCCACCTAAGTGGCCTGAGTCTTCTGGTGTAAAAGCCCCCCGGAATAAAAAAAACAACAAAAAAAACGCAAACCCTCAAATTAAGATAATGCGGCGTATAAAATAAGGTGGAGATATTCATACATCCTAATTCAATTTCCAAAAGAGAGAGGAGAGAAAAAAAAACAAAAAAAAAAACATTCTGATAATATGGAAAAGGAGAGAAGACAAATCATATAGCGTATTCTCTAACTGAATTTGTTTGGATTTACATTTCATATATATATATATATATATATATATATATATATATATATATATATATATATATATATATATATATATATATATATATATATATATAACAAATATTTTCTGACCCGGTTTTCTAGAGCCGCTAAGACGTCCGGTCAGATATTTATGACGTACTCGTGAGGGCCCCTTTCACCAGAGCTACAGAGAGAAGAAGGTGAAATAGGATTCTAGTTCGTGATTTAACCAGAAGAAAGAAAAAAAACAAAAGGTGGTTTGGTGGCAAAAACCTCCCTCGACCGGTTTGGTAAAACCGAAAAAGGGCCAGGCTTTTCCGAAAGGCGGTCGAAGGCAAGGGCAATAAATTCAAGAAAAACTCTCCCGACCACACTGCAGACGATTATTAAACAGGGGGTAAAAAGAAGAAGGGGAACGAGTTTAAGAAAAAGAACTTCCCCACGGAGCAAAAAGGGCCACAACGGAATTAGAAACTAACCTGTGAATTAATTATCAAAGGGAGAAAAAACCGAAGAAATTTAGATACGAAATATTCCTTCGTCTTTTAAAATGATTTTCACATCAGAAAACTCTAAAACTGTTTTATTTTCCACACTCGCGAAATAAAATGTTTTATTCAAACATCTTACATCAAGGTGTTGGAGGTATGTCTTAAAATAAAATCCCTTACCCTAAAATATTACCACGGAATTAAAATCAACCCCGAATATTATAATTGAATGTAATAAATATCATTTTTAGGTGAAAAAGGTTGAAAAGAAAATCTTAGAAAATAATTAAAAAGTTTTTCTTCCTTCTTCAAAAAGGTGGAAGAATTAAAAGTAGGTTCTTCTTGTATAATAAAGGATGTAACGTTAAAAACATGCTTCACTAAAATTAATATTTTATATGCTATAGATGTATATCTAGAGATAAAAACTATTATTATTATACAAACATGCTAATTATAGAAGAGAAGAAACCGTCTAAACATGATAAATACATTAAGAATTTTCCATAATAATGTTTCACGTTCAAGTAGATCATCAAACAACTATTTTGTTTTCAAATTTCGAAAGGTTTTAAAAGACCTTAAAAAAATTTTAAAATGAGATTTGAATTTCATGTTGAAAGAATTTTTAAAACCTACTATATTTCACACAAATTGAAACTACAATAAACTTAGTTTAGAAGAGGTATTACATTGTATACGAAGATTCAGAACCAATGTTTCTGTAATTATGTTAGAATCATTTATAGATCCCTTTAAATTAAAAAGTATGAATCGAAAAGTCCCACTAGATATTTCAATAATTACAAAATCAAGGTGATGAGCATTGAGGAATAACTAATAATAACAATGAGCATTGAGGAATAACTAATACTAACAATGAGCATTAAGGAATAACAATAACTAATAATTGCAATGAGCATAGAGGAATAGCTAATAATAACAATGAGCATTGAGGAATAACTAATATTATCAATGAGCATTGAGAAATAACTAATAATATCAATGAGCATTGAGGAATAACTATAGTCTTCTTGACCGTAGGTCTAAGCTTTCTCTTAATAACAAGCTTAATATTTATGATGTAGTCTTAAAACCTGCTTGGACCTACGGCCTGGAAGTGTGGGGTAGCACCAAACCTTCCAACTCACGTCGTCTCCAAATCATCCAGTCCAAGATCCTAAGAAAAATCACTGATGCTCCATTCTATGTCTCCAACCTCACTCTCCACAATGATCTCAACGTTCCCTTCGTTCGCGATCTATCCATATCCCGATACCACACATTCCATGAATCCTTATTAGATCATCCTAATCCTTTAGTTCAACTCCTTTCTGCCCAATATATACCAGATATCCCTCCTCGACGCCTGAAGAGACAGTGGCCTAGAGACTTATTAAATATACACGTATAAAATCTGTAATTATCCTCTATCTGCTATATCTTATTTATATAATTATTTAAGTAAATTAATAATTTAGTTTACTTATTATTTCATTATTTATTCATTTATTATTTATTTAATTAATTAATTAGTATCTCATTTCTCCTCTATCTACTTTTATTAGTTACTTTATAATCTTTTATGTATTTCTCACGCCAAAAAGGGGTAGTCACTGGACTACTTCCTTTTACATGTCGAACAAGTCATACAAACTATATTAACTGTAACACTTATAGCATGTTCATAATTGTAGTTGTGTTAAACAATAAAGAGAGAAAAAAAAAAAAAAAAAAAAAAAAAAAAGGAAAAACTAATAATAACAATGAGCATTGAAGAATAACTAATAATAACAATGAGCATTGAGGAATAACTAATAATGACAATGAGCATTAAGGAATAACTAATAAAAACAATGATATTAAATGTTAGTGTAGAAGAACGTAGAGAAGAATTGTTTTGATGCGAAATTAATTGATGGTGATAGAACGATGATGATGGTGATTAATGTATAATGAATAGATGAGAATGAATGATAAAAGAATAACGCAATTTCGATGATTGAATATATGTATAAAAAAATAAGTAAATAATGAAAAGGATATACATCAAAGTATGAGAATCTAATGAGTGATTTACTAAAAGTACTACTTCGACTCCACTACAGAGACATATTAATTTTTCGAGGACTCGATCTAGTATTAGAAGAGAATGAATTCCGAGGGCAAGAAAATTATGATCATGATCATGATGACGATAATGATAATGATCACCATGATGTTGATGAAGATTATAATGAATACATGATGGAATATACTTAAAAGTATTTGATATTGTATAAAAAAGGTACTTTGATGGTACTTCTTTTGATTGTTACTCCCCTATGTTTTTTATAAGAGGAGTAAAAGTTTATAGAAGTGCCACTTTGATTCTCTACCGTTTCAAATTAATATTATGAAGAAAGTTGTATATAGATTTATTAAATAAGAGTTCTATTATTCTATTATTATTTACTATTAATATTAGTCTAGTTGAAGTTTGTTGTATTAATACTAACATAACGAATAAGGTTCATAGGAATTCAAAAACAAAATGTTACTTCTATATATTTTTAGTTGGCATATTTGGTTAATCTCTTAATATTGCCAAGCAGAGACTACGAACAACCATTCTACCAACTTTAGCAGAGATAGCTCGAGTTAGATTAAGCCTCTATAGGCATCTCATTAGACAAACCCCGATACTATCTCTAGATTGGTTCCATAATTATCTTGGGCACATTAAATACTCCTTTGCTTAGTTAGAAACATAGTTTGAATAACAAATAATAAAGAACTAATAGTTTTCTAACTAAACTGTTCTAGATTCTTTATAGCAATCTTTTCTTGGATTAAGATTTATATGTATATTTTCTGTTGAAGGGTACCTATAATAGAGTGAAAAAATAATACGTCAATGTTTTTTGTAGCTTAGCGCAATAAGTAATCGATGTCACAAAAAAATGTCGAAAATCGCATTTCAAAAATTCCCCCCCCCCCTCACCCCATTTAAAGAAGTCAAATTTGTCTAATTCTAATAAATGAGAAATGGATTTAAAGGTTTCGTTTAGTGCATTATAAATTGTGGAACTGCTTTTTGAGATAAAACAAAATATGAAAGCTTTTATAGGAGAAATCTAATTTATTATTTAAATATAATTTGTTTCTTTAATAGAAGAATAATCGATGATTTCCCTTTAAAATAGTTTAAATATTATTTTTTATCAAAAATAGCAATACCACAACTTAATACACTCAATGAGACCTTTGAATTTACTCCTCATTTATTAGAATCAGACAAATTCGACTTTTTCTAAATGGCGGAGGGGAGGGGGAGATTTTTAAAAATCGATGTTCGATATTCCAACGTGGAAAAGAAAAATGGAATAGTACCTAAAATGATACTCAAAATTTGTTCCAATTTCCTCTTGTATGATTTTAGAAAATTGTACTTCTTGGGCACAGGGATTATTGTGAGAAAAGTAATACTATAAATCTTTATTTAAGAACTTTTTTTGTTTTGTTGGACACACTGTATAATACTCTATAATCTATACCCGTGTTATTCTTCGTCGGTTTAATGTATACATGGGCAAAATACAGTTGGTTTGCTCCCCTTCATTGCCTCGTAAAAACCAAGACGACGCCCCGATACTGAAGTCAGCAGAAAGGAAGGACATCCCCAACAAAAACCTAAAAAGGGACCCCAAAAATCAAAGTAGTGATACCTACATTGTATGTTCTTTCTCATCCATAATCTCTCTTCACTCCTACTTTCATGAGTATGGCTGCTCTCTTAAATGATTGCCTAACTCTTGGCAAGTTCCTGAATGAGACATAAAGTATCATGAATCATAAAGCATCACATCAGTATAATTTGTCACGTAAGAGTTACGTGGGTAATAGAAAGAGAGACAAGAAAAAATAGTTCCAGACTCCCTCCCAAAAAAAATCCTATCAAAGAAGTAATACTAACATCTGGCCACGCGTTAAGCAATAAAAATAAAAGAGCAAACTTGCTCATGTCATGAAAGTAGGAGTGAAGTGATGCTATTGACTAAAGAAAGAGCTGACTTGGCAACAAAGTAGATATCACTACTTCTATAGGCTGACTTCTTTGTGAAGGGGTCTGGAACATGGCCCATTTTTCGCGCTTAAGATTTTGTTGGGGTTAGCTCTAACAGAAAATAAAGAAATGTTACTACTTTTGTTCTTGTATAACAGTTATGACGGGTAATTCAGTAATTTACAAGAAAACAAAGTAGTCAACATTTTGTTTATATTAATAAAAACAGTCTTGTGTAACTAACGCAATTCTAAACAGATGTATTCTACTAGATTAAATCTGCAAAATTTTGATTAAGTTGCGCAAAATTATGCAATGAGTAGGTTCTCTAAAGCACGTCAGTCAATCTGAATTAATGGTATGATAAGAGGAAATCTTGTTATAGGCAGGCAATATGATAGGAAGGATATTACTGGCTTTGTTTGTTCTATAAAGGAAGGAGTTGGGCTCGATCGGGTCCAAAGTGAATAACTTGTTACCTTATAGAATCGGTTATTAGTTCCAGATCCTACGAGGAGGGCAGAGCCCGTGGGGAAGTAGGGATAGATTTATGGTACTGTCGGGAGTCGGGGCCCTGGGCTGGCTTGCGACCGCCCTGTAGCCTCCTGATATAGTGTTTTCGGTATTAGGCGCGAGTCCGGGGGAGAAACGCCGGGGGATAGAATACCCCACATTAGGTATTCTATTGTCGAACAGGGTGGAGAGATGGTTTTCCCGGCAGCGGAGGCTCGGTCCAAGAGTGAGTGCGAGATCGATTCAAACGTCATCTTATCCTCTTGATATAGAAGGAAAGCCTCGGGTAGCGAAACCGAGCATGATACCCCGTACACTCTCTCATTCCACACACCGTCCTCGGAATCAATTTACTTCTCCCCGCAGCCGAGATGCAGACAAGTGAAACAGGCTCGACTCCCTTTAAAGCTCTCTCCGACGGCTGAAAAAAGAAACTGGGCCTTCTTAACCCCATCCTCACCCTAACGGATACCGCACGCTTCTTCCCACCCAATTTGTAACCAGACGCCCCACACCACCCTACCGACTCCTACTCTTCGACCCCTTGACTTGTTGATCTATTTACACTCCGCCAGGGAGAAAATAAATAATCGAGACCAACCGACCGCCAACCCGACCAATAAGACCCTGTGAATACCGACAAAGCAAGAAAAATGTACAACATCTTACTTTTTTCGGATATGGAAAAACTAAAAAAAAAAATCTACTTTATATAATTTAATCAAAAGGAAGAAAAATCTATATGCAAAATACGAAGATTGCTAGAATAAAAGGAAATTTACAAGCTCAACAGCGAATAGGAAGATCTGATAGAATAAAGGAAATTTGGTCTTGAATATAGAGTTTACGGAGAGGAAAACCTACCGAAAATAAGAACATCCACAGAATGGGAGCTCCTTTACACATTTTACTTCAAGTATAACAAAAAATAAAGAAAACAACAAACAAAAGAAACAACTTTATCTAATAACTTTCACGCAGGGTATCAGGCAGCTAACAAGTTTACATGTTCTACAAGTTTTGAGCTCGAGGAAAACAGTAGAAAATATTGTACAAACAAGCATTTTATAAATATGATTTTTTTTTTTTTTTAAATAATTATTATTAAAACAAAGTAAAACTTACATTATCGATATATTTTAATAATTTGACGAGCCAATAAGTAAAACGCTCCCCTAAGCAAGTTTTTATTTGCCACCCAAGATAAAAATGAAATATTCGCGACTCTTTGCTGATAGTTTCTATGCAAAGCTTGCAGTCTAAATTAATTTTAAATTACTATTTTATTTATTTAAATCCCACTCTTTATCTAGGTTTAAAAGCTACAAGGTTTGACCTGTACTTGTATACAAATAAAGACATGATTTATTGATTTATACATATGACAAACATAAACAGCATGCCACACATGAAATGTGTGAGAAAATGGGTTCTATTTAGTTAACATTTGTGTATAATGTTTTATAAGATATATTATTATGAATAAACTTGCACAAATATAGTTGCACTTTATAGAAAAGAAAAATATATCGAATTATAATATATATAAACTGGGAAATAACTATAAAGAAGACTAAAGTAAAAACGTGAGAGTAGTAAGTGCACATATATCTCTTTTAAATTTACGAGTATAATCATCAATAAATTTTCTAAAATATAGTCTATGTTGTTCTTCCTATATATTTTTTTAAGTTATAAAATAATGTAAGTAACATAGTACGGATCATTCAGCTCGGAAATAAAAGGTCATATAATTTCTTGCTCTTAAATTAGGAGAAAACTAAGAGAACCGGAAGATGCGTTTCCTATACTCAAACTAAATAAAGATCCTTATAGACCAACCGGAAATACCCTCTTCCGTCAAGGGGTTCTTTCCTTGTAGTGAACTTCCGGACAAAAAAAAGAACGGCCTAAAGGGGGGGAACTCTTCGCTTATTGCGACCTTTTTATAGCTCGATTTCGTGATTTTTTATTGCTTTTTAGAAGAAGAGTGCAAGCTCTCGAGTCTTAAAAAAAGCTAAAAGAGAGGAACAGGGATAGATAAACTACGGTACAAGGGTAAGAAAAACCAAGAGGGTATAATACATCTTAAAAAGCCTTATCCCGTCCTCTTTCCGCCGGAGATATATTGAAAGAAAATGGCCGCTTATTTTTTGTGAAGTATGCATCATTAGGTCATAAATGGAAAAGAAAATAACATTGATGAAACTGGCATTTTTCTTTCTCAATGGTTTACGAAAAATATGACTGCTGCCTTAACCAAAAAATATGACTGTTGCCTTAAAAGCTTCTTTCATTTTTATTTTAGACTAACAAAATAAGAGGAACATTCTTAATGGTAGCTGAACTAGAAAGATATGACATGGATAGCAAAATTCTTTGGTTTAATTAATAAATTATTGATAAACTTCATTCTTTTATATCTAATCTGTGTTTACTTTCTTTAAATCGATAATTCTGAAAAAGGAAATAGATATAAATCGGTGTGGAACTGATAAGATTTCAAGAAGGTTCTAAATAAAAAGAGAAAAGGTTACTTGAGTCGAAGAGAAAATCGCATGAAACCCTACTTTGTAATTGTAAACAGCTGAATAAAATCAAATCCCCCTTAACAAAAACCAAAACAACAGAAAAGGGATAAATTTAAATACTGCACATAGTCAAAATGCATATCGCTATAGACAGTACCGACTAAAGAGTTATCTAATGTTTTAAATATATAGCGTTAAGATTAAAAATATACTTTAATATTCCATAATCCCTCAGTATAAATAAAAAATAAATACGAGTTCCGTAAATACAAGTATGTTTGCCTTGTATTTGTGTATGTCCTTGATGATTTGTGTTGATCCCATTTATTCTATGTTAAAATAAAATAGGAAGTATATATGATATTTTCCTTAGATTATGAAATAAGAAAAGAATAAGGAAATGAAATGACAATTTAAATTAATAATGAATTCTCAGTTCTGTCAGCACCAAGAGGAAATAGATTGTACCGAGAAGAATAAGGAAGATTAATTCACAGCTTCAAAAAAGGAGTAACAGAAGAATTCATTGAAGATTGGAGATAAGAAGAGAAGGGATGAACAAAGTAAAGATTAACAATCTGTTTTGAGAATAAACAAAAAATATGAAAATGGTCTCTTTTACGAAAGATCTAAAAATAGAGGGTTACCATTCCAGTACAAAATTTAAAAAAAAAAAATTCTATGGATTAAGAAAAAAGGACAAAATAATTTTCCATTTTAAAGATAGTAAGATTTACAATCTTTTTATATAAAAACATGAAAAATTAGATTTACCTACTTAAAGCCCGGTAAACAGGAGGCGGACTCTGGAGTCAGTGATATACATCATCCTGGTGAATCAGAAGGCGCCTGGATAATCAGTTGTATTTTCCACAGAGTTCGCGGCGGACTAGAAGCAACATGATCGATGAATCTACTGATCTTCAATATCGCTCCATGCTTATCTTTATAATCTGGCTGACGCGTGTCATACAGAAAAACATTCTCCCGCACAAGATAAATCAATTGATCAGTAGATTCGTCGGTCATGTTGCCTTTAGTCCGCCGCGAACTCTGTGGAAAATACAACTGATTATCCAGCAGCCTTAAATTTGACCAGGATGATGTAATATCACAGACAACAAAATAAGTCACCTTTTTGATCGGGCCTTAAGTAGGTACATCTGATTCTTCATTTTCCTGTGTATAAAAAATTGTAAATCTTACTACCTTTGAAATGGAAAAAAATTCTTTCCTTCACCTAATTCCTAAAGATTTCTTTATAGGCTGAATTAGTCCGCAGATAGATTGATGTAGGATATAAGAAGTATGTCAAAATTGAATTCATAAGACTTAAAGACAATAATTAAAGCAGATTCATAGACCACCTAAAAAAACTTCAATTAGAGTTGAAAAGGAAACAGCGAGGCTGTAAACAATGACAAAAATTAATAATTTGATATTAATAAATCAAGAAACATCAAATTAATTCGTCCATATTTAATCTATCTTTTATACAAAAATATGAAAGGAATTCGCTCGAATATAGAACAAAATAGTAATATTTAAGATTCCTGTTACAGTTGAGTTTATTAATGACAATTCTAAAAATACCTAAAGGTCAGACTATAATAGAAAACTTAGTTTGTGAACTTGACAAAGAAAACTTTTAATAACACTGTTTTCCTACGTATTATTTCATTTTAGTTCATAATAACCTCTTAGATGTTGAGTTAGTAACTTTCTTTTTCCTAATTGAGTAAAAAGTCCGCTATTAATTATTGTAATTTGATTATTCTCTTGATTTAAGGGTTTGCTTGTTTTAAAACGGATAAAAAACACTTAACAATCGTAGTAATTTAATAAATCTAATTGTTAATCAATAATTAAAAACTCCCAATAAATTACAAATCAGTCTGAGAGAATTCAGATGTACTTCATAAATGTTATTGTTACTATGCAATGGATACAGAAGCAGTCATGGTTATGGTGTAGGTTGTTTTATGAATGAATGATTGTATATTATGTGGTATTAAATTATTTCTACAGCTTTAATATTTTAATGTTTAATCTAATTTCATTCATCATGAAAAGTGTAGTTCAATAATAGACCAAGAGATAGCGTGCAAAAAAGTTTCTGGCTAACATCAAGCTAGAATTTTGTGTACAAGTTAATCTTTTGGTGCCTTTTAAGAATACATGGTCGGCTAAGTTCTTCTGCGGGACACAGCTAGGCAATAGGCATTTGAAAAAACAAACAGGTGAAGTGGCCAAGTCCCGCCAATTAAGGTGGACTTTTTTTTCGTTTATTAGATTATTGCCACTACATTAGTACATGTTATAAGCAATACAGATATGTTCAGAATATTTACAGTGACTTGTGATGCGACATGAGATGAGAAGTTATCCATCGATAGTACTCATAATATTTAATAACTTGATTTTTTCTTTTTGAATTACATGTTAGTTGTTTAATAAGTCACGCGGCCAGTGCCCCTTTAGGCGTCGAGGAGGGTTTTGTGGAATGGATGGAGATGATAGGTTTTGGACTAAAGGATTAGGATGGTGGGATATGGAGTCATGGAAGCTTTTGTATCGGGAGGAGGCTAGGTCACGAATAAATGGGACTTTGGTCTCTGTGGAGGATAATGTTGGAGACATAGAAAGGAGCATTGGTTATTCTTCTTAGGATTTTAGATTGGATGGTTTGGATATGATAGGAGTTGGAACGCTTGGTGCAACCCCAAAGTTCAATGCCGTATGACCATATGGGCTTAGTTATAGTGTTATAAATGAGTAATTTGTTATGCATGTTGAGTTTCGATGTACTATGGTGTAGGAATCTGTATAAAAGTTTGTAACGTCTGTTGCAGTCTGGGCACACCACACACAAGTTTGAGTTGTGTGTGGTGTGCCCATGTTAGACGCCGATCCAGGTGTAACCCGAGGTAGCGGACAGTGGTAGATTAAGGTGGACAATGTAATTTTCATGATCCTGAGAACAAAATTAGTTAGTAGGTAGACCGAAAATCAAGTTGAAATTTGTTTGTCAATTGATAGGTTAGTTAGTCAAATATTACTCCAAATCAAAGGGGTCATCTATCAATTGGCAAACTAACTAATTTTGAATTCAGGGGGAGAACACATATTTGATTTAAATGCACGTGAAGAATCATATTTTTTTTTAGTTTTAAGTAATCAAATTTCAGTTCAAAATATAACAAAATTGTGGTTTAGATGTTAGCTAGAACCCCTTCTGCTGAGGGAAGGGGGAATGGAAAACGTCGGGGGGAGGAGAAAGGAGTCAGAGTTAAATGATAAAATTAAGATAGATAGCGGATTGATATATGAGAGGAGCTTGGATAGAGGTGGGTTAGACTGGAGAGAGGCTGTAAAAGGGGTCCAAACATGCCTTGTTTTAGATTTGCCCAACACCCTCACAGCGAATTTATGGTTTTCAGTGCTATAGCTGTCTCATATATCGAGATAGGCTGTACAGATATGAACCCTTTCGCGTTTTCTATTCCATCCTCCCCTAGCTTTCGCATGCCGTTTGAAATCACACCAGTAGCCTGAATAACTTGTTCTCTCCACGACCAGAGGTTTCACTCGTCGTAGTAAACCATTGAAAACCTCATATAAAACCAGAGTGTGACCTCAATATCTAACTCGTGGGGGAAAAATGTGAGTCAGGATAAAAATAGAATCGAAATAACTACAAAAGATTGTAAATGGAAAAAAATATTATCAGCATTTAAAAGGTGAAAGATGATCTCGTAGAAAACATGTTCACATTGACATGGAGCTGCAGCTTCGTCGCTTCCTATTTCGTATAATTTTATGGTTTTATGCAATTAAAACCTATTTCTGTCAAATTTATTTAAGTTCCCCCCATTTTTTAACCTGATACAATTTTTTCAGGTTACATAAATTAAAGTATCCAAATTTAAAGAGCACAGACAGTAGAAATTAATCTGGTGCTATCTGTGAGCTACTTTCGACAGACCATGCAAATTTCATGAAAATCAGATAAGTACGTTTAAAAATATAGGTGTAAATAAATGTATGTTTGTGTGCACATGGAATGTTTCTTTTCAAGTAGACACATAACGTTGAAACTTATATGGGAAAATTATGTCCTAGCATCCAAACTTCATTAAAATCTTACGAGTAGTTTTAAGATATGTTGATTCGCAATAATTTATCATTTTGTAATTCGCAAAAATCTCTAAACGGATTTCTGCCTTAGAATTTTTTGAAATCAGAGACATTACAA
The DNA here is from genome assembly GCA_951217055.1 of Gerris lacustris. Taxonomy (NCBI): domain Eukaryota; kingdom Metazoa; phylum Arthropoda; class Insecta; order Hemiptera; family Gerridae; genus Gerris; species Gerris lacustris. The sequence continues at coordinate 22,734,909 of OX578280.1, forward strand.
ATTTTCATTCTTAAGAACGACCACATTAGCTTCCGTTACCTTCTATAAGCTCGGAAGCATCACTAGATGATTTAAAATAATTGAAGCGAGCGTAGCGAGCTTCCTACATTCAACGAAATATGCTCCGTGTCTGTCTGTCTGTCTGTCAGTAACGTTCACGCGTGTGACGATAACTTGAGTAAAAGTTGACCGATTTAGTTGAAATTAGGTATACATGATCCTCTTACTAATACTCAGGCTAAGTTCGTTGGACAGCGTGATCCGTCCAAGAGTTCGCGCGCAACGCTCGCGTAAACGAGAGGTTCAAAAATTAAATTGGAATTTCAGGACGGGAAAAGATTCTATCATCATCTATTCGATGAGACGAACATTTTTTTCAAATAACATTTTTTAGTAAAACCAACAGCGACACCGCTATGAATTAATAAAGATCGCTAAAACTATTAAAGCGGGCCTAAACGTTTAAAATAGAGAAAACAACCTTTTTACCGATATCTTACGTTCTAACGTAACGATTTTAATAAAACTTCATAGACACCATCTGATGCACAATTGAAACAGGCATGCAAAATTTCAATTTGATACGTGCAGTAGTTTGTTTGTAGCAAAGAGATACAAATTATTATTACAGTAAAACCTGGATAAGGTGACCACCGAAGGGACCGACCAAAAGTGGTCACCTTAGGCAGGTGGTCAACATACCCAAAATAAGTTTAAAAAAATGCGCTCGCTCTTGGTTTTTCTATAATGTTACACACATAAGTTTATGGAAAAGAGTAAAATAATTTGTCATTAGAGTAAAAAATAAAACCTTTCTGAAGTATGATTAGCTAATTTTTTTATAATTTAGGCCAAAACGAGGTGAGACTTTTTATAAAAAAGTCCAGTCATGCACCATGACTTAATGAGCGAATTTTCAAAGAAATCGGCGTATTATTCGCTTATGATAGTATAGGAAAATTTTGGAATAGAATTTGCATGGGTGAAAAAAACATTTGGTACACAGGGGTACGAGGTACAAAAGTCAAAATAGTATTTACCCTTCACGATGCATGTCGTTGGAAAGCTCTTTAAGAGTACAGTAATTGTTGTTATGTACACTTTAATCATAATTTCATATAAAAGGGGGGTAAAATGGATAAAACACGTTTTTATGCTGTTTTTGACCCTAAATTGTAAAAATTTGACCCCTAAATGAACTCCAAAAATTCTGGCCTACGAACTCATCCTTTCTTTTGATATTATTGACATTTTAAAATTTGTTTGAAATTTTTAAGTGCATCCCAAGGGGAGATATCGTCTGGAGTGACACATATATACATACATATATACATACATATATACATACATATATACATACATATATACATACATATATACATACATACATAAAAAAAAGTGTTAAATTTCAGGAATCGATTCAGAATGGTCTAAAACGGATTTCCATGGAAAAATTTTTCAAAAATTCGCATTACAAAAATTTTGAAGCCATTGCAATAGCGTAATTTTCTTTGAAAATTCGCTAAAAGATGAAAAAAAAAAACAAAAAAAAAAAAAAACATGTCTAGTAGTAGTAACATGTATTGAATGTACTTACATGCAATTGTAAAATCTAAAAAAATGTCGAGGTAATTTCAGCTCAAAATACACAATGCACGTAATATCATTAATAATAGCACACCTTCTTACACCTTTCTTCTTTTAAATCAAACTAACAACTGAACAAGAAATATAATCAGCTAACAGACAAAAAGAAGCTATTCCAAAGAAATGAGGATGAAGTGAAAAAAAAAAAATAAATAAAATAAAAATAAAAATACAGAGAAATGTTGTACTATTTATGGTTAACTCTAAGAACCAACAAGAATTATTTCATTTTATTAATTTCTTTGAATTAAAATCCTTCTAAATAGTTCTTATTAAACAGGAAGAAAGTAAAGTGGATTTTATTCATATTGCAACAACTAGTATATAAGTTCTAAGAAATTAAATAATTAAAACCAAATGTTTTAAAATTATTATAGGTACTCTAAAATATTATGTTTTATTTTTTTTTTCTTATCGTTTTTTTACTTTGGTCACTTTCACCGAAATAAATTTCCTTCAAGGGACCAGAAGAAGGTGGTCACTGGTCAAAATAGGCAAATGGTCACAATAAGCAGAACAAAATGTACATTAAGTATTGAATTTCTGAAGGGACCATGAAAAAGTGGTCACATTGACCAGGTGGTCAATATACACGGGTGGTCACTTTAGCAGGTTTTACTGTATTGAAATAGAGATTGTGGTTAGAGGAATAGTAAGAATGCGGGGTGGTTCCCTTACTATTAGCCGCTGCACTACTACCAGACCCATTATCTATCAACTCATAATGATTTACAATAATCTTTTTTTTCAATATTCAATACATATTTATTACTATACGCTCGCTTCAATGATAGAGCCACGCGATGCCTAGTATATATGATTCTAAGATTTTCTTTTTTTTGTAAAATGAGATTAAAAAGTATGTTAGTAGAAACGAAATCCTATTTAAAGCCTATTAAACTCAAGCCAATTCTAACTTTAAAGCCTAAAGCCAATTTAACTTTATGTGCTAACATTTATTCAGGACAAAGTGTGTTCAAATTATAAGGTCTTAAGCATTCTTCATAAAAATCCCATAATTCTTGTAAATTCTTTGTAAACGAATGACATTTTTGTTTAATGTACGATATATTTTGTGGTTATAAAAAATAGCTTCTAAACAACTTTGAACCACACAACAAATACTAATTTTTTTGGAGAATTTGTATGACTGATGAGAAAAAAAAACTAGGTAGGTTTTAAATAAAACACTGTTAGTTCCGGGAACATCCAAACCATACAGATTAATCAACTAGTACTACAGTTTAAAAAAAAGTCCAATCCTTTTTTTCACCTCGTTTTTTCGTTTTTATCAATCGACCATAAATTAGCTGTGGGGTGTAAACAACAGTGGAGAAAAAAGTAATTGCCCATGTCTTTGATATCTTCCGGGATCTACAAGAGGAGGGAGGGGATAAATTCCGCCAGGTGCAGGGAAATTATGCGATGTTATTAACTGATAAATCACACGGTTTTTTTTCCCGACCGGATTATAAATCAGAAGTGGTGTAATTTGCAATTCTTCTTTTTGAGGTTTTCGGGGGGGGGGGGGGGGGGGATTAGATTTGTTTTTCAGGGGGATACAATACTGTTGTTAAAGTTATTGCTTTGCACTCGTTGTTGTTGAGTTTTAAGATTTAAGTTAGTACAAATCAGTGCTTATCTAAAAAAAGAGTCAAACTTCTAATTTGCATAAAATCAGCCAGAAATTTTATAACCAGGAATTGTGAAATTTACTCTTTTTTTGAGAAATCCATAATTTCCGATTGAATAGAATTATAGTTGTAACTACCAACAAAACATCTGATTTGATCATTTATTATTATTTTATTTATTACATAACTAGGCATCGCGTGGCTCTATCATTGAAGCGAGCGTATTGCAATAAAATACTGAATATTGAAATTTGTTAATCATGATGAATAATGTCATAGTTGAAGATAAGAGGAAGAGGGTAGTGAGGGGTTATAGTGGGGGCACTCGGTACAAAGCATTACTTCCTAAACAAACCTACACACTAACCACCCGTAATAGCTTTTAAACTAATATTATAAATGTATCACTTCATTACTCAAATACTACTGCTTGTATCAAGTTGAAATTTTACATACTTGTTTCAATTGTACTTTAGACGATGTACATGAAGTTTTATTAAAAACGTTGCGTTAGAACGTGAGATATCGGTAAAAACGTTGTTTTCTCTATTTTAAACGTTTAGGTCCGCTTTAATAGTTTTAGTGATCTTTATTAATCCATAGCAGTGTCGTTGTTGGTTTTACTAAAAAATGTTATTTAAAAAAAATGTTCGTCTCATCGAATAGGTGATGATAGAATTTTTTCCCGTCCTGAAATTCCAATTTTAAATTTGAAGCTCACGTTTACGCGAGCATTGCGCGCGAACTCTTGGACGGATCACGCTGTCCAACGAACTTAGCCTGAGTATTAGTAAAAGAAAGATGTATACCAAATTTAAACTAAATCGGTCAACTTTTACTCAAGTTATCGTCGGACACGTAAACGTTACACACAGACAGACAGACAGACAGATAGACAGACAGACAGACAGACAGACAGACAAGATGCATATTTCGTTGAATGTAAGAAGCTCGCTTACGCTCGCTTCAATTATTTTTCATTTTTACTAACTAACTAACTAACTAACTAGAGATGGATCGCTCCTGAATTGATCATCTAGGTAATCCGGTGACTAGAATCACTGTTTAAACGAACGGTTATTCTTTTCCAGAATCGGACACTGACTTATAAACGGATCACTTATGATGAAAATAGTGATCACACAGGATTTAAAATTATATAGAACTAAAAAAAAAAACGTTAAACGATCAAAATGACTCTGAGCCTGTCAATTTTATGTTACGTTTGTACATGTTAGTGTCTTTAGTGACTTAGTAATTTTTTTATGACCTGTACAAGTAAATGAATGGCAAATGCTCATAGTAATTGAACATTTGTAAGAAATGAAACCAGGTATATATATTTTTAAATTAAACAATTTTTGCTTCGGTAACGGAAGCTTCAAAAATTCCTAGATAGGAATCCGTTTCTGACATCAGGGAACATTTTTGGTTCTATGTCTGTCTGTCGGTCTGTCACTCAATTTTGGCGAACCAACATATCTTTAAAAACTACTCGTCGGTTTTTAACAAAATTTGGATGGTAGGTCATAATTGGCCTATTGTTGATTCTATAGAAGTTTTACCTTTTGCGCCTATTTGTTTCTCTTCCACGTGCGCACAAACATATATTTATATACACCTATATTTTCAAAAGTACTTATCTAATTTATATGAAATTTATTTATGGTTGGTTCGTCGAAAGTAACAGGCAGATAGCCCCAGATAAATTTGCGCTCTTTAAATATTGCTAAATTGATACTTTAATTTATGTAAAAAATCAAAAAAAAAATTGACAGTATTAAAAAATTTGGGGGGTCGGAATTAAATAAATTTGACAATAATGGGCTGTAAAAGCATAAACTCATTAAAAAATACAAAATAGGACACGAGGAACCTATGTGCCACACTAATTGACAGAGTATTTTCCTTTTCATCATTAAAGAGAAACAAAAAAATATCAGTTTTACAAAAAAAAATATGTTTTTCAATGTATAGAGATTTAAATTGAAAATAAGTAAAGAAGTTAAAAATTACGAAAAAGTAATATCTTTCTTTGATTTGTTATTTTACATTGAAAGTGACCAGGGAGGTAAACTATAGTATGAATCAAAAGCAAGACTATAGACACAACTCTTCCATTTGAAACTCATTAAAATGCATCAGGACTACCAATCTGAGAACGATAAACTCTAGCAATTCCACAGAAACAACCAACAAGACTAGGAACTACCTCTATTCAATCTACAACTGATTCAAATCTAGCATTTTCAACCGTATTGCAATTCTAGAAATTACATAAAAAATAAGCTCAGAGGAAATAGACTTTAAAAAAAAAAAAAAAAAAAAATCTGCAAACATTTACTATCATTACTCTGGAGAATAATCTCTGATAAGTCACAATTTACAAAATATATAGAGACCCGAGGTTCAAATTCCGGCGCTGGAGTGTATTTTTCACTGTCTGTTTCCCGTAGTTAATAATAATTATAATTTTATTTAAATTAAAATATATGCCGCGATCTCCCCACAAAGAATTAGACATATTCCTTTTTCATTTTACATATTCCATTTGAAGAATAAGACAAATTCATAACTGTTGCAAAAATTAGGACGTAGCTTACTATTTGATTGGTAAAGAACAGTCATCATTCATACACCTCTACGTATATAAGTAGATACACCTAGTTATAAGTAGATACATCTATATATAAGTTGATGCACTTATTTACAAGTAGATACGCCTTTTTATAAGTTGAAAGACCTATATATAAGAAGATACACCTTTTTATAAGTAGATACATCTATATATATGTAGATGCACCGATTTGTAAGTAGATACACCTATATATAAGTAGATACACCTTTATAAGTAGATACATCTATATATAAGTTGATGCACCTATTTATAAGTAGATACGCCTTTTTATAAGTTGAAAGACCTATATATAAGAAGATACACATTTTTATAAGGAGATACATCTATATATATGTAGATGCACCGATTTGTAAGTAGATACACCTATATATAAGTAGATACACCTTTATAAGTAGATACATCTATATATATGTAGGTGCACCTATTTATAAGTAGATGCACCTATTTATAAATAGATACACCTATATATAAGTAAATACACCTATTTATAAGTAGATCCACCTATTTATAAGTTTAAAGTTTAAGTATTTATCGTCCCAAATTATTATAACAGATTTTTAAGTTCTAATATATACCTGATGATGTGCTACAATCAAAAATCAAATATTTTATAAATTTATTTTACTAGAAACATAAAAAAATATCTTGCAATGCCACAAACTTCAATTTTTCTAGCTAGTTTTCGCCTGAACTGCGGGGTTTATTGAATTTCTAGATCATTTTAAAAGCTTGGGTTCCTTAATATGGTAGTACCTTATAAAACTTCCTCTATATAAAATTACTTTTATATCCATGAGCATGTTGACAAGTTAAGTAAAATGAATCACTACATAGATGCCGGATTATTATTTAAAATTTATATAGTAAAGCGCAGTTTTACAATATATTAATAGTTTAGCCATTATTTATTTTTCTATCTTATAAACTAAAGCTTAACATTCTTATATACATATATATATATATATATATATATATATATATATATATATATATATATATATATATATATATATATATATATATATATATATATATATATATATATATAATGTACCATAAATCTTTAATGAAAAGAAATTAAATGCTATCACGACACAATAAATAATAATTTTAGGGAACAAGAATATATCATTATATTAAACATTATACAAATAATAATATAAAAATAATATAATCATAATAATAATTGAAACAGATTAAAAATGTTTAGGAAATTTGAACAGATTATGGTTTATTATTACAGATTTATTCATTTTTAATGAATAAATGACATTTCTTAAGAAGGAATTATATAGAAAAAAACATCAATTACAAACAGACAAAAAAGAAAATTAAAAAAAAAGTTAAAATAAAAAGGGAGGGATATTACAAAGAGAACAACCAATCCAGGGTATTTACATATATAACGAACATTTAGAGAGTGGTGCAAAACAAACGAACAAAAAAAAGTTTAGTATGATTATGGTGCGCACATCAATAAGGTAAATAAACATTTAGATAAACATCAAAAACAAACAAAAACAAAACACAACTAACCTGATAAGTGATCTAAAACGATGATAAAACTCGGCCGTAATAATACGTTAATTTTGAACCCTAATTTATGTCATTTTTGTATATTTAAATTTAATAAATTAAGTAACCGCTTAAAGAGATAAAACTTAAAAAAATAAAAAATTATAAAATAGAAAATAGAAATGAACGATGATCAAAATAGAAAAAAAGTATATTTAATTTTTTATATTTTGAGTAAATTTTATGAATCAGGTTCATGAAAACTAATTAGGTTTATATACTTATTTTTAAGTTATTAAACAAAGATTTTAGTTAGGTATTTCACTATTTAAACAATTAGCAATAATAAAGTAATATTAAATTATAAGTTGAGGTAAATATTAGTAATATACCTATAAATTTATGTATAAAAGTTAACCTTTAGGGAATTATAATTATGTTGTTAGGATTTTGTAATGAATGTTCCTTATGATTTTTTAAACTAAATCTCTTAAAAAGTGTTTATATGTATAAAACTTCTTTAAAAATATATTAATATATTGAAATGTATTCTTAATTAAATTTATAAAAAAATGTATTATAATAATATAAAAATAAAGTAATAATATAGAATAATATAATAAATAAATAAATAATTTAAAAATGTATAATGATATAATAAATATAACAAAAACATCACCGTAACACAAAATAAATAAATAAGAAGTTTATATTAATGAAATATACGGAATTTTGATATACATCGATTTTTGACTTTTGCAGAAGTGTCATAAAACATTTAAACTGCATATATTTTTTTTTGTGTGTGTGATGTGCAATGTATCAAACAGCTATGTAGGATAATGCTACTACATACATAAAGATTGTTATACATAATTAAATAAGGTATGTTAGTAAATTTCTAGGGTGCAGGGAATCTTTATGAATCAATTATTTGAGAAAATAATACATTTAAAGCAAGTGTTACAGTGAAAATAACTACCGCAATTAGTATCAGCCGTAATTAGTGTCAGCGCACTAGTATTAGTAATAATATTATTTTTTATTTTTTTCTTTCTTCTTCGTTTGTAAATTTTTACAACTATTGTAACGTAGCACTGAATGAATTTAAGAACTCTAACTAAAGAACACTTACATATAACAATATTAAATAAAATAAATTTAAAACTAGAATAAGCTAAGGATATGCGGCTAAATATATTAAAATAAAATTGTAAAAAAAAACTAAATATATTTTTTAAAGCATTATTTTCTCCTATATTTTAAGCAAAAGCCTTCCCTTAAGGGAGATATTGTTAAAATTGATTATTAAATCTAGTAAAAAATAATAATTATGCAACTATTCTCAAATGCCTAGTAGCCTAACTGAAAAGCTATTGTAGGACGTTTACTTCAATAATTTGAGCCTACGAAAATTATAGTTCAACTAAGGGAAGACTATCATTACAGTGATATATAATACATTATAGCTATAATTATTAATTTTGCATTAATAATTTAATTGGTACTTCAATGATTTAATTCACCACTTGTTCGTCTGTTATATTAAACTACATAATTAATTTATCTTAAATAAAATAAACTATATTTGTTGTAAGTCTTAAATATAATTTTTATATCGATTGATAGAAGTGTAGTACTTGAAGTAGATAATATTTAACTTTAAGAATACATTTTTTTTTTATGTGACGATAGAGTATGTGGTACAAGAAAAACATGTTTAAAAAAGGGTTGATGAGTAAAAGGCTACTTTAAGTATTCGAAAATATAAAAATGTGTATTTGTTCAATTATTTTATGACGTACAATGTATAAGTTAAATTTATATCCTCCAAAAGTTATTTCTTTTTAAATTTAAAAGTTTGAGAGCCTAATTTTAGTTTTATTCCGGATAATTACAGTCACAAATCTACAAATATACTGGACTATGATGTTTCTTAGGTAGCTGTTGTAATATTTGGTTAAATCCAAAAAAACATAACAAATAATTTTGTTAATTCTGATGATAGTTAACCAGAGCTATTCGTAAAGAAAGCTAAAAATTACCTTACTTAAAAAAACTAGAAAAAAAATTGTTTTAGGCCTGAACATGCCTTAAAGGGGGGTAAAAAATTGTATCGACAATTGAGATTTTTTATTTTAATCAATCATTGTTCCTAAAAAGACTAAAGATTGAAAATCTATAAATAAAGTAGAAATTAACTATTTCTTAATTTATAAATAAATAAATCCTATTTTTAATGAAGCGACTATGAAATTAGGTTTAGGATTCCCTGAGCCCTAGTTAGGAAGTAAGTACTAATGCATAGGGAACAGTGAGTTGGATACAAGAGGGTATAAAGCGTGTTGTTTTGCACTTACCATCTGTTTTAGGAGCCGGAGGTTTTCTCGTCGCCCAGTTAGTTCGGATACTCCGACTTCCTAACCATTGTCCGTTCATAGCTGTGATGGCACTTTCCGCTTCCTGAAATCCAAAAAAATGAACCAGTTAGAACAATGGAAGTAAACGAAATACTATAAAAAAAAAATCTAAATATAACTATAACAATACCTCCAAGTATTAGGAAGAGGAAAAAGTACCGGGATCCCGAAATAACTCGGAATAACAATTTTTACTATATATATATTATTTTAAATCAAATTATAATTATTAGTAACTACGGGAAACAACCAGAGAAAAATACACTCCAGCGCTGGGATTTGAACCACAGGCCTCTATATTTCCAGTATAGCGCTCTACCAACAAAGCTACGCAGGAGAATGAATTTCTCTGACGTTAATGATACCTTGTCCCGAATTTAAGCTTTCAATTTTCCACAAATCTGAGAAGTCAACATTAATGACAAAGAACTAGATCGAGAAATAACGCTTATAATTATAAAGTACCCAATTAGTACCTGTACTTAGTACAATCAATTAGAAATTCATATTTTACGATTTTGGTAGTATTCATACTACGGAAAGATTAAATTTTAATTTAAATCAAATCATACCGTTGTGTTGTACCGGGATCCCGAAATAACTCGGAATAACAATTTTTACTATATATATATATATATATATATATATATATATATATATATATATATATATATATATATATATATATATATTTATTAGAAAATTATATTTTAAAAATTTGATGGATTTACATGTTCAAAGGTCCCCAGAATTAAAAAAAAGTGGTTTTGAAAAAATGTTTGTCTATAGTCTGTAATCTGTGCAGAAGCGTAGAGCCTAAACTACGGGCCGAAATTCATGAAATTAAGCATACATGTCCAGAAATATACTTACAAATCTGTGATAGTTTTATTACACCAATAAACGATTATAAACGTATCGATTTATCCAATATTTATTGTGCGCAAGCTGTTGAAATTTATCTTGAGCTATTTAGAGGCTACTTGCGACAAAAAATTCTAATTTCATAAAAATCAGATGAGTACTTTTGAAGATATAGGTGTGAATAAATTTATGTTTGTCGCACGTTGAAGAGAAGGTTAAAACTTATATGGGACCAAAAATGGGCTAATTATAAGCTACCATCCAAATTTTAGTAAATTTGGACGTGCAGTTTTTAAGATGTTAGTTTTCAATACTTGACCGACAGACAGGCAGGCAGACACGGAAACAAAAATGTTCCCTGATGTCATAAACGGATTTCTGTCATGGCATTTTTGAAATCATAGACAAAATATTTTCGTTCTTCAGAACGATCATATTGCTGTCGTTACCTTCGGTAAGCCCGAAGCAACATATGTTTTTGGATTGATATGGTTTAATCGAACTTCCCTTCTTTTAATATAGTTTAATTAACTAAAAATCATGAAAATGCATGATAATATTGGAATTATGCTTGTTTTTGATATTGGCTGTCGAAGATAATTTGTCATGTTCAACTAACCACTATTTGACCGATTATTTGTCATTGGAGGGCAACATAAATAGAATGAGTGTATTTTTTTAATCCATGTCTATCAGAAGGATGTTACAAAATGTTACTAATAATTTCGGAGGTCAAAACAAACAAATTGATTCGTATTTTATTAACTTCATTCCTCAGTTCACAACATGTTTGAAAATTGTAGCAGAAGTAAATAATTACTTATAAATAATTGAAAAGTTGCCAAACTCTGTAATTTACAGTAAAACATAATATATTGCTTAATAGAGCATTAATCTAAAGTAAAGTTAGTATAAAGGAGACCAGGATCAGTTAGATGACAGTCAATATTGGTACGTCGGTTAGTATTTGCCCAGCCTAGTAATTCCCGTGGTCTACCGCTGAGTGCTCACCTGTGTTCCTAGGGTTTAGTTTAATGTCATATCCTCTAGGGCTCATGATTAAGCATAGGCTAAGAATTAGGAACATGTCTGTCTACTATTATATATCTACTGTCTAAATAATCTTACTTTAGATTAATTTTCGTAACTAATACGTAACTAAAAAGTAAACATTTACTTTAAGAGTAATCCTTTTTTAGGACAAACAGATAGGGATAAGTTAAAAATTAAAAGCAAATAATGAATATAGACATTTTCAAAATTTCAATTAATACAAAGGCATATACTATTTTCATATATATTTAGAGATTAAGTTCTAGAAACAGTTGATTTTATGCATTGATCTCTTTGCATTTGTTGACGATTTTATTATTTCAGGATTAAGAAAAATGGTTATGTGGATTCGAATTTAAAAAATAAAATATTTTCATAACATTTTAGCAAATAATGAAGAAAATAATGAAAACAACATTTATATACATTATATTATTATAATGTATATAATATTACGCTAATATGCCAATTCTGTGTATTGAAAAATCATCTACCTCCGTGGTGCAATGGTTAGCACGTATGCCTGCTGAATCAGAGGTAGGTGGATCGAAACTCGTCCAAGCCAAAGATTTATTAACTGCCAGAAATCAAGCCCAGGAGACCCATGTTATCGCCGCAATATTTTACAACCACAGCTAGGACGGAGGCATTGATAAATATATCTTTGGATTAACCAACAGGTACAAAGTACATATGACTACACATGCAATTGCTTGTCAATGCATTGATTATACAATGATAAATCCGCATAGCTTCATTCTTTTTTTTATACAAATACATTTGTAAAAAGAAGGTAGAAATCGCATTCAAGATAACATTTACAACTAAAACATGTTTAAGGGCTAATTCAGTTAATGACCAGTTTAGGATTTAAAGCCACTAAAAAATACAGTAGAATAGATGTTCAAATGAAAAGTTGATTTTAGTCGAGATATAAAATGTATCAGATTAAAAAGGGCCAGGTTATATCAGTGAGAAGCTATAGTAGGGCTCGAGCAAGGGTTATATCTGGTGCGGATCTTTAGTTTGCTCAGCAAACCTTATAAAGAACCTTTTCCCCTCCCCCTTACTACAAATCAGTTAAGATTTCATTTAGTGATTTCGCTTTTATTTTCTACCCCCGTTTAGAACAATCCCTTACTCTAAAACCCGGTAGGGTTTTTCCTATTGCTTTTCCGCAGCATTAAAACATGTATATACAGTAAATATATATGTATATACATAATAAAAGTTATTATTTAAATAAGTAACTGATTTATTTTGTCCATCATAAATAATAATAACGTTAATAATATTTATGCACAAGAGCATGGGTCTCAAATCTACGTTTTTATCTGCAAAATAAGTTATCAAATTACCTTAAACAGTAGATAAGTTCTCTTATCTACTGATACCAACCTTCCTTTATACTGATCCTCTCTACCAAGAGGATCAGTTTGTACAAGGGTTTTAAGGTGGTTTCTGGCAAAACTAAAGACTAAATACAAAAATAACTTTAGATTGTTACTCCCCTTATAAAAAAACAGAGAGAAGTAACAACCTAAAGAAGATGTACGGAATGTTCTTCTTTAGACTGTTACTCCCCTTATCAAAACAAAAGTAGGATATTCCTTTGTCCCAAAGTACATTGGACTAAACATCCCTTTTTCTTAATAGTTATTTCAAAGTAATTTTTATTCTAAAAGAACATAGGGGAGTAACAATCAACAGAAGTACAAATAATTAATATTCTCAGAGAGAAGAGGTTTGTTCCACTCATTAGAGTGGAACATACATACCTCATCTACTACAAAAACCCAATTAACATAAATTTCTACTAAAAATCTATTAAGATATTTATGTTAAATGGCTTTTTAGTAGTCGATTGGATCCTGAACTGACTTATGACTACATTTTGCTTCCGATTTTACATAAGGTAACGCTATGTGGTCATTCTGTAGAACGAAAATGTTGTAATTGTCTAATTTCAAAATTCCAAGACAAAAGTTCGTATCAGACATCAGGAAACATTTTTATGTTTTGGCTGTGATACATACCTCGAAAAGCGTTACGTTACACGAATGGAGAAGATATAGGATCAAGGTGTTAGGAAGGTATATGAGGTGTTCGAGTCTGCCCACTCTTGGTAGGGATAGTTTCTCCCACTACCGGGCTTGGTACCGCTGTCGCTAGGGCGTCCCCTCCCCAAGCGAGTCTAAAACGCTGTGCACTGTACTAGGAGAATAAAGAAAAGTAGGAGCTAACTGCTCTCGTTTACATCGCCGCTTAGAGGTCGGCTGAGTTATGATTATGAATGATTGATTATGATCCTCCATTGAATTGATTATGATCCTCCATACCTCCGTCCCAAGATGTGTAGAATATACTTATACTACAGTGTAGTATATTCTACACATCTTGACTCCGTCCATCATTCCGTCTCGCCCTTAGCCCTTTAATACTCTTAATAATACTCAATACTCTACTACAACTTCTGTACAACTGCACTGATTTGCATCGGACAAACGCCGTAACTATTTTCTTAAAAACTACTCGTCCAATTTTAATGAAATTCGGATGGTTGGTTATAATTAGCCTATTTGGTTTCTCCGTCTGTTCAAGTTTCAACCGTCTGCGCCCATTAGTTTCTCTTCCACAAGCGAACAATCATTCATTTATTTACACATATCTTTAAAAGTACTCATTTGATTTTTAAAAAAATTGGATAGTATGTCGAACAGTAGATAACACCAGATTACTACAAGAACAAATAAAGCAATGCACAATAATCAATATAGTTTGGAAGGTATGTTAAACGAAATTATAACAGTATTTGAAAACCAGTCGAGAATTTAAGAATATAATTCAGTAATTACGTATTAATCAAAACCTAAACAAAAAACAATGTGAAGAATTTCATTAAAACCTATCACAATTTATTCGATTACCTAGTAAACTCCCTTTTTCCCTTCCACGTTAATTCATTTAGGGATAATGAAATTTTTAGCAAAGGTGTGTGGTTACAGAAAGGGGGGAACAAGAATTCATTAAAAAATTATGTTTCCAAGAGCCCTTACCATTAGACGACAAAAGCCTTTATCCACCGTTCACAATATTAAAACTTTAGGCTTTTATTCATTGTAGCAAAATTAAAACTTTAATTTTCGGAAGCAATTTTAGCGCTGCCTAATGAACAAACTGATTACGAAACAGGTTTGCCACATGTTAAACTTACAATCAAACAAAGTTTTAGCAAACTTTATAGAAAGGTTTCGCTGTAACAAAATGACGCGAGAGTTGTGACTGAAAAACCAAATTTTCTTCCTTACATTAACATAGAAAGTTTAAAGTATGGAAAAAAGAAAGATGTATGTACATATGTTAAAACACGTAAAAAAAAAAAATATAATATATATATATATATATTTCATACTTCTTCCAACTTTTTATATAAAAGTAGGGACAAACGCTTGGTTTATTAAATAAAGTTGTCCAAAAATACAAATTGTAAAAAGAAAAAATAGACTGCCAATTAGTGTGGCACATAGCTTCCTCGCATCCTATAATGTACATTATTGTTATATTAACAATAAAATTATTGTTATATTGTTTATTGTGTAAAAATCTATTAAATAGTTTTAGTGATCTTTAACACTTCATACAGGGTGTCGCTGTTGGTTTTACTAAAAAATTGTATTTAAAAAAAATGTTTGTCTCATTGAATAGGTGAAGTTATATTTTTTTCCCGACCTAAAATTCCAATTTTAAATTTGAAGTTCACGTTTACGTAAGCGTTGCTCTTGAACGCTTGGACGGATAACGCTGTCCAACGAACTCGTCCTGGGCATTAGTAAAATGAACATGTCTACCAAATTTCATCAATATCGGTCGAAATTTACTCAAGTTATCGTCGCACGTTTCATAATTCGCGGACACATAGACCGACAGACAGACAGACAGACACGAGACCAAAAATGTTCCCTGATGTCTGAAACGGATTTCTGTCTTGGAATTTTTAAAATCGGAAGCATAAAAGTTTTTCGTTCTCAAAAGTGAACACAATGCTTCCGTTACCTTCGGTAAGCTCGGAAGCAATATATATATATATATATATATATATATATATATATATATATATATATATATATATATATATATATATATATATATATATATATATATAAATAAATACATAAAACCCTAAAAGGTGGCTCGCAAACATGTTGACGGACAGACATGATAATAAAATGTTCCCTGATATCTTAAACGTATATTTTAAATTTGGAGTCATAAACTAATTGCGTTCTTTAGAATGATTGCAATGCTTCCGATAGCTCACGTAAACTCGGAAGCAAACATTTTTTAAATAAAAATTGTATAGAATAGATGGCTTATAAAACATTATACAATAAACATATTTCTTTATAAGAAAATTAATTCTAAAGATTACTGTACCTTTTTAATTTCCTTCGTGACTCCCCCCCCCCCCCCCTCCCCCTTATATTTTTAAGTACTAAAACGTTTTATCCCAAAAAAGCCTAAAGAGTAAATATCACGTAAAAGTAAAAAGAAATAAACCTTTCCCTATCAAATAAAAAAAACGCTATCAGTTGTTAGAAGAATTCACGATTCCCCAAGCATTTATATGGTAAATCATTTTAAAGGTGAAAAATTCTTTAAAAAAAAGGGATAGGTAATAAACGAAATTTATGTGGCAGTAACATTTAAAAATTTTATATGAAATGAATAATGAATGAAATAGAAGCATTCTTTTTTTTTATTAGCTTAGTTATCAAACTTTTATGGAATGATTCATTAATTTATCACGGGATATGCAAACGACGCCTAATATAATTTTATAATTTATTCGAATTGTCAATTTAACGATTACTTATGTTTGTAAAACAAAATGAGAAAATTGGGACAAAAGTATATTAAAAATGAGGCACTCATGTAGTTTGGTATCCCACAATTTCATTGCAAATTTGCCATGATCTTGGAGGGTATGAAAATGAAACAAAGGAATAGTTCATTAGATTTAGGAATATTATCACCTTAATATAAAAAGAGTGATATCCCTTTGTCCCAAAGTATTTTGGACTAAATATCACTTTAACTTACGGTGAGTACTCAATCAAAATTTTGCCTCATGTCTCCTACATTACTTTGGTACCTCTTATAAAGGGGTACTAAACTGGAAAAAAGGATGTTTTTTTACAACGCGTTTGACGCGAGGTACTGTTCTAGTCCATATCAATAGAAGTATTTTCTTAAGAAGCCCCTACACGATCAAGCCGCTTGATCAAAACATCGCGTCAAGCTGATTGCCACCACCTTCAAGCCGCCTTGGGGCGCATCAAGCATCCCATCATCAACACTCATTTGTAGCGGAGTTTTCGACTAGTGAACTGCTTCTCCTGGACTGTAATAAATCAGTATTGTGTATACCATGGTTTCGAATCAGGATTTCGGGTGTCGAGTAGGTGATTGACGGAATGCTTGATCAAAATTGCTCTAGACTATCAAGCGCTCCGTCAAGCCGCTTGACTCATTCAAACTTTCCATCAATCTCCGTCAAAGAGATGAATAGATGAGATTGAAATCCAGTATCGCTAATCACTATTAATATGAGAAAGTTAATAATTAATTAATTAATTAAGTTTTCATCTTGAAATCCTAAGGGTCTAATCATATGCTAATTAAATTTAATATAATTAAATATACAACTTATATATAAATACTCAATATCATTAATTATACAAGTTATTCGCAGTTTAATGAAAATTATAAGCTATTTTTGGAAATAGAAATTATTTATTCTTTGTGTTCATTAGATCAAAAAGAAATGTTAGATAATGTATAATTGCTAAATACCAAATCAGAATGATTATAAACGCGAAACGTACAAAAATGAAAACAAACATAAAATGGATGTTTCAAAAAGCGTTTTATTTTTAGCTTTGCCTTTTTACAGTTTAGTTAGCCCCCCAAAACTCTTCGGTTTGTTCACGAGTGGAGGGGGGGAGGGCTGTAGAAGTTTTGGAAGGGGTAGATTGATGAAACAATAACAAGATTTTAATTAAAGTTTGCTATCCTGTATAAAGGTTAAGCAGAGGTTATCTAAAGCCCATGAAGGGGTAAAGGGCTTATCTTGATATAGGTCTACAACCTGTGGCTAAATCCAGCTTAAATAATTCTAAACATACCTGTACCTAACATTACAAATAAATAATAAACTAATATGTAACCGAAGCAACCAAAACATACGTTTTTATCAGCCAATCAATAAAACTAATCTGCCATTTTCATTAATAATTAAGTAATTTAATCAAACGAAACAACGTTTATTTTTTAAAATGTAGCAAAAGCAGCACTTACTTTGCTAGAACCAGTAATAATATTAATTATGCTCTTAACAGCAGAAAACAGTCATTTTAAAAAAACAACAACATTTTTTTGGACTCAGGGTACCTTAAAACGTGTAAATCTATCAAAATCGAATTTACGCGAAATTACAATACTTCCTCTTAATATATTAAGCTACTTAGATATGAAAGTAAATGACAACTCTCTGGCTTCACCAAGGAATAATTCAAAAGAAGAATTAGATAACTAAAAACACTCGTTTCTAAGATGATTTTAAAGCCAAAAAAACAAGTTTACCAATAATAAATCGCCAATTTGTATTTTCTCCAAAAATAAAATCTATTCATCTCCACATTATATCATCCCTCTTTGAATTTTCCCAAAAATAAAATCTATTCATCTCCACATTATATCATCCCCCTTTGTATTTTCCCTAAAAATAAAATCTATTCATCTCCGCATTATATCATCCCCCTTAGAGTTTTTCCAAAAATAAAATCTATTCATCTCCACATTATATCATTCCCTCTTTGTACTGTTCTTAATACAACATTCCCCTGATTTACAATAGCATATTGAACATTCAAAATGGCCGAAAAGTCAAACTTCGAAAATCCGGCATCGTTTAGTTCTTTCCTAAGCCCCAAATTTTAAGTGCGTCAAGTTTCAGCTTTTTTAAGTTCTAAGAGGAGGCGTCGGAAAGACAAACAAACTTTTATTTTTACATGAATAATATATTAGATAAAAATAATTAAACTCACCGCTTTTTTTACAAACGATACGAAGCCATAGCCTTTGGATTTGAGCGTTTGTGGATCTCGGACAACCCGACAGTCCCTGAAATCAAATAAATAAAAAAATTAATAATCACAAATATATTTTAGTAACAAAATCGATTATAATTAAAAGATGTCCACTCTACATGATTTTGTTAAAATAATAATTTAAAGTTGCCTAAAATACTACTAGTTTCTAAATGGTGATGATCAGTGGCACCACAGCTTATGAAAGGCAAGAGCTTTCATGTATTATATATTATGAAAGTGGTTCATTGCAGAAGACATAATAATATTTTTAATCAGACTAATTACATAATAGTTCTAAGTAAACTTTAATAAGAAAACAGTTACAAACATTGTAATCATCCTAATTAGAAAATCAATTATGGTTATAACTTTACAACCGATGAATGAGAACCTATTTGAAACAGGTCATTATAATTAGTAGTTAATGATTCCAGTAAATTCAAATTTAACTTTAGATTGTGTAATAAAGTTAAGGCGTCTTTCCACTAAAACAGCTTTACAGTAGAAAGCAAGATTTTCATCGAAGATAGCCTTTTCGGCGAAAATCCTGCTTTCCACTGAAGATAGTCCCATTGAATAAATAGAGTAAGAATTTAATCAAAGTATTAAATATTGATAAAATCCTAAACAAAAGAGGGTCAGTTTTAACTCTCTCTGTAATCTAATTGAAGTCGATCGTTTGCTGATCTAGTGTAGTCGATCGTTTGCAATTAAAAAGCCGGCGATGAATATAAAATAATTTAGCATTAAGTCCTTCATAACCCAAAATCTGTTAAGCTATAAGTTTATTTTTTACATACACCTGGTTAAATAAACTCTTAAAATTAAAGTGTTTTGGTTCTAAGTAAGGTAAAATTATTGCATTATAACAAAGTAGGTATTAATATATTTATTTTCAAATAAAAAAAAAGATAGAAACCACTAATAATACGGTGAATAAAGGTTTTAAGTATAATATATTTCAGAACAAAAACCTCTTCTAAAAAAAAGGTTAAATGTAATATAAATTTTATTAAAGACTAATATACACTTTACTATAGTATGTAATATAATAATACAGTTATGTTATATAAGCTATAGCAATTTCAAATAATAAGAGGGCTTGTTGAATATAAATATATACATATAAACAAGTTAATATAAAACCCTTTTGGTCTATTAAAAAAAGGGAAATTATTGATTGCTAGCGTGTTAATGACTTTTGATTCCTTTAAAACCATAATAACCTATTTTTAATGGATTTCAATCATGAAAAGTTTTGTGTGCCAGAAAATATAGGGTAGTGAAAAATAGAGAGCTCTAAAAGCTTTAAGAGCCTTGAATTAATAATCGTGAGTAAACGTTCTGTTGATGTATTAGAATATAGTTTTCACCAAATAATATTAGATGAAAATGTCGTAAATATAAATAAAGATTATAATCATATAATATACGATTTAGTATTGTATGATTAGCTATATAAATATGAGACCATAAAGAGTACATAAGGGTCCAAATTAAAGAAGTTTGGAGAAGAGAAGCGAATACCTTCTTTAAGAACAAAATTAGTTACAGGGGAATAATAAGTAGGTATGTTATTTTATGTGAAAATAATAGCAAATAATAGTAAAGACAAATCCGGGTCTTTCAGAGGAGTCAGCGACAAAAATTATGTGAGATGAGCATATGAATCGTTATGAGCGTCCTTGAAAATAATCCCTGCAATGGGATTGAAATTTATGGATTCACAAAAACCAGAATAAGACTCAGGTTAAGAAAACCTACTCTGTAAAATACAGTAAAGAGATTTATAAAGAACTTTTTCTCAGTATTAAGAAAGGGCATAGTGATACTATTAGGACTACCTTAGAATGAGGGGAGAATAGGATTAGCAACATCTAAAGAACAAGAGCAAAGTGGATGGTCATTAGTACTTTATTTCAAAATGAGAGGATAGATTCATAAATCTACAAGCATCGCCCCGCGCTTCGCGCGGGGTTCATGCTTGCAATCAGTGGCTGTATATTATTACTGTTTTATATATATTACTATCATATTGGTTAATTGAGTAGGCCAATTCATTAATTATAATACTTTATACTTAATTATTTGTTCAGCTTAATATAGAAAATGAAAATGGCTTAACTTAAATTTAAATAAAAAATTACTTGAAAATGGGTCCTCCCAAAAAATCGCAGGACTTTTTCCAAAATGATTATAAAATGAGGATAAAATTTAACTCCGCCTCCCTTAATAGGAATTTCCTCGCCATCCAGAGGAAACATATAGCTAGGCCACACCTAAAACTAAAACGTAATCCTAAAAACAAACTATGCTACACAATATACTATTAACTATGTAGTAATGGACCGTAAACAATATTCCGTGTATAAGCAATTCCATCTATAGCCCTCTCAGATGGTACCAAAACTTGTATGAAGGAGCTACTTCTTACTACGACGTACATTGGCCGGGGCTAAAGCATGTTTCTGATATCCACACCAACAAAAGATGTTTGGCCCTGGGATTTATTTTTAATGAACTCTGATAATTTATAATATATAACCAAGATGGTTTTCTAACGTGAATAGAATATTTAGATACTTATTTCAGATATGCCTTAAAATATTAGAGATATTGCTGGCTATTAAAAAGTACTTCAGGAGGATATACGAAATCATTAAGGTCATTTAAATCTGTTACATATGCAACTCGTTAAGAGATATTATTACGTACGTCACTTCATATATTTCAGATATAATTTGTTACTCTTTCTTAAGATTGAGGAACCATCTTAAATTTTCAATCAGTGGCTGTATTACTTCTATTTTATACCTATTACTATCATATTGGTTAATTGAATAGGCCATTTCATCAAATATAATACTTTGTACTCCGAGATTCACACCAACAAAAAAATATTTTTGACTCTGGGGTTTATTTATTGCCATCGAATAAGCTAATTTCAAGGGGAACTTTCAATGCATCATAATTTCCACACCTCTATTTCTTCCGACTTCAAATTTAAAGTTATTCTTGGAATTAATATTACTTCCTCCGAAGATGGTTTTCTTACTTGAATAAAATATTTAGATATCTTAACTGTGATTAGTTTAGTTCCATTAATAATGAATTGATAAATGAAATTTAAATTTCTCATTTATATACCTTTAGAAGGAATTTTATAATTCAATATTTTTTTATATTTCTTTATACTTGTTTTGAACTATAGAATATAAGCTTTAAAAAAATTGTTAAAAAGTTAAAATGAAGTTATTTATGAAATTTTAAATTTGTTTGTTCTTTATAAATACTAATTTTTCTCAGAAAAAACGACAAATTAATAGAATAATAAATACCCGATTTAATAGCATTAGTTTGTGGTTTAAGCACCCGAATCGAAGTCAAAAATTTAACAAACATTGATCAAATTTACTCTACTTAAGGTAGAACCGATTGTCGTAACCGTAGGGTTCATGCTAGGAATCGGTGGCTATGTCACAGTGTTAACATATTAGAGTAAATTGTTGCCCCTCTCATGAAATAAATTACATTATATTTGATTAGTTTTATTACAGAATAATAATAATAACAATAATAAAGATGGAACCTCAGTTAATTTATTTTATAATTTAATAGTACTCTAAATTAATTAAACATAAGTAGAAAAGGTCGAGGTGAAATAATAATTACATATATGTATAATTAAGCTACATCATATAAAAAGAAAACAATGTCGAAATAATTTGACATATTAAGGGGCTTCATTATAATCTAGAACACACAAATAACTATAAATTACCCTAAATAAACTAAAACATTCATTTAAATATAGTAAAACAACATTTAAATAAAGTAAAACATTCATTTAAATATACCAAAACATTTATTTAAATAAAGTAAAACATTCACTTAAATAAACTGAAATATTAACTTAATGTAGAATTTAACAAACAATAAATCAGTTCATTCTAGTAATAATAATATGATAATAAAATCAATTTTAAAAAAAGTAAAAAATTAATTTGAAAAAAATAAAAAAACCATTTAATAAACTAAAATATTCATTTAAATAAAGTGAAAATTAATTTAATAAACTAAAATATTCATTTAAATAAAGTAAAATATTCATTTAAATAAACTAAAACATTCATTTAAATAAAGTAAAATATTCATTTTAATGAACTAAACAGTTTCTTAATATATAATTTACCAACCTGTTAAAAACAATTGTAGTAACAATAATATGGTAATAAAAACAAATAAATAAATAGTTAACATAAGAATAAAATTATACCTTAATAAATGTCGGTAGTATAAGAAAACATGTCGGGAGGTGTGTAGAGCACGACGGCTGTATACGTAACTGACGTCAAGGAGAGTGGGTGAAGAAAGAGAGGGGACATTTTTGTTTACATCTAGTCTAGGATCCAAAGTGTGTTTACACTATTGTATTTATTATCTTTTTCCTTTCAAACAACAAACTTAATTATTTATTGTTTGTTTATATTTTCTTTATCTTTATACTTGTGTTTAACTATACAAATAAACTATAATAATAAAAACATGATTATTTCTTAAAAACGTAAACATGACGGTATTTACGGAATTTTAAATTAGTTTTTCTTTATAAATACTCATTTTTCTCGGCAATAAAGACAGACAATTTGAAAAATAAATACTTATTTTAAAGAGCATTAATGTGGGGTTCAAAACCCCCAATCTGAAATTAAATCGACCCTTAATTACCTACCCCATAAGAGCTCAAAGTCAAAAAATTTCCTAAAAATTAACAAATTTTCTCGATTTAAGGTAGAACCGTTGGTCGTACGACAAAAAGTCAAGAGACCGAAGTTGTAGATCTTTTAAAATCAGTTACCGCTGGTGCTATCCGCTTTTTGATAGGACTTACCGTTTAGCCGCTATAGCCCTTCGAAGAAAACCTTCAATTTGCGTCCCCCGTTTTTATTTTTTTAAGGGGGGTAAAAATAATTTTTTTCGACTTTTCAGATTTTTCTAGTCGGTTTGGGCCGATTCTGGACCAAACGCAAAAAACCGCGTCTCTAGGTGGTCTGGAAGTGCCTAAACATTTTGATAACCCTATCAGCTGATTAGCCACTTTATATATATTACTCGCCGGTCTCGGCTGGCCTGCGGCCAGCCTTTGCCCGTCGAGTGGCCAGGTAGATATATGCCAGGTACTTGTATAGTAAATGGTACTTGTAAGATCTGGTAATGTTGTAGGAGGTTGTGGGGTATTGTAGCCAAGTGGGTTAATTATACAGTTATAATTTGCATAAAACAGTGCAAAGGTAAGAAAGTGAGCTTGTATTTTAGGCTGTGGAGTTGTAGAGGGGATTGAGTAAGGAGAGGTGACAGGAGCAACAAGAGGGGATGGGAAAATCGGACATATTCCCGTCCCTGTCTTTTCTTACGCTGCGGCACTGTTCCAATAAATATTTAATAACTTTGGTACTAACCAAGATTTTTCGGAGAAACAAAGCCCTCAACATGTGCCAACTGTTAACGCACATATAATAAATTTAATAAAAAAAAAAAATCGTAAAAACCGCTGTATAAATAGTTTTATCAATTTTACCCCCCTAAAAACTATAAATACCACAAAATAGAACTTAACGAAAATTAATCCACTATTCAAGAGCTTTCAACGATATACATCATATTATGATAAAAGATTAACTTTGACAGTTGTACCTCTGTACTCTAAGGCCTAAGGTACCAAAATTATATTTTAAAAGAAAACAAACAATACAAAAGGGCATTAATTTTACTAATAAATAAATAAAAATAAAATAACCTAATAAGAAAAAATTAGTCAAACCCTTTAACCTACAACAAAATTAAAAATCGGTACAAAAGTACGTGTACAACATTTTTAAAAAATAAATAAATATAATAGCTTTAATGTACAAATCAAGGCCTTTCAAATGATATACGGCACAATATTAAAAACCAAAAAAAGTGGTCACGTGACATGGCACAAAAGAAAAAGTGTACTCTCATGTTCTCAGCAAATAGGATGAACTAATGAAATATAATATACTCAATTTAAAGAGCATTAGTGTGAGATTCAAGCGCCTCAATCAGAAATAAAATCGGTCAATTATTTTAGAAACTACGGCCATTCAAAGTCAAAAATAGAAAAAAATAAAAACAAAAAAATACCAAAATTATCACCATTTAGGGTACAATCGATAGAGGTACGACAAAAAGTCATAGAACCAAATTTGTAGATCTTTTAAAATCAGTTACCGCTGGTGCTATCCGTTTTCCAATACGACTTACCGTTTAGCGCAATACGCCTCCAAAACTGCTTAAAAATCAAGTCGGCCATTTTTATTTTTTTAGGGGGGGAAGGAGTGGGAAAATTAAACTTTTTATAATTATTTTGGTTCACAATATGGACATTGCGCGTCGAATGGCGCAAACTTAAGTCTCTAGCTCTTCTGGAAGTGGGCAAACATTAATGTCAGTGAGTGAGTGAGTTAGCCATGCGGCTTTATAGTATATAGAATTAGTCTCGGAATAAGATAACACAGATGATGTTTGTAAGGTCAAAGCCATCCAAATTTTGTGCTAAGAGTACCCAGTTCAGAAAAAAACGAGGAGAGGGAGAAGGATTCGTATCTAACATAGAAATAAATAAAGTGTAGAGAGAGGGATTTGTATCTAACATAGGAATAAATAAAGGGCAGAGAGAATGATTCGTATCTAACATAGGAATAAATGAAGGATAGAGAGAGAGGGATTCGTATCTAACATAGGAATAAATGAAGGATAGAGAGAGAGGGATTCGTATCTAACATAGGAATAAATGAAGGATAGAGAAAGAGGGATTCGTATCTAACATAGGAATAAATGAAGGATAGAGAGAGGGATTCGTATCTTACCTAAAAGAGAAGTAGTACCTTATCTAAGAATAAAAAGATAAAAAGACATATCTCAAAAAGAGATGATAGAAAGAAGGAATAGTATCTTAACACATAACAAATAAGACCAGACTGCTTGTAGGAGTAAGTTGGATAACCCTAATAAGAAGGTAATAAGACCAGACTGCTTCTAGGAGTAAGTTGAATAACCCTAATAAGAAGGTAAAGCGGCCCACACACTAACAGTTTAACTGAAGATAACGATCTGTCCGTCCACGGAGCTTGGCCACACACTCGTCAGTTTTCCTTAAGATGACGGACTGCAGTCGGAGGTGGACTGTAGGTGTGTGGAGGGTAAAGGCAAGGATCGGATGGAAGGAGAGATGACAGTCCGTGGACTGTCCGGCCTGTGCCTCAAGATCAATGTCGCCCTACACTATCAGTCGGCCTACAGGCGTGTAGAGTGATTCGTATTTATTTTGTTTATTTCCCTTCGTCGGACTGCCGTTAAAAATCGACAGATATCGGCCTGCAGGCATTCATCGCACAGTGTATGGTGCATACAGGCACATATCTGTAGTTCTTTACGATTGCCTGCAGGCGGTGGACGGGTAATGTGTGGTGGTCTGAGATTTTGGCCTTACGATAATCGTATACGATAACGGCCTGCAGTTAAACTGTAAGTGTGTGGGCCCCTTAATAAGACCAGACTGCTTGTATGAGTAAGTTCAATAACTTAAATAAGAAGGTAATGGAGAGAATATTAAATACAGGGAGGGCAAACAAACCGCCCTCTTTTAACACTTATAGCTCAGCTTCTGTAATAGATAGAGATATGGGGTGCTTTAAATGTCATATCTATAACTTAACAAAATATTGGGTGAAAGCCATTCAATGACTGTTTTAATTAGGGTCTTAAAAAAGTCGTTGTCCGAGTAGTAATCGTTGTCTGGTATTGTAGTTTTGATAGAATAAATGACCATATGGCGGAGTAGGGGTTCTTTGTAGGTAAGTGGGAGGAGTGTAATAACAAAAATTGAAAATGTATTTAGCACAATTTTGCCTGAAATTAAAGATCAAATGCCAAATTACACGTTTATGCAAGATGGTGCCCCGTCACGCCGCTCCTTAAAAACAATGCAATACTTGCAAGAGAATTGCCCAGATTCCATTCAGCCAAACGCGTGGCCACCCAACAGTCCAGACCTAAATCCAATTGATTACTCTGTCTGGGGTTGTAATGTTTTGCACACAAGCAAGAAGTGTATCAACAAGCAAAGAAAAAAGAAAATAATTAAAAAGTTTTTGTTTTAATAAATATTTCGTGGCATATCTCACGGTAGCAAAATAACGGTACTAGAATAAAAAAGTGGTAGGGATTAGCTTTTTTTAAACATTCCCTAATCCTGAACGATACATAATATAACAAATTCTAGCGATGTTAAAAAAGATAATGGTTTTAAAAAATGCACAATATAATTATGTTCTACGAAACAAAAAAGTTTTATAACAAGCACGCAAGGATAATGTGATAATTTTCCAAGAATAAAATAAAAGCCAAATCTAACAACTTAACATATATAAAATTCATTCGTAGAACACTTTTATACTGGTTAATGCAAAAGTCTTGAGAGAAAGTTTTGTTCAGGATCTAACTTTTTTAACTGTTCAAATAATACTGTAAGCTTAAGTATCGAAAGAACTTGGGATAGGAGGAGTACAGAAGCATAAGTACCTTGAAATAAGTTGCTAAACATTGAACAGTTCAAGAGATTTTAACAAGAATACTTAACTTTAGTAATGTCAATATGCTTAGAACAAGTTCATACAATTCAAAGCAGATTGTCATAAGCCTGTCAAAAATGCTTATCTATTTTACAAACCATCGTAAAGTTAGCACTGTTATTACGGAGACTTTTTTCGAATTTTTTGAAGTTTCTTTTTAATCTGTTAAAAATATGATCCCGAGTTTATATTGTTATAAGTTTATGTTGTTGTTAGACAATTATAGATAATTTTAGGTTATACAACCTAAATATAAACTGTTTACCATTAGTACCCTGATCAATCAATCAAGTTTTGTCAACATTAGCATTTATTATTTATTTGATAAAAAATTGATAAAGTTCCACACATAAAGTAAGAAATTAATTTATTTATTTAAATACTAAGAGCATAAACAACATGATGTGGAGTTTTTATTTTATTATAGGCTAAAATCATAAAATAAATTACCGCGAAAGCTGTAAAACCCAGTGGAGTGCTATTACAGCATACTATTCATTTAAAAATATATTATATAGATTATTTTAAGATATTTTTAACATTCGATGTGATTCTCAGGTATTAAAGAATAATACCTGATTTAATAATTATCGAAATCGGTTGCATAATTTTCGAAAACTGCTTTGATTTCAAACCTAAAGCGTTTCCATGAGGAGTAATTAAAACAGTTTTCACAACTATTTTGAAAACTATAAACTCCCAGACTAATTATAGTTAAGTCAGGTTATCAAATCTCTGTTTATCATATCCACTACGCATGTCTCAATTCTGTTTCCTATTTTCTAAAAACAGTTTTAATACAAAACCAAAAATTTGCTGTTGTGACCTTGAACTCAAAACGTTTTGAAATCACCATTTCCATGGGGTTTTGAATACCAAAACTGTTTTCCAAACGGTCTTGAAAACTCGTTGAAACGTAGTAAATATATTAAAGATCATAATATAAATATATACATATTTATTTAACTATAGTTTTGAGATGTTATAAAGCGGTGTAATGCAATTATAAAGTATTAAATATGATAAATAAGTAAGAGTAGAATACAGCTTCCACGTGATTGACTAAAATAGAACATAATGAAACGGTGAACATAGATAAAATGCCTATTGATAGACAGATGATTGAGCATGCAACACTGCTTTTATTCCAGTTAAACAGGTAAAGAAGGGTAACAGCACTTCCATAACTAACGATAGAAAATAAAGATGACAATACTAATTAGTATAGTACTAATTAGTATTGAATATTAATTCCTAGAACTAGTAGTACATGTGTAAAAAGAACCACTTGATCGAAACCTAACAATTAGACCTCCACGTGGTTTCTACAGCTACAATAACATGACAAAAGACTCAAGACTGACTAATTAAGCAGTAAGTGCAGCTTTCATAGAAACAACTAAGGTTAAATAATTAAGTGACAAATATATTTTAAAAGCAAGTGTCAATCATGGAAGATATTAAAGCGTAAAGTATCGGATAAATCTTGCAGAACAGAGTATGTACGTATTAAGCGATAACATCCCTTAGTCAAATTAAGTGTTAAGACAAAGGGATATTAACACTTTTATATA
Source organism: Gerris lacustris (assembly GCA_951217055.1). Taxonomy (NCBI): domain Eukaryota; kingdom Metazoa; phylum Arthropoda; class Insecta; order Hemiptera; family Gerridae; genus Gerris; species Gerris lacustris. The sequence continues at coordinate 22,764,059 of OX578280.1, forward strand.
AAGTAGGGATGATGTGTCTTATTCTATCAGTTCTTAAACGAAAGAATTTAATCCCTCCTGTTTTAGAGTTAATATTATTTGATAAAGGTCCTCTGTTCTGTAAATTATTCGAATATAACAGTTGGAAATTGACAGGTATCTGGGTATGTGACATAATTTATCTAAGTAAGCAAAGTTAACATTCTTATCTACAATTGATACGAAATATAAACATTGTAACTCTGTTTAGATGAGTAGAAAGTGATTCTTTACGTACTTGTATTCATTGCACATGCGCGTCTCATAGTTCTGAAGAATTCCTTGTCTTTACCATCCAAGGGCGGTAAAGAAGAGGAATTCTTCAGCTTTACGCACGATTCGCGAGTTTGTTTACATTTCACAAAACTAATTTGCTGTATTATTAAAGTAACTGTTTATATCGAGTTTTTAGTGAATAACAATGAGTGAATCAAGTGACTTTAACGAAAATGTGGAGAATAATACTCCTCAAGAAATAATTTATTCGGGAAAAAATACAACTGAACGACGCGTAATGCACTATTAAAACAGCATAACGCGAGAAATTAAGCTCAGATTATCTATAATGCGAATTTGACAAAAATGAGTAATTAGGATATATTTTGAATGATTACACCTCTAAAAATTAGCAGTTCTTATAAATTAATTGACCGAAATTATGAGTTAATTATATCAAATCAGTCAATATTAGTTATCATTAACAACTCGTATGATAATTAATAAATTAATTACAACGTGTTTAGTACAAACAACGAGGAAACAAACATTTAAAGGAAGAAAAATCATAACAGAAAAAAACCCATAAAAAATACGAAATATTAGCAACTTATTAAAGTCACTTACCTAATTTGCACTTAAGTAATTGGCATTTTTAAAACAAAAAAAAGTTTTAGAAATCAAATATTAAAGAGAAAGAAAAGAGGCAGAAATGAAAATGTAAATTACGTTTTTTTTATTCTTTTTTTCTCAGGTTATTAACATTTAGAGGAAAAAATTGCATTTCACGATTAGGAAAGGAAAAAAACGCACTTTACTATTAATAAGTGAGGAATGAGCTAAGTTTAAATTATTCTTTGCTCTATAAAAAAAAGTAAAATATAAAAAAAATGTTTTCATGTCTGTAGTAATTTGTCAGAGTTTTAAATCAAAGGTTTTTTGTAATGAGAAGGCTTGAGGTAAGTTCCTTTGCCAGTTTGAGTTATAAATTGAGCAAGAAAAAAAAACAGCATTTACCCGCTATATTTCTTCATTTCTTTTTTTCGAAAAAGGAAATTAGGCAGTAAATATGCACACATTTTTATTGAACTTCAAGACACAATAAAGGGTTTTTAGATGTTTTAAAGATAAAATAAGACGGAATAATAAAAAAGAGTCTAATAAAGTCATAATGCAAAGCTATTTTAAAGGAATTTAACTAAAGTTTAAAGATAAAAAGAGGTATGAAATCATGATGTCATAAAATTATTTCGTATTCAGTTGAAATGGATAATTTCAGTAGTGTATGTAGAATAAATTAAAGTAGGATTTATCAGAGGTTAGTTGAATCGTAAAAGTTTGATAGAGGTAGGTATAATATGCTGATTCTTATCCAATTTAGGACTTAATTTTATAGATCTAAGAGATGTGACACGATCTTAAAGCTGAAAATAGACGAGTGAGGATTCAGTGGTGGACCATTGATGGTGGTTCCATACTAACCAATTCCTAATAGAAACAGACATCGCCATCACCCTCTTCCATATCGTCTATACTATCTGATTTATCACCCTAAAGCGTCCTCCCCCCTTTTGTTTCCGATATATAGAAACCCTCCTTTTGTTTTTATATACAGTAATAACCCGACTTACGTAAAGTCCGAGTAACGTAAAACCCGAAACTGTTGCTGCAATTGTCTGGTGTATTCAGGTAGTCGATTCTGTAACTTTGAAATCTTCCTTTTTCGGCACTTCTTTAGATTGTTACTCTCTTTATAAAGAAAAACAGAGGTGAGTAACAATCTAACGAAGGTGTACAGAATGTTCTTCTTTAGCCTGTTACTCCCCTTATAAAAACAGTAGAGTGATATTCCTTTGTCTTAAAGTACATTGGACTAAACATCACTTTGTCTTAGTAGTTATTTAGCTAAAGTAATTTATTACCTAAAAACAACACGGGAGTAACAGTCTAAAGAAGTACCCCTTTTTCATGTGATTATTATACATCAAAATTTGATAAGGAGATGCGCACGCAGCTTGTCAACGTGTATCAGTAACTTTATTTGTTGTGAAGTAACAAAAGTTGATATTTTGTGAGTGATATATTACAGCTTAAAAGTTATATTGATATATTCGTGATATATATGTGTTTTACATACATCGTTATGGTTATATTAATCAAAGTCGAAACAAAAATGATTGACACCATAATTATTTTCGTTTTTGTACCAAAGTAAAATTTTTGAAAATGACCCGCTAAAGCTGTATTGCAATTTTATTTTCGTTGGTCATATTTATGTTGCTCTATCCTATTTTTTATCATCTGGCTACTTCCCCTATATAATTTTTACTGCAACCGTTGCCAGGAATTTAATTTCGTAAATAATTCGTCGATAATGACAGGATAGGTCGAAACGTCGCCACCTAAGTAACTTTTTTGAATTTTTATCATTAAGTGGATCCATTTATACATATACATTTGTTCTTTTTGTATTATTCATATTCCCATTATACATTATTCTAATAACAGAGTAATGCCATTATTGTTTTTATTTTCGGACTGAAATAACTTTTCTTGTATCAGTTTACAGGTTTTTTATCTCTTACTATTTTGATTCTTAAAAAATTACTTAGTATGTACATACATTTACGATTTTTTTTATAAATGGTTTACCAAGTACCCAATTAAGAATTCATCTAGGCACATTCCTTGACTTACGGCATACTTCGCGCTCCCATCTTATTACATAAGTCTGGGGAATAACTGTATTTCTTTTTTTGATTTCAAAAAGAAAACACTTTGAGAGTTTGCCCCTCAATTAAATAACAGGTAATATTTTTCCCTTATCCAAACTTCCTTCATGCAAAAAAGCATTCGTGTCTTCAAAATAAATTTTGGTAATAGTAGAGAAAATATACCTCTCACCTAACACTGGTTTTTATGAAGACTCTTAAAAAAAATTCTTTGCTCAAAAAAACAACAACAAAAAAAAACAATAACTTTAGAAGCAGCAAAAAAAGTTGTTACATTAGTTTGTATATATATTCGCTATGAGTTGTAACGTTACCCTCAAATTTGGACAGACCTTGATGATGGGTGTTCTATCCAGATCTTTAAGTATATAGGACCGTGTTGAAGCAAGAGGAAAATGGTTTCTCCTAGATCTATTAAATTAATAGAAGGGCTAGTGGTAAATAAAGGCGTCTGTGAAGCCGTTATAGCAAGAGAGGTGCTTATTACTTGCACGCTAAGCTTTACTCTTAAGGGGTGTTTAAGCTAGCCATCAGCAAATCCTTACATTAACATCTAGCTACATTAAGATGCTAACATCGACAAAACATACCTTATTCTCGAAGCCTTATCAAAACAGTCATCTTACATTCTATTAACTTAGAATAAAGTAAAGATATTAAATTATTTTAAACCATAGTCCAAAATACTCTAGAACTAACAGTTTATATAACTTGTATTATGTTTTTATATGTAATTATTAGCTGAAATTACCCTTGTCTTTTACAGTGCATTGTTTGTTTTATTGATATCGTATAAGAATAGTTGAAGTAGTTAAACATGATTTTAAATAAATAAATGGGAAATTAATTGAAGCGAGCGTAAGCGAGCTTACATTTAACAAAATATGTATCTTGTCTGTCTGTCTGTCAGTAACGTTTACGTGTCCGACGATAACTTGAGTAAACGATTTTGTTGGAATTTGGTATTCGTGTTCCTTTCACTAATGCTAAGTTCATTGGACAGCGTGATCCGTCCAAGAGTTCGCTCGCAGCGCTCGCTTAAACGCGACTTTAAAATATAAAATTAGAATTTCAGGGCAGGAAAAGATTCTATTATCATCCATTCGATGAGACGAACATTTTTTTACAAAAAGCATTTTATAATAAAACCAACAGCGACACCACTATGAAGTAATAAAGATCGTTAAAAATAGTAAAGCGGACCTAAATCTGAGGTTAAACTTCTAGGCATGTTTAAGAAAATTAAAATAGACCATCTTGAGAGAAAAATGGCAATAATAAGCTGTGGGTAAATCGAGGTAAAAATTAGCACCATGCTTTATATCTTTTAAAATTGGGGTTTAAGAAGCAAAGAAATGGATTTTTCTTATGAACAATTACATCACATTTTTTCCCGCTCCTTCCAATTCCCTCTTCAACTTGAAAGTAATAAATAAATCATAACTGTAATCACAGTCTGGCGAGAGGAGAGGAGAGAAGAGATTTATGAGGACAATACGTTGGACGGAGAATCCCTTTCTCTAATAATCCCTGGGTTTGCCTCGGCTCAGCTCTCGGATTCATTAATATCACTTAACTAATGGCCAACAGAGTGCTCTGGTGTAGTGTAGGAGGGAGAATACGACACTTGAAACTGGAGAAGTACAAGAGAGCCTGGTTTAGTGTGCAAGCTTCAAACATGTCTCACTGATGCCAGAGAGTGGGAAATGCCCTTCACTGCCTCACCATGTGACTCCCTTCCATAGCAACATTAAACCCTTTTACTCCTCTCGAACACACGAGCTATTGTTTCCTTCGACGACAATCATTGCCTCTAAACCACTTCTAAAACTTGGGCTCATGTCACTGTTTCAATGAGACCACTTGGCTCACAATCCTGAAGATCGCCTCTCCAAACAACCGGACAAATAAAGTTTGAGATTAGATTAGCTTTTTCAAACATATCTAATTTCTACTCATTTAAAATATATTTATACTCATTAAAACTAAAAGAAATCACAGTTTATTTCGACATCAAATTTATAAATCAATGTCAACTGGGTGTCAACACATTACAATAGACCACTAACAGCCAGAGTATGGACGAGAACAGCCATCCTCTAACTTATGACACAAATATTAGTAGACAGGTGTATTACACTAATATCGAAGCTATTAATCATGCGTTAAGCTTCTTAAAAATAATTATAATACCTAACGGGAATCCTCCATTAGGAGAGTCTCAGAAGGAACTGTGGAATCTCAGGTAGACATAAACCTGAGATTCTACAGAGACTGATTTTGATCACACGTGGACAAGGTTCTGATCGGGTTCTGGTTCTCGAGATTTAGACTCAGGTGAAAATTTAGCTTTTGTCGCTATAGCTAAATGTCAGCCACAAAGATAAACGCTATATTTCAAGCAGGTGGAGGGTACATAATGAGAAACCGAACAATAGAATAAAGAAGATTTCGTTGTGTCATACACCAAATGAAACATTTAGTTGTTCTGAAAGTTATTGGTACTCGGGCCGTGATCCTTAAAATGTTCTCGTGGTAGAACTATCAAAAGAAATAAGCTTTTACTCTCTGCAAAAATTATTTCTATTAGGGAAGCGAAAAACAACGTAAACTTCCAAGTAAAGCAACATGGTTTATCACCACTAAACCCAAAATTGCAATATATAACTTTTAAAAGAAAAACAAAATAAAACAACAATAAATAAAAAATAATACCGTATAACAAATTAATTAAAGTGATAAAGATACATTATAAAGAAAGTGGAGAAGGAAGAATGTGAAATGTATTTTAGATAGATTAGAAGCAGAGTGGAGGGCTGTTGTGTCTTACATAAATCTTAAAGGAGGATAAAGAGGCAGAATTGGATAAAGAGGAATTATATAGTGAGGAAACCATGGGATGGGATAAAGTAGAGTGAGGTAAGAAAACGAGGAGGGATAAAGGTGGAAGTGAGGAGAGCTAGAGGTGGGATAAAGTGGAAAAGAGGAGAGCTAGAGGTGGAGTTAAAGCTTTAGAAGAGGAGCTATAACTGAGTTCTGGCTTAGAGTTACCCAATTACATCTGCTCGCATCATTACCTTTCTACAGTCTAACGCGTCACGAACCCAATACAACACTAACACTTTAGGACACACTCAAATAATATATCAAGCTCTTCTACATCGACCTACAGCAGTGACACAACTCGACAAATATAAACTCTATACTAAGTGCCACGACAATTTTACCCTTTGAAAACTTAGCAAAAAACTAGGAAAAAATAAATGTAGTGACAATTTGGACTTAACACACACACAAACACACATACATACAAAGATACATATATATATATATATATATATATATATATATATATATATATATATATATATATATATATATATATATATATATATATATATATATTATTAAATGAAAAGGTACTTACCGTCGACACTTGCTTGATCTGAAGATCACTGGACCGGTTTCGGCTGTACGCCATCATCAGCAGAAGAAGAAGAATATAGATCTCCTAGGGTCGAATTCGACCCTAGGAGATCTATATTCTTCTTCTTCTGCTGATGATGGCGTACAGCCGAAACCGGTCCAGTGATCTTCAGATCAAGCAAGTGTCGACGGTAAGTACCTTTTCATTTAATAACTTACTAACTTGCGGTAATAATCGTCAAATTGACTTTTATATATATATATATAAACACACACATGATACTTTGACATTCTTATCAAAGTAATTAATTAAGCATAATGTTTTAAAAGTTTATAAGATTTTTATAGGTTTAAGGTGTATGGGTTAGGGTTTTATAGGTTGTTCTAAAGACAGTTATTTGTAATTTAAACTATTTCTTATTTTTATAAACTAAAGATTGTCTCAATTTAACAATTATAGAGTAATAATTTCTGGGGATTCAAAAGAAAAGATTTTACAAAACATAGAACGTATTCGATATTCATTACAGATTAAAAGTTTCGAGGTGTTTATTGAAAATAACATATCTATTTTTATAAGGTCCAAAGGCCCCCAATAAACGATCAAACATTTTCGTAAACATGATGTTTGTGCAAACCTGATGTCGGGCAAATTTAGGCCATACACTTCAAACATCATGTTTACGCAAACATCAAAGAGCCCCATACACAGTTAAAATGTTTGCGCTAACATTTTGACTGTGTATGGGGGCCTTAAGAGAAGTTATATTGTGTATTTTATACATGTTTATTTATTATGAAATGTATCACAATCAAAATTGAAGAATAAGGAGAGAAGGGGGAGGTTAAAATCATAATATGATACATGAGTGTATTTGTTGCTTCTACCCTTTACATTCCTCACCCAAAAACACACATATTTTGAGGATTGAAAAAATTAAGGAAAAACTTTATGAAATGGGAGGTAGGGGTATGCCCCCTGGATTTGTTTGTTTTTGAAGAGGAGGGGGGGGGGGATGAAGAGTAAAAAGTGTAGAGGAATAGGAGAATGGCGTAGGAAAAACACAAGTTTTCAATTTGTAAATATTCCCTTCGGTATCATATGTCACCCCATATAATAAGAAGTTGCTTGCAAGTTGTCATGGGGTAACTCAGGGGGCCGATTTTCTCCCCCTCTTTTACAATTCTGCGAGGTTGAATTCTCTACCAGAACACCCCCACTTCCTATCCCTGTTCCTACTCTAACTATAAATTTAAAACTTGTGCCAAGCCGCAATTCCCCCTCCATCCCTCGTTCAACCAATCCAAGTTTAAACTTTTCGTTTACATTTCTACCCCCTCCATATCATTGCACACCCTCACTCAGTTATAGAAACACAATCACTAACAATTACACGTGTTCATATAAGTTTTTTTCTAAATATAATATTTATATCTCAATCTTCTATCTATAATAACGTGTAATTAAAATGTAGAACTAATTTTTTACTTCAACAAAGTTTCAAAACATCGATTTAAAGATATCCACAGACAATAAAAAAGAATAATCATGATCATTTTTACTCTTATCACTAATTGCGTTACATTGATATCCTTTTATTCTAAATGATTTTAACATTTCTATCGAAACCTTTATTTTTTATCATATTATTACTTTTTAAATGCATTGATTGGCATAATTTATTCGGATTTTTGGTATTTTTATTTGTGATTACATTTTTTCCTTCTATAAAAATTTAAAATTAATTATAATAATTAAAATGGTGGTAATAATTCTGATATACGTACACAGATATGCATGTGTATAATACATATATATATATATATATATATATATATATATAATAATTCTTCAAAAAAAAATTTAGCACTGAATTTTTAAATGATAATTGGCCAAACTACTAAAAAACCATATTCAAGTAGTAACAATTCCATCATGAGTTTAAAGCACTCCCACTCAATAAAATATATAGAATGAACTTAATAAATTTATTTAGACATCAACCTAAAGAATAAAAAATTAAAAAATTTAGATAGCAGTAGAAACACTATACTGTATGATTAAACAAATCACCAGGGAAAATCTTGATTTAAAATTTGCACTCAACATCTTAAAACCGTTCTAAAATTATGTATCTTATTAGTTGTCAAGTTTCCTATTCAACGAATAGGATATAATATATATTTGACAATATATGTATTTCTATACACTATAGTGTCCGGTTTGAACGTAATTCTGTACCATTAGTACATTGGTATCCAGAGAAACGTCACTTCAATATCACTTATATATATATTCAAGTCAATATCACTTCAGAGTCAAAAATAGACTACAAATTGGTGTGGCACATAGATTCCTCGCATACTATCACGTACATATTTTATGCTTTTACTACCCATTATTGCCAAATTTGTTTCATTGTCTCCCCTGTTTTATGAATGAAGTATTAATTTTTTCATGAATTAAATAATTAATTTAGCAAAAGTTAAAAAGAGCAACAAATTAATTTGGGGCTATCTGCGGGTTACTTTTGATAAACTATAAAAGATTTATACAAATCAGATAAGTACTTTTAAAGCTATAGGTTTAAATAAATTAAATATTTGTGCGCATATGGAAGAGAAACAAATGAGCGCCAAAGGTTGAAACTTATATGGGACCAACAATGAGCTAATTATGACCTACCATACAAATTCATTAATATCGGACGTCTAGTTTTTAAGATATGTTGGTTCACAAAAATTGAACGACAGACCGACAGATGGACAGACACGGAACCAAAAATGTTCCCTGATGTCTAAAACGGATTTCTGTCTGGGAATTTTTGAAATCGGAGACCTAAACATTTTTCGTTTTTCAGAACGATCACATAGCTTCCGTTACCTTCAGTAAGCTCGGAAGCAAAACCTACCAATATATAACATATATACTCAACACAGCTGTGGGATGAGACTTGGCTACCCATAACATAGGAATTTTTCAAAGCCTATAGACAGATGATCTAAATTGATTAGGAAGGAAGCAAGAGAATACTTTTTATGACTACCAGTTCAATTAAGGCCTACACGCAAAGTCATAAAAAGCGTTTAATAGAGAAATAAGTAGGAATTTACAGCTGGTATATAAAAGGTAAAAGGTTTAACGGGTCTTTTCCTAGCCTAATAGAGTTTTAAGCAAGAAAAAAACAACCACAAGTTTCAGATAAGTTTTCTTTACTTCACTTTTTCTTTCATCTGACGTTTTAACAGGTTTTCCACATGTATTACATTAAGGTATTACATCAAAAGTTTATTTAAGAGCATGCTTAACTTACATTATTCTGTGCTTTACATTAACACAATAACTAACTTCATTTATCTTCTGCAGAGAAAACAAATAAGTTTTTTAAAAACATGATTAGTTTTATTATAATGATTTAGTTGATAAGAAAACTAGTGAGATCTTTATCTTATCTTATCTCGTGTATCTTCAAATAAATCATAATGATAGAATTAGGGAAGTACTTGAAATAAAAGACAAAAGCCCAACTCAAAAAAACATAAATAAATTAGACTGTTTCGTTCCACTTCAAATTTAATTTCTTTCTCACTGGTATAAATTAGTAAAACTAAATTAATTTATTACTGAGGTCTTACAGTTAACTAAGTAAGTTTACTCTTAAAAAAAAAAAAAATGTGGTTACTTCAGTAAATAACCACATTTCCGCCTATCAATTTAACCACCGTCCATTCCAACGACCAATCAACATTATCAGGGTTCCCACAGGTTTTCAAAAGAAAAATTCCAGGACAATTCCAGGACATTTCCAGGACAAAATCATGATTTTCCAAGGCACTTGCGGCATTCGAACAAATAAAAATTGAAGGCTTTTAACTTTTAATTAAAGTTTATTGGTACACAAATTAAATATGTAATCTCATTTATATTATGTTATATTATATTATAAGAAAATCCCCAACCATGGGAGGCCGGATGAGACCAAGATTTCAATTATATCAAAATCTGGAATATATGTAATATTTGTATGTGTGTTAAATTAGTAATATTTGACGATGATTAAATAATAATTAAATCAATTTTAAAACTGTAGCTATTATTTTATAAAAACTAAATCAGTTTTTATTTTTTACAACTGCTTAATATTCTCATGTTCCATTGGAGTAAATTTATGAGGAATTATTTCCTGGATACAACAGTTTAAATATTTAAAAGTTAGCCTATTTTCTCCACATAATAGCAAGCTATCGTAATTGGTGAGCCAGTAACTCACATCTTTGTTTAATTGTATTATTATTTGTTTCAGAAACAATTATAATAAGTAAATAATTGAAATCTTGTTCCTGGATGAGGTATGGCCAAGTTAAATTTATTATAATAAAACAACAAGTCAATACAACCAGAACTTAAAAGGCTACAATCAAAATTCCAGGACAAATTATAAAATTCCAGGACAGAGAGAAAATTCAAGGACTTTTCCAGGTTTTCCAGGACACTCTCAAAATTCCAGGTTTTCCAGGACGCGTGGGAACCCTGATTATCGTCATCCACCCGATGACCAAACAAGCCACGATTAACTATTGTATGCAACCAACCTTTATTAAAACCTTTATTAAAATCGGAGACAAAGCTTCCAACTATATAACTATTATGAGTACCGCTAAGAAGGGAAAGAAATAAACTAAAGAGTATAGAGAGTCGAATAAATAATGATGTGATTTATTATCTGTCTGACAATACTCTTTTAATTCTTCTACCGACTCTGATTATAAGCCTGAAAAATAATATATTTGCACTAACCAGATTGTAGTTATTTAGTTAAAAGCAGAGTCAATTAAATAACTACCATCAGTTCTGCAAAGAATAGAAAAAATAAACTAAATAGTATGGAAACTAAAACACAAAATGATGTGAATTATTATCTCTCTGACAATACTATTATAATTCTTATACGTCTTTGATTATAGTTATTTAGTTGAAAGCAGAGCCAACCAACTATCATCAGTTCTGAGAAGAAGAGAAAGAAATAAACTAAAGAGTATAGAAAATAAAACAAATATTGATCTGATTTATGATCTGTCTGACAATACTCGTTTAATTCTTCTACGACTCTGATTATTGTCATTTAGTTGAAAGCAGAGTCAATTAAATAACTATCATCAGTTCTGCGAAGAAGAGAAAGAAATAAACTAAAGAGTATAAAAATATAAAGGTATAAGAAATTAAAACAAATAATGATGTGATTTATGATCTGTCTGACAATACTCTTTTTCTTTTAATTCTTCTACGACTCTGATTATTGTCATTTAGTTGAAAGCAGAGTCAATTAAATAACTATCATCAGTTCAGAGAAGAAGAGAAAGAAAAAAAAACGTGTGGTGTCGCGGGACACGCGGTAGGAACGAAGTTCCTTACATTTTTCATTAAATATAAATTATAAAATCACACTGCTAAGTACGTATACATTGCTAACTACTTATACATGGCGGAGTTAAAAAAGAGACAAAATTAAAAGTAACGAACTGTTTGTACCTAGCAAGAGTTAAGGAAAAATTAAAAGAAAATCATCATTTGTATAATTAAAGCAAGCGTCTTACTATAAATATATATTGAATATAAGAAAAAAGTTGATCATGATGAGTTTATAGTGAAAGAGTATGTTTGTTAAAGGAGTTTGGATTGAAATAGGACTGTTTTCTACCTACCCGGCCAATTAATTTAAAATATATCTCTTCCCTACTCTACAGCTTCTGCTTGTATCAGGGTGAAATTTTACATGATTATATTATATTTATTTACAAAACAAAGTGACATTTTTGACATATATAACAAAAAATAATCAAAACAAGTCAAGTAACAGGCTTCCTTAATAAAACTTTTTCCCGTCTTTTGAAGCTTAAGTTTACGCGAGCGTTGCGCGTGAACGTCGGGCGGATATCGTTTTCCAACGAACTCAGCCTGGGCATTAATAAAATGAACATGTGTTCCAAATTTCATCTAATTCGGTGATCTTTTACTCACGTTATCGCCATCTGTAGATTTCCCGACGGATTTTGCGTGACGGTGATTTTGTGACGGTGATTTTGGTCGTTTTTTTCGGATTCACTCCCGGGCTCCAGAACGTGCCATAAGGAGCTTCTTTCCAATAAACTATTAAAGTATGGAAAGTAAAACAAATAATAATGTGATTAATTATCTTTCTGACGGGATTGATGATGGTTATTTAGTTGAAGGCCTGGTCATTATAAATACATATTAAGTAAAGTGATTGGGGCAGCAAGCATTTTAGTCGTTCCACCGAAATTTTATGATATATTGAAAATAAAGCACATTCACACACACACACACAAAGAAAATGACCAGTTTGTTTTATAATATTGATTTTATTTCTGGAAGTTTCGAGTTTGATATTTTTGTAATATATTCTTGATCTATTAGTATGTTACATCAATTAAACTATTTTAAATCGGGTTTGAATTGAATAACTCGCTGTTTCGCTTCTTAATCAACATATCATATTTTTTTTATTATCTAAAAAAAAAAGTTTTAATTAAAAATAATCTATTTATTTGAAAAAAAAGAAAGTTTTTTTTTCATTTAAAAAAGTGAAAAATAGGCTCGTTTTTCATCGAGCACTGAAAAAAAAAAAGGTTTGAAATCATTTTGAGGGGGTATTGTGGTTTGAAGGGCCCAGGAAAAATTTAATATCTGCTTATTAGAGATTCTATTGTTGGTAGAAGGTTGGGGGCAGAAGGGGGGCCTGTCCTGATTAATTTCATCTATTATTTCTAAAGCTATCTAATTGGCCCCTGTGATTCTTTTCTACCTCCAACTCTTTATAAACTTTATTACCAAAAAAGAAAAAAACAAAACAACGTGAATTAATTTAATTGTGAAGTGTAATTTTGCTACAGAGCTTACCGAAGATAACGGAAGCTATGTGATCGTTTTAAAGAACGAAAACTGTTTAGGTCTCCGATTTCTAAAATTTCAAGGCAGAAGTTCGTAGTCCCGTTCAACAGCTAAGGTCATTACAGGACGGGGGTTATCCAGCCACTTTACCCATCTGCTCGATGAGATAATCAGTGAGAAAACATGTCTCACCTCTCTGGAATTTGAACTCCAGCCGGGGTTTAGACCTTGGATTCAGAGTCGAGTGCGCTAACCACTCGGCTACGCCGCGCCGCGCCGGCTCAAATGCAATAAAAATACATTTAATTTAAAAAACAAAACTTTCATTAGAATAAAGCCAATGTAAAGGAGCAATGTGTCCAAAAACATAGCTCGCCCAGTTTAAACAAACATTATATCGTCGGGTTTGTCTATTTTAAAAATGTTATTGTTTTAAAATTTACATTAATATTAAGAATTACAATGCCAGCATTTTTGTTTACTTAAATTGTCCCCTACAACAACAACCAATTTTTTCATAAATAAATTGTTTCTTTTTAATGTAAATTTATTTTAAATAATACAGAGTAAATAATATGGGTATTATTTTCCACTTGATATATTCTTACAATGTACGACAAATTGAGGTAAAATTGGTTTTTTTTAAACTAAATAAAGAAAAATAAAGAAAAAAAATGTTGTATTAATATTTTTATTTTGTATTTAAATTATGTTAATTATTCATTCACCTGTGGGTCATTTAATATACAGTTTTATAATATGAACGTATTTTTATTTACTTTATATTTTAACTTTTTTTTCTTCGATGAAACTCAAAGATACATATCTAATTTTTTTAATAATTAATATTTACTCTTTTCTCTATTACTATTTTTATAATTTCGAAAACAATTTAAATCATGAATAAATATTTATATTTTGTGTTATCAGGTGAATTTAGAATTTTAATTAATTATTGATTTAAATTTAGAATGTTTTAATTGGTTTTAGACAATTTTTTATCGATTCAATGAAATGTGTCAGTATGAGTATTTAAATTAATATGTAATTTTTATTAACACTCGAGTGTTAATTAGGTAAATATTTAATATTATAAAATTAAATTATTTTTATAAAAAAATTAAATGGGGAGAAGGCTATTTAAAAATAAAAATAGTCTGCCAATTTGTGAAGCATATAGCTTCCTCATGGCTTACTTACTATTAGAGGAAATATTATGGTCACATGAGTGTAAAGCAATCTAATTCTACAGGAAATAAAAATTTTAGTCAGTTTCGATTCCCAGCGGGGTCGTCTAACTATTATTCAAGGCATTATTATGGCCACATGAGTGTAAAGTAATGTAATTCTACTGGAGATTAAAATTTTAGTCTGTTTCGATTCCCAGCGGAGTCTTTTAACTATTATTAAAGGAATTAATATGGCCAAGAGAGTAAAGTAATGAAATTCTACTGGAGATTTAAATTTTAGTCTGTTTCGATTCCCAGCGGAGTCTTCTTACTATTATTAAAGGAATTAATATGGTCAAGAGAGTAAAGTAATGTAATTCTACTACTGGAAATCCAAATTTAGTATGTTTCGGTTCCCAGCGGAGTCTTCTAACTATTATTAAAGGAATTAATATGATTAAGAGAGTAAAGTAATGTAATTCTACTACTGGAAATTAAAATTTTAGTCTGTTTAGATTCCTAGCGGGGTCTCATTCATAAAATTAAACTTTTAATCTCTTTCCATTCCCGGCGGGGTCACATTCATATTGATTCAACAATATATGTGTATAGACGGTTAAACTTAATATGGAAACATATATGGGCTACTTTTGACAAAACCATCTAAAATTTCATTCCTATGTCTAACTATTAAAGGATAATTATTATGGTGACATTAGTGTAAAGCAATGTGATTCTACTGGAAATTGAAAGATTAGTCTGTTTCGATTCCCGGCGGGGTCACATTTATATTGATTCAATAATAAATGTTTATAGATGGGTAAACTTAAAATGGAAACATATGTGGGCTACTTTTGACAAAACGATTCAGAATTTCGATACTATCTTATAAGTTCAATCATATATTATGTGTAAATAAAAATCGGTCCGAGACAACTCAGACAATATTTTTCATATAGTGATGTCAGTGTTTTCCATTTATTAGTTTTCGAGTTGCCGTAGGTACATTTAATTATTATTGAACGTTTTATCAAAATATATCATAAAAACAACTTCTCCTCGGCTTTTTTCAATTCAAGGACATAAGAAAAATTATTTTTACAGAAAAAATACAAATAAAGTTTACAAAAATACTTTGATAAGCTCGGAAGCAATAACGCCAAAAAAAAAAAATATCTTTCTTTAAAAGAAAGGAAGGATTTCAGGTTATTAATTAAATAATAGAGGGAAAGTTAAATTAAGTTAAGAGGAAAAGAATTAAACTTGGATTTTTCTAAAAATAAACAGTGAAGATACTATTCAAGATACGAAAAGAATGACGAACGACAAAGGAATAGAGAAAGATAAAAAGATTTATAAATAAAAAGTAAAAAAAAATAAAAATTAAAAAATGTATAAATAAAAATTAAAATAGAGAGAAAATTATTGTGGTAATAGTAAGATGATAAGTGAAAGGATAAAAAGACAGAAATATAAACTTATAGAGGAGAGATAGAGAAAGGAAATAAAATAAAAGTGAATACGATAGAGAAAAAATAAGAGTGAATGAGTCGAAAAAATAAGAGTGAATGAGGAGGAAAAAGAATGAGAGAAAAAAAAAATAAGAGTGAATGAGATATAAATAGAGAGATGAGGGAAGGAGGTAGAAGATATAAATCAACAAGTGGCAGTAGAAGCCTTGTGGTAAAACCAAGTATCCCAATTAACTCTTCTTCTCTTCATAATAATTTTCAACACAGAATATTTTCACTGCTTCTACCAGTCTAGACTGTTTTTTTTATTTCTCTAAAATGATTTATAAATAAAAAAATAATAATAAAAATAAACAAAATTATATTAAACTAAATAAGAAAAAAGAGAATAAAATAAGAAAAGAAAAAAGACAGATAATATAGGTGTTTTGATTTGATTGTTGTATATAATAATAATAATAATAATAATAATAATAATAACCATTTATTGAAGATTAATTAATAGTTTTATTTTTATTACACATTAATAGGTTGAATTAATGCATATACTTTAAAGAAGCGAAGAATATAATGTACATGTGAACATGCTTAAATGTCAATATAAGCATATATATGAGGGTGCTTATATTGATAACATAAACGAATATAATAATATTTCCAACATATTAACATTAAAATATTAGGAACTCATTTACTTGATTACCAAACGCCGCATTACTGCCATGAGTAAATATTTCCTTGTCTTAATAGTTAATTAGATTAAGGGATATTATCACTTAATGATTAGAATTAAAAGACTTGATGTTAGAATCAGTAAGATGCAAGTATGTACCAACAGGAATTCAGGTAACATTGGCATAACTATGTCAATGTAATCAGCTTGAGAATGATCTAAGGGGGGGTCGAAATATCGCAAAAGTGAGACGATTAATTTCCTTAATAGACCCAACTAATCAAGAACATAAGAGTGGATGTTCCTTTGTCTTAAGGTATCCATTCCTTTGTCTTAAGGTATCCAATTCCTTAAAACAAAGGAACATCACTCTTCTGTTCTTGATTAGTAGGGTCTATTAAGGAAATTAATCGCCTCACTTTTGCGATATTTCTATCCCTCCTTTACATATGCCTTAAAATGGGTCTAAATCATTACTTAGACAAATAAATTACTTAAAAGTGGTAAACAAATATAGGAAAGGTAACCAATTAAATATTTGCCTCACAGCACTTCATTTAGTTGGTTACCTACCTACAAGTAATAACATAAATATGAAATTAGAAACTATTAAAGAATTCTATATTTTATTTACTTTCCATGTATGAAGTATATAGAAGTTGCAAATGATTCCATAAAAGATGAGAATGGTTCCTTTAATAGGTTTGAAACGTCGGGATTCACAAAATTTCTTGATTTATTCACGTCAAATATCCTAGATTTATTGATAAAGAAGTCGTACATGGTTTATATTATAAACCTAGCTATAGACGGGAAAAGTCGGGGAGAAGTTTTAGAAGAGAGTTGAAGTTGAAAATGCCTACCTTTTAAATGCACTTAACCCTTTAAGGCCAGTTTCACACTGGGCTACGTTAGTCGCCGTCACTCGCGACAGCGACGTTTTTTATGTGACGCCGAAGACCGAAATGTATATAGCCCACACCGACAGCTTTCCCACACAGAAACAACGCCGTCGCCCGCGATAATGACGAAAGTCGCCCAGAAACCACCCTAAATGTTAAATTTTTTTTTTTTAAAACTTCTTGCATACGAGTCCGCAAGACAGTGAGACATTTTTATGTTTTCGCTCTGCGTAAACTACCGACATAAAATGAAATAAAATCTGTAATTTATTCAAGTAATTGATAAAAGTAGATGGAAGATCATTTTTATTCTTATCTCCACAACGGCACTGCCGCGGCTTGATTACAAATGACTGAATTCAAAGGCGCCGTCCCGCCTTCTACGAATTGTTAATATGCCTTCATACTAGGTAGGCCGAGAGGGCTGAGAGTTGATGGCAACCTCCTGTACTTTCCTAACTTCCTGTCACACGTATAAATCTTTTCGACTTTCTTCGGTCCTATAACGTGCGGTGGAGGGAGGTTCAACAGCTGGAGACAGACTGTGCACACCTCCTATACCTTTCTAACTCCTTGTTACACCGGGTAACGTTTTTAGTAACGCTTTTCGAGTTATGTAGCACAACCTACATACCTATAAACTAAACATGCAAATGTCAAAAATGAAAATTAATTGAAATTAGAAGAATAACAGCTTCGAAAAATATAACAATTAAATGTAACACTAATTTATAGCAAATTGCAATATTATAACTCCATGCAATTATGTTAAATGCATATGATTACCTAAAGATATCAAAAAGGAAAATAATACTTAAATAACATGGAAAAAATGTATTAACACAATCTTATCTTCCTAATACACTCTTAAAATTTATATTTTAAACAGTTTAATAAGCAACATTTATTATAATACCATGTATTTTGAATTGTATAAACATTCATACAATAAAGGTAGATATAATACTAAGGACTACTGATAGTATAACCTTTGATATCAGAAATCTTAAAAAAAGAAATAATAGAAAATAGGAGGATAAAAAAAAAAAAAAATACTTAAAAAAAATCGCGTGATGACAGCAATAAAAAGATGCCTAATACAACACTTTTATTAGCCTCCATAATTTAATACAAATAAAAAAAAAATTCTGGTAATTGTAACAATTTACATAGAAAATAACATGGGACAATTTGTACCCATAATTTAGATTCTAATAACAGCGATTGTACTCTGTGAAATAGACTTGTAATTTTACGATAACAACAAGAGTTAGGTATTATGGAGATAAAATTGTTTGTAGAAGGGGAAAAAACATTGATTAATCTTTTGATGAGCGATCAAAGAGATCTGATGTTTGATCTAGTCAAATATTAGGAACATTAAATGTGTATTTTCTTTTAAATTAAAATGTCCGAATGGATAATAAAATAAAAATATAGAAGCTTGATTGAAATCGAGTAGTTCCTATTAATAAATGAAAACAAATTAATAGACTAATGTTGGTCATTATAAAACATGATCACATTTTATTTGATAAATCTTTAACAATTATAATGATTGAGTGTTTTCACTGCTGCAATGTTCGCTCATCATTACCGATTATGCAGGTAAATATAATAAATACTGAATTTAAACTAAAATACTGATTTAATAGAAAAACGTTGAATCGTGGATATGTTTTTGGGCATTGAATCCACATATCGACATTTCAATGTTTTGCCATAAAGTGGAGAAAATCAGTATAAATTTGTCCAATTGATATAGTACAGCGTTTCCCAAACTGTGGTACGTCATGTCCAGTGATAAATAAATATTTGCGGTTGTTAGGAGTGAATTCATCCCTTATATACCTCAAAATCAAGTATAGAAACAGACTGTCCTGCGTTGAGGATGATTTGAGATTAAAACTCAGCCCCAACAAAAATAAAAAATCGCGAAAGTCGCCCATAGTTAGTTTGAGCCAATTATTTTAAGCACATACATCCTATTATTAACCTGCCTAACCACATAGTTCATTCGGACGTTTTCTTTCATGAATGTTTTGTAAAAAAAAATACACTTTTTATTAAGCCCTTTTAAATTTAACTATCATCCTCAAACACCTACTCTCTATCCAAGAGATTGAAGGTAAAAAAAAAAAATAATAATAATACAGTACTCTGGTTTGGTAAAACTTAAATTTTAATAAGTTATTGCATTAGAAAAAAATAAGATATGCCTACCCATTTTGTATTAATGAATAGCCCTACGTTTTTGAACCTTTAAAACTCAAAATGTTTCCGGAGAAAGGCCCCCCCGAACCCTCTTTCCTCTGTAAAAACGCAATGGTTATTCCTGTATAAACATCACTGGTACATGAAGAAGTCAAGACATATTAAGTGGTACGCAACTAAAAAAGTTTGGGAACCCCTGATATAGTAGTTGGATCTTAAGGTGTGAATTATGAAATAAAGTGAATTATAAATTATAGGAAAATAACTACATGCATTGATGAACACTACATATAAATAATCATGGCAGAAAATATAGAAAGACAGACACCAAAAACAAGTAAATGTATCCAGCTTCGCCAACCTTAAACTAGAAACTGATCATACATTTGATATAAATAATTATTAACTGCTGCACACATGTCAAAAAAAGAATAGGAAATTAGATTTTTTAGAAAACTTGGAAATTCAAAGACCTAAAAAATGCAAATATAGAATGTTTTAATGAAATATCTAATCTTAACCACTCTGCCCTTGTAAAAACTATAAGAAATAATTTTGTAAAGTAACGTAAATTAGTTTTAAAGTCCATATAATTTAGGTATAGTAAAATAAGGATATTATTGTTCAGCTTTAAGCAGTTGAAAAATAATGATAATACCTGACAGCCTCCATATCCAATACACCTTTGGTTCCTTAATACTTCTATAGTCTATAGTATATCCCACTATCCTTCTATAGTTATTTTCAGTTATACAAGCTTGTAAAGTAAATATGTAGCGTAGTAGTCTTTCACTCACTATGCTAACACACTGAAGATGATATAAATGTCGAAACGGGTACGTTTAATATAAAATTGTGGTGACAATATTGTTGTGCTACTTTTTATTAACCTCTCTAGTCATAATTAATCCATTTTGATTATCATTTTATATAATATTTGATAAGACCTGTTGTCACATATGGATGTGAAACATGGACAATGTCTGTAACCAATGAGAAGGAACTAAGAAGTTTTGAGAGACGTATCCTCAGAAGGATATATGGACCTGTGAGAGAGGTCGATTGTACCTATGGAGGATAAGAAGAAACAACGAGCTGAAACATCTCATCAACGGGCATGACATAGTGCGTTTCATTAAGTCACAGAGACTAAGGTGGCTTGACATCTAGTCAGAATGCCAGAGAGTAGAGTAGCCAAACAGATGTGGAAAGGGAGACTCTACAACCGTCGTAAAAAAGGAAGACCGAGATTAAGATGGATGGACGGAATAGAAACTGATCTCAACAAGATGGAAATTCGTGGTTGGAGAGCGAGACCCTTAGATAGGGGTGAATGGAGGAAGGTTGGTTTAGAGGCCAAAGCCGACATCTGGCTGTAGCACCGGATAAGAAGAAGAAGAAGATAATATTTAGAAACATCAATCGGCGAAATATAGTACTACAATGAATACAAGTGAAAACCAATCTACCTCCTATGATATTCTAACTTCACACGGTAGGTATTTAAGAGCGTCACATTTTCCATGTCGTTTATTGAAGCTTCAGCCCACCTAGTGTCAAAATATTGTACTATAAATGAAAACCTAACGACCTCCTGTTAACTCCTACCTTCCTTACACGATATTTAAAAGCGTCACATTTATTATGTCATTTCCAGAGCTAAAACTTATGCATATAAAAAAATGCTGTAATATCGTCTCTCTCAAAATGAACTGGTACTACGAACTTAACCTCCAAAATATATTATGGACAAATTCACTGAATTACTCCACCTGGGTCCACACTAATCAAAATTGGTGTGGACCAAGCTTTCTCTAGCATAGGTTACTGTGTATAATAGGTTACTGGGTAAAATAAATCTAGAACTCACGAAGAAAGAAGCGTCAGAGATTTTGTGAATTCCGACATTTCGAACACTATTACAGAAATCATTCCCAAGGGAGTTGCTTGCTCATGATGAGCTCATCATTTGTTTCACTGAGTCATAATTTTAAAAGTTAGGTATTTTAAATAGAAGTTTTAATAAAATAAAAAAATAGTTGAACTTGGTAATATATAACTTTATAACTGATCATTTTATATCATAAAGTTTTAGAGATGTGAATAATATTTCATTTTTATTGAATGAACTGCATCAAAATTCTAATTAGTTAAAAGGCATTAAGGAATTAAACCAACTGGAGAAGATATTAATAAGATTCTAAGTACTTACACAGCAGTTAGCAAACCCGGAAAGACGTAGAATTTGAAATGAAACTACGTAAACGACGAACGCTATAGGAGAAAGGTGAGTATAGAATCTGAAATACACCGTATAAATACCTTCACTCAGAGATACGGAGGCATATAAGAGGGAAAACTTACGTAAAACCCTTGATTGTAGCGTTGAGAAAGTTCTACGAAGCCATTTCAGTACCAAGTACCTCAAACACTCAAGCAGTTTACAAGTTTTAAATACTTAAGTAACAATAGCATGAGATATGTACGAGTTAAGGCAAAACTTCAATGATTATCGATTACAATTTAACTGATTACGAGAAGCTCATAATCCTTTGCGACTAACTCATAATGAAGTATCATCTTTGTATTAGATGTGTAATATATATGAAGACAGAATATAATTTACTAAAATGCTTCTGTAATACGTCGATAAACTAAGTTCTAACTTAATAATTCTGTTATTCTTCGAAATAATTTATGAAAATAGTCTGCCAATTGGTGTTGCACATAGCTTCTTCGCATCCCATCATGTACTTTAATGATTTTTTGGTTTTACTACCTGATAGTCTAATTTATTTTATCCCCCCCCCTTTTTTAATCTGTCACAATTGTTTTGATTTTTCTATATGACGAAAGGAATAATTAAGCAATAATAAATTTGAACATACTGTTAAAATTAATATAGGACGATCTGTGACCTACGAAACCCACAGTACGATGCTGCTTTTGGCAAACCATCTAAATTTCTTCTAAATAGGATGGATACTTTTAAAGATATAGGTGTCATTAAAAACAATTGTTTGCATGTGGCAAAAAAAAGGAATGGGTGCAGAAAGTTAAAATTATTGTAGGACCAACTATAAAACAATATATTAAAACAAAATCGAACGGGGAGTTTTTAAGATATGGTGGCTTGCAAAAACTATAAAAGACAAACCGACTGAACAAAAGAACGACAGACAGGCAGACAGGAGACCAAAAATGTTCGTGAATTTTTTTAATTCGAAGACAAAACCAATTTTGTTCTTCAGAATGATTCCAATGCTTCTTTTAACTTCGGTAAGCTCGGAAACAATAAACTAAATACATTTAAATTCATTATTGATTAATAATAAATAATCTACATTATTTTGTAATTTAGATGATCAAATAAGTACTTTGATAAAGAATAAATAAATTATTCTTTCCACCTCAAGTAACATTATCGTAGAAGTAGACGTTTTGCCCTAAATGATCATTACTTCTGTTAGGGAAACAAGAGTGAGAAAATTAAACAGGTTTAATTTGATCGAAGTAATTACAGTGATGGCGTAACCGAGAGGTTAGGCTACTCGATTAGTAGCCTCAAACCAAGGTGCTAAATCCAAACTTATAAATCCCAGAGATGTGAGGTATCCACTCTGATTCCCAGGTATCTCAATGATCATCCAGAAGATAAGTAAAGCTTGTGTGTACTTTGATAACCTACTATTGCGTTAATCGGGACGAAACACAAAACGAAAATTAAAAATAAATAAATAAAACTAGTTAAAGAAGAGAAATAGAAGGGAGACTGGCCCAATCTGACTCCAGTTACCACCAACGGCATTTGTTGTTAGAACAATGAATTCACTTTTCTTATTTCTTTATCCATAACGTGAGTAGAGTTAATAGGTGGTTTCTGGTAGTATGATAAACCCACATCAGAATGAAGTGTTGCTTGTTTACGGTATTATCCAGAAATCCCTAATAATAATTATGTACTAAAGTGTAAAATATAACTACACGGAACTAACACGGAGTTTTCAATTCAATTTAACCAGATAATATTGTAGGCTCTCTCACAAAACCTACACTTACACACTTTTTCACGGATCATCTTGTCTCACCAGTACTAAAAACTACCATTTCAGGTTAAGAGCCTTCTTCACTCAATAATATTTCACACGAAAGAGTTACTTAAATGTTTAATGAACCACCCTTTCACATCATCAATTGATAAAAGAAAGAAGTAATTAGGGGGGCTTGGGCACTGGCCTTGCGATAAGGCAAGTTAAGCAGCTTCGAGCATGGTCAGAAGGTGGGTGACATAGGTGGGTGACCGCTTCTGACCATAGCTCTGGGTTCGATACCCAGACCGGACCCCCCACTCAATGTCCACCCAGCATTGTTTAAACAAATGGGAGCTCCTCGAAAGAGTGGCACCACCAGGTTTCGGCCTGGAAACCATGATAATGACACTCTTGGTTGTAATTCAACAAGGAGGGGAGTCATGGTTAACGACCATATCTTCACACGAGTGTGTGAAGATTTCGGTCCCTAACCCGGGTTTGATGTATGGGCCCACCTAAGTGGCCTGCGTCCGCGGGTGTGTAAAAGCCCCCCGGAATTTTAAAAAAAAGAAGATGTAATTAGAGGTAACCCAAAAACCATCCCCCCACCCCCAAGCATTCATTCGTTCAAAAAGAGTAAGACTAAAAAAAATACTATCCTAATATTAGTAAACAATAAAATAACACAATATTATTAATTGTATCTTCTCAAAATTATTAAGAGTGAAAAAAGTAAAAGAAGAAAAAAAAGAGAATAATAATTAATGTCATCTTTTATGTTATAATTTATTAATTCTTTTCTTTAAGAAAATGTAGCTGGCAGAGGTGGAAGGGGATGTGCATTTGTTCTCAAGCTATTCTTATCTTGTTCTCAAGGGGGTATTCCCTTTGTTATGATAATGATAATCCTGTTTTTCCTCTTGCCCATTCCTCCCCCTCTTAGAGTCAGTCCCTCCTTATAAATTTTCAGTCCTCTTCTCGCATCTGAACACGCCTGAAAATACCATCCAAGCTGCGAGAAATTAGACTTCTCTAGAGGATTTTTTCCCCCTAACTTTTTTTATGCTTGTCTTGGAAAAAACAAACAAAAAAACGCTCGTTTCTTTCTTTCTTTCTTAAAACTAGCTAGTACTCGTACTTATATTCCCTTAAAACTTTGAGATACATGCCATAGTGTTGACTACAGAAATATGAATGTAGTTTGATTTTCTGAATATTATACTACTAGCCTGAAGTAAACTCAAAGACCGTAAATAACAACTTTTGTAAATTTAATACAAAACTTGTTCCAATTAGTTAGAAGGACCTCATAGAAAGAAAAAGTAATTTAATATTTTACTCATACAACAGAGAGGTTAATGTCAACTTCGTAGATCTAGAGATCACAGGACTTATTTAGGCTACATTCTATCACCAACGAAAGAGAATTTACCTAGAGCATAATTTACACCATTTTTAGGAAGCATTGACAATGCACAACAACCTTTTCTTAGCAGGATAATTTACTAATGATCGTACAAAATAAACATTGTATTGACCTTTCTTAAAAAAAAAAAAGAGTAGTTACCACATCTAAGAATGCTAAAGAAGAAAAATTTCCGAATCTAACATTAGCAATAATTAGTATAACTAGGAATACAGGGTGCAAATTACTCCTTGAATATGTTATAGTATACTGAAATGAGGACATCCACTAATATTTAAATAGTGCAGCATAGTTTGAAATAATTGTACTAAGGGCTGATAAGGATGAACTATTATCTTCTCAAACGAGGGTCTATTACAGTTAAGGTAAAAGCGAGAAGGTGAAGGAAAAGATGTTTTTCTTATCCCTATTTTCTCGTAGAAGTTTCTAGAAAGTAAAACAGTTCTTAGTTGTGTACCCGGATGTAACTTTGCCTCTTCTTTCCAAAATTGAAGGAGGAAGAGAAGGGATTCAGAGTGTATATATACCTTTAAATTTCGTTCGTTAAATTTGTAAACTAAACACAATATTACTTGTAGGGTAGTAGAGGGAGAAGAAACAGGACAAGGGGCCGCTGTGTCCTTTCCCCCACTCCTCGTTCTGCAGCCAGCAAGGTGTACAGCAGTGTAGCCCTGTATGGACTTCGTTTGTTTGACTTTGTCCTTAGGACCGTACCCTTAAAACTCTTCTACACCCTCATTAACTCTTGCACACAACACAACCTACCGACCCCTCTCTAGGTTTACCGACCCACTGAAAAATCAAACCGCCGCAACTACACCAATATCACGGCCGCAAACAGAAAAGACCTACGTTGTGAGTAAAGGCCAAACAGTAGCCTTAATTGCCAAGGGGAGCCCAGCAGGAGGTAGAAAGGGGCTTAACCCCCCCCCCCCCCCACGAACACAAAATTAAACTCAGGTTAGATTTATTTTTCAAGACCCTTATGAGTTCGGAAAACATGTTTTCCTGACAAAATTCCACACCGGTTTCTAATTATTACAACTTTGTTCCTAAAAAACATAACTCATAAAACTATAACTGGCCTTTATAGATACGTGCTGGAACAATTTAAAATGAACAATACCCGATATAAATGAAACAACGGGCCGACTTCTAATTTATCGACAGAAACTTTAAACACTAACACCAAAACAATAAATGAGAATTTCTAATGTCTTTTACTCTATGAATAACAGTCTCTTTCTTAATTTATGCTAACTACTACACTCTCAAATTCGTGTAAAAAAATATTGCTCTAACAAAAAATTCGACGAGTTAGTTTTAGCACAAAATATGAGTTCCACAAATCCTTGCACACATTACAATATCTGAATTTAGTTCTTATTGAGGCTCTCTTGGATATAAAACCAAACCAAAATAATCTACCAAAGAAAAGAGTGAGCTTATAAAAATGGTATAAACAAAAATTACTATTATTTTTTCCCCATTTATATAATAAAAAATACTCATATAGTATTTCAAAGTATGGTCCAACTGTTAAAAAAATGCATGTAATTTTAAATATTAAAATATACATAAGATATACAACCACAATACTCAGACTAACAAAATTAAAAAAAATATTTAATACCCTAATGATACCTTTCAACATACAGTTCATGTATTTATTTATATTCATATATGAAGTTGAAAACGTTTTTAAACGTGACTAGGGAAAAACTTTCAGATTTCTCTAAAAAAAAATTATTAATAGCCAAGCCTTTTGTCGGGACTAACAAAACAAAAATAACAGTGAAAGAAGCAGGGTCACAACCTTTATTTAAAAAAAAAAACAAATAATAATAAAATGGGGTGTAACTGTTTTGCATAGAAATTGTTTGGGAAGGAAATAAAAAAAAACAAAAGGTTTGCGTAAAACGAAAGAGGAAATTGAACAAGTCAAAACAGAAAAGGTGGATACGATGTGTTCAGCAATGGCCCCGAAGTTCATTGTCATGTGATAACACGGGGATGGTTTTAATAGG
Source organism: Gerris lacustris (assembly GCA_951217055.1). Taxonomy (NCBI): domain Eukaryota; kingdom Metazoa; phylum Arthropoda; class Insecta; order Hemiptera; family Gerridae; genus Gerris; species Gerris lacustris. Next base: position 22,791,275 of record OX578280.1, read on the forward strand.
GAAACGGTTTCAAACTGGTATTTCACCGTTCAACTACTAATGGATTCATTGGTATATGGCAAGCATCTCTTATTGGCAAATGGGGTACTGACCAATTTGTTTTCTCTTTATCAGGTTTTTGGACAGAGGGAGCGATTCTTTTATTTTGAACTCCGAATACAACGATATAATTCTTCTTATTGATTCTAGTTTAAATTGGTCAACATCGGGAGTAGTACAGGTTAATTAAATATGATTAATTTACTTATTGCGTCGTTAAGGTTTCCTCAGTAGTGATTATGACTATAGAAGTTCATAAAAAGTAAAACAACAATATTGTCGCTACAATTATATACTGATTATGAACAAAAGCGTTTCGACATTCTGTATAATTTTTAGTGTAAGTGTTGGCAAAATAAGTGAAAGACTACAAGCTACTTATTTATTTCAAATTAAAATTAAAAAATGTCGAAACGCGTTTGTTTATAATCAGTTTAAAATTATGGTGACAATATTGTTGTGTTACTTTTTATTAACCTCTCTAGTCATAATTATGAAGCGGAATAATAAATAAATAATTTTATTCTATAATTGATATAAATTCATAGTCACGTACACACACACACACACACTATATATATATATATATATATATATATATATATATATATATATATATATATATATATATATATATATATATATATATATATATATATATATATATATATATATATATATTAAAACTTAAGCAAACCAATTCTCCAGGAAAGAAGTTTTTATTCACGTAAAAAAGATAGAAGAAGAATGTAATACTTAAATATAAAATAATTAACAGAGTAGTTTATTTTCATTGTTGGTATAAACAAATAAGAGAATAATATTTGAAAAATAATCCTAAAAGCAAAGATAACAAGAGACTACTTCATATATTTCTCCCTCGTGTTTCATTAGAACGAGAAACGTTAAATGTTTAGTTTTAATTTTCCTCCACCGTTGTGAAAACATTTTATTTTAGCTGTGCTCTTGTATCGCTCTGTTTTCCCTACTTCGTGTAAGAGTGTAAATAAACAAAGAAGTTTAAAAATAGAAATTTTTTAAAAAAAAAAAATCTTCACTTTCTTTCGAGTACATTCTTTCAATTGTACCCCTTTTTTTTAAAAAAAGAAAGAAAAATCCACTTTTACATTTTTATTTATGAAAATTTTTAATATGATATTTAATATTTTAAGACATAAAATAAGAAACATTAAGCATTTGTAGAATAACAAGTAATAATGAAGTTTAAAAACAATTATCTTATATTTACTTGAGATGGATCTTTCATAGAGGAACCAGCTTAATAAACCTGCTCTCTGTTTAGAACGGTCGTTATTCGTTCTTTCACTGACCCGGATCTAATGAAACGTATTTAAAAATGAACTTCCCAAATTAAGTATAAAAACAGTTCACCGATTATTACCATTCCCAAATGAATCCTAATCTTGATACTGCAAAATATATGTGTTAACAGTATTTATAGTGATAGACTAATATATTATAAACTATTTTGTGGTTAGTAGTGGATAACGTATAAATAAAAACCTTAAAGAAAGGTTTTAGGCCGAAGAATAGATCTTGGGGCACAACTATAAGAACGGAGAACATGCTAAAACCATACACATACACGTACATTGCGGGTCTCAGGTTAACAACTTGGATTTTTTTTTTTTAACTGGACTGTGCCATTATTTTTATTCAGTTCATTTTCGGTTTGAAACTGGACCCCCAATGCACAGTTTTAACATTTTTCCCTTGCTACAATTATTGTCAGTGATCCTATAGCCCAAACTCTATACCTCCAAAACCACTGCTAATACATAATTTATTAATGTTGGTGTTAGAAGCTAACACAATTATTTTTAATAATATTGTATTGTGTGTTTTTAATTAATTATCAAAAAAGGTCCGTTAATATTAAATTGATCCTCGTAAATACAATGCTGAAATAGCTCAATAATAGATACAATATATGAAATAGCTACATTTTATCACAGTGAAGATTATAAATTATGATAATTTATAATCTTCACTGTGATAAAATGTAGGCATTTTTTAAAAAATTGGGTTTAATATAGTTATTTTAATTGTTAATTTTGTAGTTGTTATTGTTATTAATGTCATTAGTTTATATTTATGATTGTTAGTGGAGAGGAAATGGAATATGTGATAACAAGTTACCAAATAGGTAATAATTTTGTGAACAAATATTAATTTAGATTTCGACGATGTTTTAAATTGTAGGACTATTTCAGACTTTTTAGTAGGCTTGAGAATGACCCAAACCAGAGGGTTGAAATATAGCTGAAGATGTTTTGAAGAAGATTGTTTTTTAATTTATCCCTGAATTGACCCATCTATAGACCACACATATAATTATCAAAAGGGATCAAACTTACGTCAAAATATGGTAATATTATATTTAGAATAAATGTTTTCAAATATTGAGCGGCAGACAGAGACGGGATCAAAAATATTCCTAGATGTCTGATCATATAGCTATCGTTAACTTTGGTGAACTAGTAAGTAAAAATGTTATTATTATCTGAATTATTATATACTTATATTGGCTTAATATGAATATTATAATAACTAAAAGATATTCTCTTTCGTTATAAAACTATTAAGAAATAAAAATATATCTTATCCTATAAGTTCTCTTCTATTTTCTTAATATTAAAACAAAGATTTCATTTACCTATGCAATAATATAAAAGTAGATTATTTTAAATAGGTTTTTCTTCAAAGTTTTCCAGTAAAATTCTTTTATCCCGTCTAAACACTTATAATTGAAAATCTTTATTAAAAAAAAGTATAAAATACTATTTTGAAAGGTTTATAAACAGCCTAATGGTTCTTACAAAGAAAACTGAGAGAAAATCTCTATAAGCTCTATTTACGATAATTATTGTTTTTATAGTTTAAAATGAGTTTCGACGACACGACGAGAAAATGCGGTTTGAGTAAATTAAAATAAATAAACAATAGTCATGCTTTAAATGAATATCCATACTGAAAATGAATCTAATAATATAAGTATATTAAAAATATAAACTTTGCCATTATATTAAATAATATTTTTTACAGTTGTTTCGTTTTAAAGATAATACATTTGTTTTATGTTTATTTCAGCTTTTATTAAGTGTTTTAAATGATAATAAAACTCGGATTTGCAAAGAGCATTGAACCTTAGAAGGAAATAAACAAAGGTTAAAAAATATTGTGCTCATTACGTCTGTGATAGTGATATAATAGAAAATAATCTCCGACTAATATCACCAAACAATGCCTTATAGACAATAAAAAACAGACAATTTTTGACATTTACATTTGTATTTATGTTAAACTGGGTAAACAGACGCTTATTAGCTAGTAGAACTGAATAGTTTGATGCGAGTACACGAAAATCTATCGAATTTATTATCTATAAAATTTTTTACACGATATTTTAGGAAAAATATTCATAAATGAGCGTAGTATATTTTACTTCATAAGGTCTTTGTTTATTAAATGTTTAGCTCAACATTTATATTCGTAAATGTGGTGATAGGGTATTACAGATGAAATCGATTGAATCATTGTTATACGAAACATAAGACCAGAATTACTAAAATCTATTACAATAGCGTTTTAAGAAACAATGAGATGAAACAAATCCCCAAGACACAATCCAGTGCGATATTATGTCTGATAGAGTAATCTCGACAGACAGGAACCCAGGTCACCCGTACACGATTCCAAAGAAGGATGAGAAAAGGACCGAGAAATCCACGGGTCTGTGAAGAGAAACAAGGGAAAGGATCAGACCGGGAGAAACTAAGACGCGGAGTAAAGGACCTTCGGGACAAAGGACAGCAACATTCGAGAAACAGAGACCCCTCTTTCCCAAACCCACAACAAAAGGGACCGGCAGTCCGAGCCCTCTGAATAGAAACCGGGCAAAAGAAGCGTCGCGGTTTGGCTGGGGAGGGGAGATTTTAGAAGCGTTGCCGGGGGGAAGCGAAGATATTCTCCAGGGCCGCGAGTAAATAGTTAATATTTAGTCCCGACGTCGGAGGTGTCTCGTATCTGATGAATAAGAGAGGGCCCAAGCTAGAGCCTTGAGGTACACCTTGTGACACACAATACCCTCAGACTTATAATGCATCCGAGCCTTGGGCATTGTGCTGCTCTCTTCCCTCTAAGCACATTGTATGGTTTTCGTCTCGCTCTGTCTCTAATATTAATTGGCCACCGTCGGAGCCTCCCCGTAGCCTCCTCCTAAAATCAACACGATCTATCCCCTCAGTGCCAACCTAATTACGGAGGGGGAAGGTACCTCGTTCTGATGAATTATGAATCATTAAGGAGCTGGCACGGCCCGGCTTTATATAGACTCTCCCCTGTAGAGTACACCGCGTCTAGATGTATAATAAAACATATAGGGAAACTCCTCCGGGCTCCGAGACCGCTTTTCATATACACGCACGTGTGTTTTATGCATTTCAAATCGATTTCCGAGCAACTCCTAGGACGAGGAACCCAAAACAATGTTTCCGAAAAACCAGAAACCCACCCCACGGTGGAGACAAACAATCCCGACTTTATTTATTCAAATAAAATAATATTATACAAAAGCGACATCAACATGAACAAGACAAAAATTCTATGCGCGCAAATACCACGCAGAAACAATGCTAATTTCAACAAAACCAAACCATTTTACCAATTAATAATTTTATCATAATATGACAACACGTAATTAGTTTTAAAAACAATATTAATGCTACAGAACCTAAAAACCGTCTCAACAAAGAAAAATACATTTAAAACCTACAGAGTCGCGTAGATTAAATTTGTTCATTTATAAATCATCAGCATTCAACTGAAGACAATTATTTCCCTACAAAATACAATGCTACAATATTAACTTTCATACTCCAAATTGTAGCAAAGAAATAATACTTCTAATTCTGCAAATGAACATATTAAGGGAACACATTATTGAATTTAATAAATTAAAACATATGTATACAACATTATTATTATTATAAAATACCACAAGCTCAAACATATAAGAATAGAATCGTTTTAGATCTTCAAATTTGCATATTGAATTAGGCGTATTTCAATACATGTAGCACATATCACAAAAAGGATGAAGTTATGATCAATGAAAAGGGCATTTAACATTCTATTAATAACCAAGGTATTTTAGTAAGACAATTATAAGATAAAATATTATTGTTCCTACAAAACTTGGAAAAGATAAAGGAAATATGACAATTGCATACTTGTATTCACTAAATAGGAACACTAATAAATTTTGTAGGATGAAAAATACTTTATTCACCAAAACTTTGCTCATTATAAAGTCATGATAATTTATTTTTCATCAACAATAAAGGTAAATGTAATTATTGATTTAAATATAAGGTTATTTGCGATAATGGTGTTTATAAAAGAACTACAGATGTACATACTATTTTTTGTGTACTCTTTCAGTATTTTCTTGTTTTAGATGTTAGAAATAAACTGGATATTTATTATCTCTTTCAAATATACTTATGACTTAATTACAAACCTTATTTTGTAATAATCTATCAACTTTGCCAAAACTATCATTTTTATAAAAAAAATATTAGTTTTGTTTGACTGCAAACAACTATTGGAAACAAATATTAGTTAGCTCTGTTTTCACTACATCTGCTCAATTGAAACGTCGTATTCTGCAATTTTAATTTTTCAGCAATTACAATCCATTATTCAAACAAAAAGCAACCGAATTACCACTGCTAATTAACGAAAATCAAAATAAACTTGATGAAAATGTTAAATAAATGGAACATACACAACTAAGACATGAATTATTGAAAATTCAAATAGGCTTGGCTAAAATGCACATTCTAAATCCCAATGTAAAACTAAATGCGACGTTACCAAATAAACAAACAACCGCGAGATGGATATGCATTTTCAGTTATTCGCATTTTCAGTTATTCGCATTTTCAGTTAATCATTTCAATAATTTAAAATTGTAATATTATTCTGTATTTCGGGTTAATTATAACATATCAACAGGTTAATACCCATAATATGTTTATTTCATATGATAAATGAATTATCATATTTATAAATACAGTAATAACCATGTGGTTACATAGCACAATTTGTGTGACAGATTTGGCAATCTAACACAGAAATCATGGTTGTTATTATCAATGTTATTATTATTTTATTGTTGTTATTATTATTATTATTATTATTATTATTATTATTATTATTATTATTATTATTATTATTATTATTATTATTATTATAACTCGAAAATAATTAAATTTTGTTTACTTGGCATTTTTATTAAACAAATTGTGCATTCTAGTGCCTCTCCAGTTTAATACCCAATAATTCCAATCTTGCTCTTAATAAAGAAGAACGTTTACCTTACTATGATAAGATAGGTGAACCAAATGTGTACTCACCTGCAAAAGAAAAAAAAAAAAAAAAACAATATTAATAATAAATTGGAGAAAACGCATATCTATTAATAACAAATTAAGACAATTATTTATTAGTTTAATCTGCATTCTCCTTAAATTATTGTGATTCTCCTTTTCAGAAATGTGAACAACTGTGAATACAGTTAAACAAAGTTGTTTTTTTTTTATTTTATAAAATAAAATACATTAATTTGAACAATAATTTTGAGAGTGTTGAAGGTACATATTAAACTTAGTATAGAAAAAGTAAAAGGTCTAAGGATTAGAGGGGATAAATATTTGTCCGATTTCGATAGTCTTACATTAATTTAAAATATTTCTAAAGTACTATCTGTTAAACAAATTTAGGCTTAAATCATATTAATAAATCATGTAAAAAAAAGAAATAATTTGATACAAATAATTTTTTAGACGAATATGAAATTTAAAAAAACCCTTTTAATTTAATAATAATAATTCTTCGTGAGGGGAGGGGAGTACAAAAAAATGATTGAAAGGAAACAAATTGTAAATGTGGTTAGCCAGCAGTCAAAGTAAAAGTAAGGGATAACAAATACAGGAAAAAGAAATAAGGCAACAGTACGATAATTGGAGTAACAGAAACAGATATAGGAAGAGAAAACCACGAAAACAAGGAAGGAAGACAAAGTGAGAAAGAACATCGACCCCTTTTCCCATTTATTCTTTAGAATTCTCATGAATTTTTCAGTTTTTAATTACCCCCTTTCCCCCTTCAACTCAGTACAGCCCTATTCTAAGTTAGTATTGACACTGTTTTAATTTAAAAAGCCCCAGCCTCTTGGGGGGGCCGGGCCTCCTCACAAAATATTCCAACTCGACCCTTTTTTAACTCCTCCTAAGCCATATTCCCTATGCCTTTAAAAAAAAGAAATAATTGATTTTTTAAATATATTAATTTTTTAATTATTATTATTATTTTTTAATACAATAGGAGTAAGATTTTAAGTTCATGCCAGTAATTAAAATTGGGTACTTCTTTAGATTGTTACTCCCCTAGGTAGTTTTAGAAAATAAATGACAGACTAAATCACTATAAAGAAAAAGGTATGTTTAGTCCAATGTACTTTTGGACAAAGGAATATCACACTTTAGTTTTTATAAAGGGAGTAACAGTCTAAAAAATAACATTCCGCACACCTTCTGCAGACTGTTACTTCCCTCTGTTTTTTTTATAAGGAAGTAACAATCTAAAGAAGTGCCTAAAATGGTATGAATATTTCCTTCCTTGAATATATAATTCCAGAAAAGAGAAACACGTTTCACACAAATTATTATCCAATCTATCGATACTGTGATATACATAGAGTTTAAATTTAAACTCACGCAAATAACAGTATTGATCAAGTTAAAAAAAACGGACAGGGGGGGGGGGGGGGGGGGGGGGGCTCGTCTCAGAACTTTTCCAAATAATTCTAACCAAATAATTCAAAAATGGCGGCAGATATTAAAGTATAAACAATGAGGAATTATTTATCTTATAGATATGTATAATTGGAGCGAGTTTCAGCTCAATCGGTGAAAAAGTTTCAAAGTTTAAAAGTCGATACTTTTCAAAATCCCGGAAGATAAAAATACCAAATTTAGTGTAGATGTTTGTCTTATATCTAGGTAAAATATTTCGGCGAAATCGGATTTTTAAGAATTTTCGACATTTTTGTTGACTCATCAAACTAATAAGGGTTAATGTCGGCAATACCACATGTAAGGACTAATGTTTGTACCAAGTTCAAACTCTAGTTTAAAAGCTGTGGGAGTTATGCGTGACATAGACAGACACGTACACACAGGCAGACATATATCCATCTAAAAACCAGGCTTAAAATACCCAAAACGGATAATTCCGTTGAAATCTCAGTTTCGGATTTGTTTGGGTGAAAATAAAACTAATGCATACAAATATTTGTTTACTATTTTGCAGAGGAGTGGTTATTTCTCCCTTTTGGCTGTTCAATTTACTAAAAGGTACAATCAATTTATTAAAATTTTAATACTTTATCCTTTTCAAAAGTCAGTATATAATCGATGCGCACTCTGACCCAAAAAGTATTTGGTGAAAACAAAAATTGATTTGTCTTTTTGTACATGTAATATGATGACAGTGTTCATTTACTAATCATTCAATTATATAAATCTTTATAAACCAATATATTTACAGCAAAATTAGTTATTTCTTCATGGTGAATCGAATAAAGAAAGTACTTACTTTATTGCCAAGCTAAAATACATGTGGTCACCATAAGTATGTGTATGTACGTTGTACATAATATCTGTATAATAACTCTTTTGTGATTTTGATTTCTAACGAAGAAGCAAATGAGGGACTTTTTAGTAAAATACTGTTTTCAGGTGTGCTAACTAAAATCATATTTTCATTATTAGCGTGAAACTTTTGTTTTATGAGCAACAATTTTTTCTTATTTTTCGTAATATAATCTTATAAATAAATAAATAAGGTGTTATTATTTATTCTGATACTTCGTTAAAAAACAAAACAAAACGATACATAAAAAGAAAAAAAAAGCACAATTTTTTCCGATAAAAGCTTCACCTAACTCCTTAAAAAAAACAGCTTTTTGTATTTTAAAAAATTGGTTAAAAAAACGTAAAAACCGAGGCCTTTTAATATTTTACCTCCAAAGAATAATAAGTTTTTTTTATATACTTTGCCATCTTTTTTTTCTTTACCTCACTAGAATTTTTTTTTATAAAAAGGAGCTGGATAAACTTAAGGACGAAGGGGGATTATTGAAAAGAAGTTAAAGATCGGAAGCCAAGAAAGAAAGAAGGGATAAAAAATTAGGGATTAGTTTTCTTCGAAAAAAAAGTTTCCAAAGAAAAACCTTAAAAATAAAAGAAAGGGAGTTTGTTTTTTATATTTTTCCCGATCTCCTTCTCCTCACTTAAGGAAGAAAAATGTAAACTTTATTTTTGCAGCAAATGCATCAGTTTACAAAGAATATTTATACAGAAATCAAAATTAGCTTTATGGACGTTCAGATTATTTTACTTTCCCAAATAAAGAGAATGTATTGTGATGGCACTAAAATTCAATTTTGAGATTATGATGCATTTACACATTTAGGTCATTTAAGTCCAAAAAAGTTGTTTTTAAAAAAGGTTTGTCGCCTGATGTCTGTCATTCGTGCAGATGCATGGTGCCTAAACAACTACAGGGCCGAATTTGACGAAATTTGGCATACATGTTCAGAAAAATCATACCCCGAGGCGAAGTCGAGAAATAAATTTTAGCTCCTAATCTCCAACCAAAATAATCTAGGAAAAACGTGAAAAAAAAAATATATATATTTGAAAACGGTTCAGACGGTTTTGATTAAGAAATTCTAAAATGTATTCCATTTAAATAAGTTTATTTAAAAATAAGTTATTTAAATAATAAATACAGAACAACATTTTTTAATAAACTTCCTGCATATAAGTCCGTATTTCTCTTTTGATTAATATGACATTAATTCATTAGTTGTATTTTGTGCTGGATTAATTATTTCGGGAGGCGTATTATTCTCCTCATTTTCGTCATTATCACTTAAATTACTCATTGTTTTTCACTAACAACTCAATATAAACAGTTACTTTAATTAAAAAAGAAGCAAAGTAGTTTTGTTAAATGTAAACAAATTCGCTAATCGTGCGTTAAGGTGAAGAATTCCTATATTTCTGAACTAGGGCGGGAAAAAAGAAAAATCATGAACGAGCATGCGCAATGAATGCAACTACGAAAAGAATCACTTTCTACGCATCTAAACAGAGATATAATGTTTATATTTCGTATCAATCGTAGATAAAAGCATATTATTACCTACATAAGAAAATTTCGATGTCAATCATTATTATAAAATAAGTAAAATAAAAAAAAATAAGTAAAAGAAATATACGAAGTGCCAACACACAAAGACACATTTAAAACATGTAGAATAAGATTTCCTTTTTTTACATAGCATACTCAAAAGAAAATCGTGTTCCTCCTCGTGAGGGAATTGCAGAAAAAAGTTTTGCAGTGGTAGAAGCTGAAGTAGAAAGGAGATAAGTCAAGACAAGAAGACAAAGTCTGCTACTTGTCACCGGGAGTTACCTGTCAGTTTGTTTTAAGTCTTGCAACAAGGCTCAGGAGGGTAGATAGAGTCGTACATCATTAGCTTCCGTACAGCTTTGCCTAGCTTCGTCCCCACTCTGTTTCACCTTGATTTATTCATTCGCCCGCCTATATCCTAAGGTTTACGTTCCTTTTTACCCTCTCAGTCCTTGTGTTCCGTCAGCCTTGTTCAACCCCCAGAAGCTTCTAAAAGGGATTTTACCTCTTATTTCACTAGGGAGGGGGGAAGGGGGTTGTGCCGCTATCCCTGTTTTGTTTGCACACCATTAGCCCCACTCATTAAGGGTAACTACACCCCGTCCCAGTTACCCCGTTCTAAACCTACCTTCGGCAACACTTTCCCGAAGTCCTTTTGTTGTTAACAATGGGGCGGTTCTAATTTCTTTTCTTTTTTCCCTCGGTGTGTGTCATCATTCATTACTACTTTGGTACTTTTTCACAAAAAAAAGAAACATAAAAAAAGAAAGAATGAAAGTTTTTTTAAAGTCTTCAGAATGAGGATGGGAGGGGAAGAGAGTGGAAAGAGATCATTCGTTATAAGTTTGCCTCCTCCTCACCCCTTCTCTTCTTCTGCAAGCCGACCTTCTTCCTTGACTACAAATGAAAAAGGCGAGTTTTTTCGAGAGGGGAAAACGGGGGAAATAGGAAAAAAGAGTAAAATCGTTAAGGGAAAGAACAGAAGATGAGAAGGAGGGGAAACATTTGGTTGCGAACGTGATCCTCATGAAAAGTCAAATCAGAAAGGGGAGTTTTTCGAATTTTTCCTCGACAAAACGACGACTTGGCTAAACTCTTAATGACAGATCGTGGCATGAAAAGAGGGTTAAAATTGATCATTTATGAGAAATATAAAAGGCGAACACTACTTCGAATGTTACCGCAACATGATACGACCATTTTACAGTTTAACACTTTAATTATACTGGAATCCATATGGCAAAAAAGAAATATGGGGCATTTCGCATTCTTTACTTAATGTAACATTAGTTTTGGAAAACTATTAAAGAATTCACAAGGAAATCTTTAAAAACAAACCTTATAGTTTTTGACAACGACAGGAGTTTCGGACGTCAACATCGATTTGTTTCCAAGGTAACGATCCCCCTTAGCTATTTACTTTAACTACCGCTAGAAGGAAGGAAGAGATTGTTTTCTTAGCTCTGGTATCCTGGGTGAAACCCAAAGACATCTGTTTCGCTCCCCCTTCAAGGAACACTAATATTTTTGTTTGAACTCGCTTTAAGTTGAAGATTTCGGTTGGATTTAGTGGGAAGGTTTACAATTCCAACGGTTAGATCGACAGTCGTAACAGGTCCTGGTACGGACTTCATGGAACCCTAGGGCGCGTTTTAAAGGCCACCGCCTTGAACCGTGCGGCCCACAGGCGCCCCTCGGGGAGCAGTAAAAGTTAATTGTGAAGCTTAATGAGGCCCGGCGGTCGACGAATCCTCGTAACCGTCCAGGAAGGATATCCTCCGGAATCACCCCTCGCTTTTTACTTCACGGCCACACCGAAAACTGCACGGGGTTCCAAAGGTAAAACCCTGCTATAAGGACCTCCACAAAACACTTTTAACTGCCGAATAAACTCACCTCTAACTCACTCCAGACAACATCTTCCACCTCTGGAAAATTAGCCTGGACAAATAAATAAACGGCAAAAGAGTTTAAGGGGTTTAAAATAAAAAGAACGGAGAAAAAAGAAGAAGAAAGCCACCCTAAACGCATTAAACTGTCACTTATACACCACTTTACCAGGGCTTTATTTGGTTAAAAACAACCGGCTTAACTTACAGAATAATTTAAAACTTTAAGCGTTAAAACGCAACTCAGAGAAAAGCTTACTAAAACAAAATACTAGCAGTAAAACCTAAAATAAGAAGAAAACATGAATACTAAAAGAGAAAATAAAAAAACAAGTACCCCATCTGGTACTATTAAACGGTGCTTTTAGGTTACTGCAAAAGTACAAGGGGAGATGAGATTTAAGAAAAATGTAACCAGAATACAACAGAATAATCAAATGGGGCAGGGAAAAATTAGCATAGTGGTCTAAAGATATATTACACTTATGCACCCATATTAATGCAAGCATAATCATTTATCTCTATATAAAGAAAAACAACTTTGCGAGAGGGAAAAATGAATTAACTATAAAATAGGTAGCACGTTATGCTATCATTATATAAATATATTTAATTTAGGCTTTGTAACGTAAATTTAAATTATTCTAAAAGAATGTATGTATACATCCAAGTTATATAAGACTATATTTTACCTTACTTTTATATATGGATATGGAGGCTTTTTCAGGGGTAGATTTTGTACCTTTTCTCCATCCTTCTTCTTTACGAGTGTTTTTTTAAGGGTACAAGTGGGGAAAGGTCCACACTCGAAGGACCAAGAATTCTTCTGGGAGTCCCAACTCTGTTGACTTTATTTGTTAGGCAATTTTGATGTAGTGACCCCTGACCCCTCGGCTTGGGGGAGATTAACTATTGAAGGGGTTGCCTGAGACCTCCTTCCTTCCACGGACCCCTCTTAAATATTCAACTCAGGCCCTCGGCCTTGTTAAAATTACATCTTGTGGATCCCTCTGGTTGCCTTAAAGTCGGAGAAATGCCGCGAAGTCAATAGTCAAGTGGCAAGCGACGGACGGGCGAATTAGTCCCGACCACATCCTCACCGAGAATCCCAAATAGCAGCTGTCTTTTTTTCTTTCCCCTGCAGTTACACCCTTCTTTCATTTCATTGTAGAAGTTGCCCTTTTAAAGGGGTTTTTAAAAAGGAGGAAGTAAGACCAAGGACGAATTTAAAAGAGTTAAAAAGATCGACTGTTCATAGAAAAAATAATAGTATACGTTAAATAACCACAACTAATTGATTGTTCATAGAAAAAACAATAGTATACGTTAAATAACCACAACTAGTCGATTGTTCATAGAAAAAACAATAGTATACGTTAAATAACCACAACTAATTGATTGTTCATAGAAAAAACAATAGTATACGTTAAATAACCACAACTAGTCGATTGTTCATAGGAAAAACAATAGTATAAGCTAAAGAACCACGACTAATTGATTGTTTTGATAATATATATATAATGATAAAATAAATTGCTTAAACTTAAAAAAATATGCAGAAGAAATGAGTAATGAACAGCCCTGTTGATGTCATTAAAAACTATAACCAATGGAAAAATACAAAGGTAGACACTGTGTATAATACATTACCACATTAAGCATTAATTTGACTGCATGCTGACAAGGTTTTGAGACAATGTAAGTTCAAAGTTCAACATGAAAAATCATATTTAAGGTTTTTTTTTTTTTTCACTGTCCCTTACAGAACTCATAAAAAAGAATTCGTTTTTAGACGAACTACCCACGCCAGAAAGATAACTAACTAACTTGACAGCCAATGCTAAAATCTTAAGGTAGAATCTAAGCCTTCAAATTACAATATTAACTACGTTAAGTATATATTATGTTTTATCACATTTCTTAAAAAATCAAGAAACGGAGGAAGTTATAGTAACTGATTTATAAAATAAAACATTTATTAATAATAAATATAAATATAATATAATTATTAATAAATATAAATAAACACATTCCCTCTCTATCCCTCTATGTCTTTTCTCATTTATGAGGATTGGTACGGAATAAAATCTCCAACATCTGCAATATGGATAAGACCATACACGAGTTAAACGAGATTACACAAGATATGGTTTCAGCGTCAGATTGAAAACCCACCGTAGAAAGTATCCACAGGAACAGGATGAGGAGAAGATAGAACGAGTATCAACCCAGATTCAACCCCAATCAGTCTGGGACGAGAAGGGAAAGAGAAAAAAAAGAACAGTTTTACAAATCCCTTTAAAATTGAAATATAAGATGTTCGTCAGGTTATGAGGCCTTAGGGTGTGGGGTTAGAGTGTAACCTACCGGATCTATAACCTGTGTAAAAGGGAGTTTCATCGTGACGCAAGGTTTATACCTTTGGAAGCAGGTGTTTTTGGTTCCATCCAAACTCCCCTTTCAGTCTTTCCACCACACGGTTTCTCCTCGTCTGAAAGGCAAGCTTTATCCCAGCAACCTACCATCCCGGATTTAGAAACACAAACATGTCTTGCCAAAACCACCTTCCCCCACCCCCTTTTTTTTACTTTACCAACACCTTTTTTTTTGTTTACTTATTTTCTTCCTCCCTTCCCTTGCAGAGTATAAACCTTAAACCACGAGGTAAACAAAAAAGATGAGAAAATTAACAAAGTTGAAATACAATTTTTAGAAAAAAAGAACAAAATTTTCACAATAGCATAAATTTGAGTTATTTCAGCATTACAATGACTCAAAATAAATAAAAAATTAAACGGACTATAATAGTTGAAATAAATTAATACACTACATATTCCTATAAATATTGAAACAAACACAACCTTACACATATCTCAAGTTATTCACACACCTGAACAAACTATTTGAAATCTTCTAAAGATTTTTGTGCATAACATTTTTAAGATTTAAGACCTTTTGACATTTCACTGAATTCTAAATCTTTAAAAATCTTGAAAACTTCCCAACTTTGTGTTTTGTATTTCTTTTGCAGCAAAACACCTCAGCTGTTTCCTTTATCTAACGAAAAGTAGGAGTAAGGGATTTGTTTACTACATAGGATATGACCTGATGAAGCCGAAAAACATTTCCTAACTCTGTTGTTCATTCTGTTCTTAAGAATGCTGTCATATGAAAATATCATAGAATCAGAAACTTGGAAGCAAAACTGGCGAAAACTCAACACAAAATAAAAATGTAAACTACCGAAAAGGATAATGTACAAAGAGAGAGGATATTCAACAACAAAAAAATAAAATAAAAAGTATGCAAAAGAGAAGAAAAAAAAATTGTATGAGTCAGGTCTGTCAGATTTTCTTTTTACTTTTCTGTACGGTAAGAGTAGGGTAAGAAACGATGGGAAATCGTGTAGCTTTTGAAGGAGAAAAGCGATGCCTAAGAAACTGATACCTTGAGGGCAATACAGCATTGCTGAGCCATCAAACTTACCGGGACTTGTAAAGGCAGTTTCTGAAACACTCAAAACCCTTAAACCTTTGCCTGGCTCAAAAACAACCCGCACAATACTTCCCTTCAATCCAATAAAAAAAAATATAAAAAAAAAGTTTTTCTTAGCCTTATTTTGCAAAAAAAAGACTTTACCTGGCTTTACTTACTAAAAAAAAATATATAAAGCTTTCAGATATTCCTTATCAAAATTACTCATCTACATGAATAAACACTCTTCACTAAAATGAAACAAAAAAAAATACAACAATGGTAGGATTTTCTACCTCACAAGATAACAAAAGGAAAAGAAATAATGTTAATTGAAGATTATTTGAGATTCGTAACAAAAATAATAAAAGAAGGTAAACCATTAAATATACAACAAGTACAAAGATTAAACAAAAAGTAAAAAGTTATGATATGAAAAAAAAAATGAAGATAAAAGAAAACAAACATAAGTTTTGCAAGGTAAAATGATCGCTGAACTTTGTCTTAGCTAATGATGGCATAAAAAATGGAAAATATTTAACGCTGCAATAAATACAGGTATTAACTCAAGATGATCAAATTTCAAACTTATTAAGGAGCTGTACATAATTGAAAGAATGATTTGTTAGATGTCATTTAAAAATGGAACATATTAAACGCTGCAATAAATACAGGTATTAACTCAAGATGATCAAATTTCAAACTTATTAAGGAGTTGCACATAATTGAAAGAATGATTTGTTAGATGTCATTTAAAAATGGAACATATTAAACGCTGCAATAAATACAGGTATTAACTCAAGATGATCAAATTTCAAACTTATTAAGGAGTTGCACATTATTGAAAGAATGATTTGTTAGATGTCATTTAAAAATGGAACATATTTAACGCTGCAATAAATACAGGTATTAACTCAAGATGATCAAATTTCAAACTTATTAAGGAGTTGCACATAATTGAAAGAATGATTTGTTAGATGTCATTTAAAAATGGAACATATTAAACGCTGCAATAAATACAGGTATTAACTTAAGATGTTTTTTTTTTTTTTCTTTTTTTGAGGAGTTGAGCAAAATTAATAGAAAGATTAACAAATGTTATGTTGTATAGAACATAACTGTACATGTACAATCACAAGATACAGCTATACAATACACAAACCATTTTTACTTTCTCATATTCCAAGTACATGCAAACAGAATTGTATTGTGATGGCGCGAAAATTCGAATATATTTTCGCAAGGTGTGCATATTATCCTTTAGCATCTTGGGTATGCCATTATATGACTCTTTTGGGGGTAAAATAGCCGCTATTTTGGAAACGCGATATATATTTGTGATCAACATTCCAATACCTTAAAAATTATACCACTTTTAAAAATAAGTTCGTAATTGCTCGCTGATCGAAGAAGTTTTGAGTAGTGAAGTTCCCCTCAATTTTTCCTGTTTTTTGGCAAAAAAGTTTAGGTTGTATACTAAATTTCAAATCTCTAGCTACAATAGGTCAGGATATATGATCCAAGATGCGACGGACCGACGGACGAACTAGCAAAAGCAGGATTTCTAGGATGAACTCGAAACCCTAAAAATGTCTGTCTATTGTCAGTGTAGACGCGTGAAACCTAAACTGCAGAGCCGAATATGATGAAATTTGGCAGGCAAAAACTGCAAATGAACAACATTTTCAGATTCTTTCTCTATTTTTGTAAAGTAGTGGGTTTAAATAAAACCATGGACGATGAGCAAAATAAGATAACAATGAAACCATGTAAGTGGATGATAAAGATGGTAGTACAACGATAAAAAAAAAAGTCATGCGGCAAAAGTTGAGACTACCAAGTTTATAGGATCAATTTGTAGAATGAGAAACGATTTCCGAGTTGACTCACTCAGATCAACTCATTATATTTTCAAGGTGAATACTAAGATTTTTTTAAAACTTATTCACAGCAAATATTAATAAAATAATGAACAATTACTACACATTATTAATAAACAAATTTCATAATAAGAGAAATAAATAGAAACCTAATAGGTAATCATTAAAGTTAAAAAAAAAATCCTTACGGAACCTTCTTTTTAAAAATTATAAAGTACATATTATTTTTTTAATTACGGTTTCCTGTTTCAATAAAAAAAAAATGATAGATTAAACTGTACTCATTTTAATTATTCCGAATAATTATTTGAATTAACTTGATACACAAAAAAAATGTAGCATTATTAAATTAATTAATTAAAAAATGAAATAACGGTTGACATAAATTAACTGGTAATTAAACAAGCCTTTACAAAATTAAAAAAAAGAAGACATTTGTAATATAAAGGGGGGGACGGCTAATTGATAATTTGTGGATTGGAAGGATGGGAAACGAGTTTTTTAAAGGGGGATATAGTCCCCTTAAAATTGGTCGAGGTCCAGGTTAATTGACATAGCCATTATTGACTCGAAGCCAGGGTTAGAATATAGAAAGGGGCAGTTTTAACCCCCCCCCCCCCCCCCTTCTTTCCTCTTTTTTTATCCATCGCATGAAAAATACATTTGTCATAATTTAGCTTTTAACAGGGGTTAAAAAAGGAGATGGGAATTGTGGGATTCTAGAAACAGTGGGGGAGGAAAAGGGGCAATGTAATTAGCCCCCTACTAAAATTATGAGTACGGAAAAAAGGAAAGGAAGAAATGAAAAAGTGTTAATGTAGTCTGTTTGTAACACTACACACCACTAACTGTTTCCACTCCCTCTTATTTGTAGCATTGTAATAAAAATATAAATAAAACACGCACGCATATTATATATATATATATATATATATATATATATATATATATATATATATATATATATATATATATAAACATGTATATGTTTAAACTAATCATCGTGGGTTGTGACTTTAAGAAAATAGAATATAAGACAACTGGGTAATGTGTCACAGTTGAAGATGATAAGTGTGAAATATTTAGTGGAGAATAAGTAAGGTAATCACGCTCCTCACATTTCCTTTTCAACTATTATTATAAATGTATGCCTTCACTGCACAAAAATGGCTTGAATCAATTTTACAGGTCTGTTTTCATAGTTTATTATACGATTTATACGAAGTTTTATTATAATCGTTACATTAGCACGATATTGTAATAACATTAAGAGCTGATGTCTTGAAAGATATTTTAAGAAAGTTCTCTCTAAGCAAAAACGTTCGCTATCTCTCCAAGAGAAAACGTGCATTATCTCTCTAAGAGAAAACGTTCGCTATCTCTCTAAGAGAAAACGTTCGTCACCTCTATAAGAGACATCGTTCACAATCTCGTGCGTTATCTCTCTAAAGCCTAGTTTGCATGGGTGGAGTAATTTAGTATATAAATTTAGTAAAAAACAAAGTGTCCAAACGAGTCGAGTACTAAATTACTAAACTACTCTACTAAAATACTCGACCCGTGCAAACAAGGCTTAAGAGAAAACGTTCACTATCTCTCTAAGAGAAAACGTTCGTCACCTCTATAAGAGACATCGTTCACAATCTCTCTGAAAACGTTCGTTACCTCTATAAGAGACATCGTCCACAATCTCTCTAAGAGAAAAAAGCTCGTTATCTCTCTCTAAGAGAAAACGTTCGTTATCTCTCTCTAAGAGAAATCGTTCGTTATCTCTCTCTAAGAGAAAACGTTCGTTACCTATCTCTAAGAGAAAATGTTCGTTATCTCTCTAACATTAAACGTTCTTTTTCTCTTTTTAAAACGTTAAAATCTGATTTAATGGAAAACGATCTTTATCACTTCATAGCAGTGTCTCTGTTGGTTTTAGTACAAATATTTGCCTCGTCGAATAGATAAAGATAGAGGTATTCCCCATTCCTACAATTTGTAATAAAAATTTGAAGCTTAAGTTCGCGAGATGTCAAATTGACTTATATTTGACTGATCTTTGCTATCCCCAATTTCAATTTTAATTCAATATCCAGATAGCTATTACTCTATTAAATGCAGGAAGCTAGCTACGCTCGCTTCAATGATTACAAAGTAAAGTAAAACTACTGCAGATATATAAGTTTGTGAACTCTTAAAATAGGAAGAAAGATAATGGCACTCACGTAGTAAAATCAATATAGTATTATAATAAAAGTCGGACATGCTGTCTTCTGCTGGTACATAAAAAGCTTGGACTAATAATAAAAGTACAAGAATATTATTAGTAGTAATCATTACTTAGCCTCATTGGTTATTGCATTGAAATATTACGGATACGTACTTGAATCTGTACAGCTTACAAACGATTGGTTGTTTTGACTGAGATTTTGTGATAACACTTATACAGCTTACAAATGATTGGTTGTTTTGACTGAGATTTTGAAATAACACTTCTACAGCTTACAAATAATGGGTTGTTTTGACTAAGATTTTGTGATAACACTTCTACAGCTTACAAATGATTGGTAGTTTTGACTGAAATTTTGTGATAACACTTCTACAGCTAACGTTCGATCATATCGTTTAGAATTAGCGATTGTGAAGTATACTAAGACCTACAGTAGCTCAGTGAAACTTTTAGTGGTAGAATATCTTTAGTACTTATAATTCAAGTAATGTCAGAGGATTAATTGGTGTTTACAGCGTAAAAGGTTTACTTACATGGTTAATTTACATCGGTATTGTTAGTGAATAGAACTTGGTATTATTGGTGGCTTAAGTCTTAATCGGATGCAAGGCCGGATAAGCAATATACGAGAAAATCTTCAACCCAATTATTATTACCTGTCAGCTTATTTTTATAAATACTCACTTGAACAATATAAAACCCTGATTAATAGGCTTATTGAAATCTATCAATGGGGGACGTTGAATTCTAACAAGGATTCTCTGTCAATACTAGAATGTAGTAAAGGCTTATTAATCAATCCTTCACTCCTACACTGCAACGATAAAGCTTGTGAAAACGCCCATGTTAATTAAGCAGAATATTGTCATTAGTCTTTCATAAAAGTATCAACCTTTAAAATAAAAATCGGTCCGAAAAAACTCAGACAAACTTTCTCATATATGAGTTTATAATTACTTAGCCCAGTTTTCTATTTATTAGATTTAGAATTTTCGTAATAGTCCAGGAGATAGCGTGCAAAAAAATGTCTGACTAACATCAAGCTAGAATTTTGTATACAAGTCAATCTTTTAGCGCCTTTTAAGAATATGTGGTCGGCTAAGTTCGTCTGCGGGACATAGCTTGGCAATAGGCGTTTGAAAAAAACAAACCTGTGGAGAGCGGCCATGTCTCACCACTTATGGTGGACAATGTGATTTTCATGATCCTGAGTACAGAATTAGTTAGTAGACCGAAAATCAAGTCGATGTTATTTTCACACTTGATAGGTTAGTTATTCCAATATTACTAAAAATCAACGTGGTCACCTGTCAAGGGACAAACTAACATCAACTTGATTTTCGGTCTACTAACTAATTCTTTACTCAGGATCACGAAAATCACATTGTCCTCCATAATTGGTGAGACATGGCCGCTCTCCACCGGTTTGTTTTTTTCAAACGCCTATTGCCAAGCTATGTCCCGCAGACGAACTTAGCCCACCACATATTCTTAAAAGGTGCTAAAAGATTGACTTGTATACAAAATTCTAGCTTGATGTTAGTCAGACACTTTTTTGCACGCTATCTCCTGGACTATAAGTACATTTAAATATTATTGAACATTATATCAAAAATTATCATAAATATTACTTTTCCTTGTCGGAGAATCGAACCCAGCCTCTAAGATTGCTAATAGTATAATGTAATTACTGTAGGAAAACTAGTCATTTTTAAGAATAAAAAAATCATCATAATACATAGCGCAACTTGATAAAAAAAAAAAAATCGGACCGAGACAATTCAGAAAAACTTTCTTATACTACCCCAGTGTTCTCCATTTATTTTTTACGTTTTCATAGCTACATTTAGTTAGAGTTGAAAATGTATCATACAAATTTCTTCTCCTCGGCAGGAAATCGAACTCGGTCCTCACTCTCTCCGTCCACGTTTAAAGATATATTCTCAGGAACTAGATTTTTCCTGGGAAAAGCGGCTTACATCGTTAGATTCGTATTTAAATGGGCTACATTAAAATCGTCGGAACAGTTTTGGAGATATCATTTTTTCTCACGGTTTTAGGGGGTAGCGCCTCTAAATTTGGAGCTTCATTTCTCGATTTCTAATCGGGGTATGATTTTTCTCAATTTGTATGCCAAATTTCGTCAAAATCGACCCAGTACTTTAGGCTACACGCGACTGCACAGACAGACAAACATTTTTTAATAACCACTTTTTGGGGACCTCAAAACGTGTAAATCCATCAAAATCTCAAAATCGAAATTACGCGCCATCACAATACTTCCACATTATATGAGAAAGTAATAATAAAACCAAAATCCCAACAGACTAATTTTACAAAAAAAAAAAACGGAGGTAAACGCGCAATAAAAATTACTAACTCGAGTCACTCGACAGGGGCACAAAAAAAATAAATCACGGTTTTTTTTAGGAATCGAAATGAAAACACGAAAAGACAATTAGATAGGTTTGAGGAGTTGAAGAGGGTAGGAAAACAGAATCTATTATTGCAAGAGCAAGGGGATGGAGAAATGTGAATTCATGAATAAAATGTATAACTTATAGAGAATACATTATCAATATAGGCTTCTCGTAGCTCAGTTTTTTTTCAGTATAAATGCTTCAACAGAGAGAGAGAGAGAGAGAGAGAGAGAGAGAGAGAGAGGAAAAAAAAAAATACTGGAGCAATGAATGTTCTGCCCACTTTTGCTATCATTTGCATTAAAGAATTTTTTATTTTATTTTCAGAATTTATATCTTTCTTTACAACTAAATTTCATTAAATTCTACACCTCGCGATGTCAACATGCTTTTTGTATTGAAAAAGCGTTCAAATTCACATTTGAGTAAAAACAAATTAAGTGTGCAATGTGCAAGATACAACAAACAGCGTAGTAACATTATGGTTGATATCAACCAATTAGATTAATATAAATATTTAGCGACGTAGCTTTTATCGTTAAATTAAGTGGTGGTCTTGTATTTATTCAGTTTTTATTTATGCAATATCTTGAACCCTTAAAATTCTTCCATAATTACTATCATAATCATTATAAGGATGTAGCTTTTCAAATGTAATTCTGTAAATTGAATTTGTCTTGAAGTCACAGGTAATTTTACCCCTAAAATAGTATGAAATGGCTTCTGGGTGCATTAATAAAATAGCTTAGGACCTTTAAAACGTTTACTGCCTGAAGAAGTTTGAATATTTTATATATTAGCTTGAAATCGATTCTTCATGACTATTGATAAACGCTGAAAACTATAATTAAGTAATTTTCTAATAAAAATGTTATTTTCAATTTATGCTCTTTCAAAAGTGCTCTATTCAATAAATTTGAAGTACTAATAAGAAATTATAATAAACTCTAAATATTTAAACAAAAAATTAATCTCAATATGGATCTTATCTTTATCTGAAATATGGATCTTATTATTATCTTATTTATATGAAATATGGATCAAATTAATATCTTATCTTTATCTGAAACATGGATCTTATCAATATCTGAAATATGGATCTAATTATTATCTTATTTATCTGAAATATGGATCTAATTATTATCTTATCTTTATCTGAAATATGGATCTTATAATTAAAACTCATGTGTAGTTTTAACGAGTTGAAATTTGTGTTTCTATCAATACATATGCCAGCACTTAAGGTAATGTTTGAAAAGGGAACGAAGAGGATTAAAGTTGTTATATACGTGGAAGTGAAGGGATAAAGTTAAGAAAGTGATGGAGCTAGTAGTGGGTAGGATGTTGACATATCGATTCGGCGTGAGGTGGCAAGGATGTCTCGGTTAGGTTGTCTCATAGGTGACAACAGGTGACAGCCGGGGCTAACTAGTGTGTTGACTTCAAGGCACTCAAAGTCTCGAACGGAGCTAAGCCCTGAGTTAAAAAGACTTAGAGGCAAGGGACATACTCTAAGGAGAAGTGCCCTTCAAATAAAAACAACCCTTATCACTCTAACACTATAAAACAACGATAACAACAATCATAATAAACAGTAAAACACATAAAAACTCCCATGTCCAGGATTACTACATTCTGACAACCTCGGCGAATTTGTACGAGAAGGTGAACGGCAATATCATCTAATTTATTCAACACGATTGATGCATTTACGAAGGAAGAAATTCTTTGCACGTAGAACCCCCTACATGAAATGCCTACTGACTTTAAATAAAAATACGTTTAAATTGAAAGAGCAATAAAACGCCCATATTTATAGCATAAAAAATATATATTTCATTCACTACATTTGCTAGGCAATGTCACGTTTTTAAATAAATTGAAACATGAAATGTTGAATGTTGATTATTAAACCTCGATCCCTTCTAATCAAATATAGTATTCAAAATATTTTTTTTTTTTTTTATTAAGAGTTATATTATTTAAACTAAAACTTTATTATTTAAATTACAAAAATAACTATAAATTCAGTTAAATAATTGCTATAATTAAGTAATAGAGTACAAAAAAAAAGTGTTTTTTAAGACACTAACCAAGCTAATAGTTGTTTAACTTCTCTCAATTAACTTTTTCTAGAGAGCCAAATTAAACCATAAATTTAGCCACAAGCAATTTTCTTATTTTATAAAGTTTTAACTATTTCACTTAAACTTTTTTAATATCTTTGTTTAACGTCACTAAATAATTGAGTTTAGCATTAATTAAAATAGTTTAATCTTTAGGACATCCGTATGTGGACTCTTATTTATTATATAAAATCATTTATAGTAGGTGAAAAAGATGCATTTTGAATGAATTTAAAAACTAGAGAGTAAAATCTTACCTACAACTTGTAAAATACTAAAAGAAATTGGTTAATTGGTTCGTTTCAACCCCTCTATTTGTATCGTCCCACGGATCTTTCGAGAATCGTTTAGGACAGGTTTTTTTTCGCATGCGCTAACATTGTACTGTAATAAAATCATGTCAGGTTGGAACAGGTTTGAGACTCTAATTCACGCCGTATTAAAAACATTATAGGCAACATAGCAAATACATAAACTTCCTCTTGATAAGTGTGAAGATTGACATAACTGCGCACGTCATACAAGCCAGTACATTGTATTGTCAGAGGATCTTTTGGACCGTACCAGTAAAAGACGGTACGCTACACGATCTCTGTTTGGGTTGAAACAATTTAGAGAATGGTACGATACACTGTCACAAGTCGGGTTGGAACTGATTTTATCCATTATGCAGGAGGAGGATTAGGATCCCTCGGAGGGTACACGGCTTGGTTGGAACAAACCTAATATGGACTTATATTTGACAACTTTAATAATAGTCCAGGAGATAGCGTGCAAAAAAGTGTTCCACTAACAACAAGCCAGAATTTTGTGTTCAAGTTAATCTTTAATTGCCTTTGAAGAGTATGAGTTCGACTGAGGGACTTAGCTTGGCAATAGGCATTTGGGAAAAAAAGATACAGAATTTGTAATTGATAAAATGGTTTGGTTTTTATTGTTAATTTGTAGATAATAAATGGACTGAGAATGACCTTATTTAGGGTCAAAACGTGTAATTGTTTTTATTCTACTCATACACTTTCATCATCCATAATTTGACAAATTACCATTTAAACAAACCGGAGAGCGCCCATTTCCCGCTAATTAAGGTGGACTATGATTTTTATGATCCTGAGTGCAAATTTTATTAGTAGACCGAAAATCAAGTTAATGTTAGTTCGTCCCTTGATAAGAGGCCACTTTGATTTTGAGTAATATTTATGACTAACTATAACTATCATAGTCAAGTCAATTTAAGTGGTCGACAACATTACCATTTAACATTTAGTATTGTGATTTGTCAATAAACTGACCACATACTCAGGAGTTTTGTTGAGCATAAATAATTATGATTTCACTCAAATTTCTTCACGTTAGAATTTATGCACTTCAAACAAACAAATTTTGACGGACGAGCAAAACAAAATTTTATCACATCAAAATGAGTGAAATTTCTCACACTATAACAACAAATATAAGAATCCAATACTGAACACTTATCAATACTCAACAAATATAAGAATCCAGTAGTAAACACGTATTAAGACTCAGCAAATATAAGAATCCAGTAGTAAACACTTATTATGACTCAGCAAATATAAGAATCCAGTAGTAAACACGTATTAAGACTCAGCAAATATAAGAATCCAGTAGTAAACACGTATTAAGACTCAGCAAATATAAGAATCCAATACTGAACACTTATCAAGACAACACATTAAAAATTTTAAAATAAAAAATAGAAAATGCTTAAGCTTAAAGTGAAGAAGAGAAAAGAGAGGTGGCCACACAAAGATGTAAGGCTAACTTTTTCCCTTCTATTCTTTAGGAAAAGGGAAAGGCTTGGTGCTATTTATAGGATATAACCTTCCACCGTAGTAAAGAGGATACAATGTATAACCTGTTCCTATCATAAAACACTTGGAAAACCTTCTCTTGGTTACGTGTATTCCAGCACTCTTCTCTTCCTCTCCCCATTTTCTTCGACACTTATTCCATTGATGGATTTCCGAACAAGAAAAGTAAAACACCGAAGAGTCTTGCTTCACCTCAAGGATCCTTTTATATTGTAAAAACATCCTGCCTTAGTTCCACCATAACGTGAAAGATTCTTATATGAACTAAGACTTTTTCTTCACACAGATATAGAGTAGCAAGAAAGTGAACTATGTAAAAGTGAATAAAGATGGTAAACTCATCTTTTAAAATTTATTGCTTTACTTAGACAATTATAAAAGAGAATAATTTACTAAGTTTTCCTTTTAACAGATAATTAATGCTTTATCTTAGGATGTTTTAACAGTTTATAAATTAACGAAATTTGAAACAAAATTTAATAAAAGCTTTATCAATTTAACAACTAGGAATAAAACAAGTCATACGTGTTCCTAATATAACTTCGAAACAAAAAATAATTTAACTAGGAAAAAAGAAAAGAAAATCAAGTCATACGTGTTTCCCAATGTACTGTCATGATACAGAAGAATTTAACTAGGCAAAAAAAACTAGGCATAAACAAGTCATACGTGTTCCTAATACATTTCATAACAAATAAGAACTTAACTAGGCATAAACAAGTCATACGTGTTCCTAGTACACTTCATAACAAAGAAGAACTTAACTAGGCATAAACAAGTCATACGTGTTCCTAGTACACTTCATAACAAAGAAGAACTTAAATAGGCATAAACAAGTCATACGTGTTCCTAATAAAATTCACATCAAAGAAGCATTTATTAAAATAACTTATTACAACATCACTAAACGATATTGTTAAATAACTAAAAATACATCTTGCTCAGTGTTAACATAACTTTATTTTGTTGTCAGAAAATTATCTTATTAATTCTTTAGAAGGATTAAAAAATGTTATAGGACCAATTAATAGGTTCAATACATTATAGATAACTATAAAATAATCATTCCTTGAACCACTTTGATACATCTTTCCGAATAGGTTTTGGGTAAACTAACAAAAGACCTTACATTTCAGTAACCAAACCTTATCTTATTGTAAAAAGAATTGTTCGTCTATAAAAAGAGATAATACAAAGACAATATTTTATTGGGAATTCAACGATACCAATCGGATACTTCCAATTCCCCGAAAAGAGACAGACATTTAAATCATTATATATATTGTGTAGGAATAGAGTATACCGACGATTAATTTCAGTAATCCCTTTTTTATTGCTTAAAGAAGAAGTACTGTTTCTACTGGAAATGGAGTAAAGTATTATTTCTTTTACGGGGAAAGGAACGAAAAAAAAAATGCTATATAAGTGCAATATTTCTTTAGTAGAAATGCTTTGTTGGTCGTATTTAGTGTTCTACGGCAGAGAGGTTGTTTGTAGGCGAAGGTGCGTTAAAACGAAACGGTTAAAGGTCTCAATCTAGATTTAGAAATTGGCTAAGGAAGCTTGTGTTTCGTTTCCCTTCAGATGGCTGCACTGATCTTCAACTAGATACAATCTTTCCTTCTTTTTTTCTTCTCTTCTTCTGCAAGGCCGGGGTTTGGAAGTCTTCCCTCCGGCTAATTCCCGTCCAAAGGGCCCAACCGAACAGAGTAGGGAAAGGTTAACATTGTATACTGTATATGCTCTTATCTTTCTTCGCACTCCCATCCTTCCTACTTTTACGGACCCCACTGGGATAATTCTTCTACAGGAATTGAAGGGAGGGGGGCAAAAACCATCCTCTATTTTTTCATCCAGACCCTTTTCCCTTCTTTCTTCTTTTTTCTTCCAAAAAGCTTTGAGTTTTTCTTCTGGCCGAAGGATACGGGATTTTTATTTTCCCTTCAAATTCTCTAGACCTACAGGAGGCAAGGATCAGGGAAAATTCTTTTCCCTTCAGTTACACCATGATGTTTTTACAACATGCTAGTCTATATATAATTACACTTGTTTGTAATTCTTTCTTTCTTAGCTTCCACCAGATTTTTACTCGTCTGAGATTTCTTTCCTGTTGATGAAGAAACAAGTAATACTTCTGTTCTCGGGCATTGTTCTCTTATTATCTGAACAGAATTCGGAAGGAATTTTCTCCAAAATCATCGTCAAATTCTTATCTAGAAAATGTTTCTTTTACATCTGCTACATCTTCTACAGTCTATCTTTATTTCCAACCTATTATTTTGGCTTCTACAGTACAAATTCATAAGAAAATGTCAGTGTTAATTAACGCATTTACACGTAAATGTATGTAATTAATAGAATGGTTCTGCAGCAATTAAGGATTTTAAATTTACCACAACTCAAAGACTTAAACTCCTACCGCTAAAAGTATAGAAGGTTATAACTCTACAATCTAAAATTATAGAAGGGATAACTCTTACATTGCAAAGCGTTATACAATATCGAATATGGAGTATGCATAAGATATACTTTTACCTCTAACGAATTAATGGAAACTGATAAAATAATCCTTCTTAAATTTAACTAATTCCACCAAAACAAAAGAATTAAAAGAGAACTATTTTTACTCCAGTATCTGAAGAAGCTAAAAATATATATATTCTTTCTTAGAAACTCCTAACTTCACCAACAGTAATTAATCCTTAAACCTTCTAAATATTATAGATAACCTTAAATGTTGTCTTCGACAAAAATTAATTTGAAATAGAAAATAAATTAGCGATGAGGAAGAAAGAAGAAGGAAAAAAGTGTGCAACTTTCTAAGAACGCTTTTCTTTCGTGCTTTTTTGCGGGTGGCAAGATTGATAACTAGTCGCCATAAGATTGAAGCCATTAGAAAAAGTGGAACCAAGCGTTGTTTGCAAAAAGAGGTAGGGCGCGATATTTTTAAAGGGAGTTAAGGGGAGACTGCTTTTCGAGCGCATCGGGTGCCTTCCCCCTTCTCCATCGTTCAGTTAAAGTAATGATCTCTACCGTGAAGTTTTTCTTTTTTTTTATTCTTTTGTTCAACAAATCGTCTACAAATGGAAATCCATAACTCATATTGACTCCCTCGGACCAAAAGTTTACGGGGTGCGCAAACTTGTAGAATCATCATTCAGGGCCTTAAATTATGAAGAAAAAAATGAGTTTTTTTGAGGGGGTTGGGGGCAGAAAGAAGAACACAGAAAATTTTCTTCCTTTTTCTTTTAAAGACTAGGAGCAAGTTTTATGATTAGTCAGGAAGGCCCAGATATAAAGAGCCATTTTTTTAACTCTCCGGTTTTTTTAATACTTTAAATACAAGTTTTGTAATTAAAAATGGCCGAGGTTAACCGAAAAGAAGAAGGAAAAAAATCGCTGATAAATTAAAGAAAAGCTTTTTTAATATCCACTGTCTGATTTCAAATCTTAATATTGACTGGTCTTAATAAAACTAATTATAATGTAACTGAAATATCACTTACGTAAGACGGGAATTTACTATACTTAGTTCAAAGTAGGCGTAATAATTTTAAATTAAATCTTAAAGTTATAGTTTTTCATTGTTTATTGGATAATATACAATCAGTAATATTATTATTATTACTAATTCAATTTTTAAGTTTTTGGTAGTATTCATACTACGGAAAGTTTAAATTTTAATTTAAATCAATTATAATTATTATTAACACTGGGAGACAGACAGAGAAAAATAGACTCCAAAGCCGGGACTTGAACCATGGGCCTTTACATTTCCAGTGTATTGCTCTACCAACTGAGCTACGCAGGAGAATGATTTTCTCTGCCGTAACCGATAACTAGTCCCGAATCCAAGCTTTCAATATTTCTACAAGTTTAGCAAGTCTATATTTATGACATTAGAACTAGACCGAGAAGTAACGCTTATAATTTCTATTTTATTATAAGTCTATTTTTCTCTGTCTGTATCCCAGTGTTAATTATAATTATAATTTGATTTAAAATAAACATTACTTGACTCAAAAGTAATATTTTCCACAAAAAATCCTTAAATATAAAAAAAATAATTATAATGAATATGTTTAGCTATATTATAATAATATATACGACTTTCTTTTTATTTGTAAAAAACATTAATCTTAATTTTTCAACTCTCAAAAAAAAACTTTTATTCGTTTATCAATTTCACAACTTTTAATTACTCAAAATTGATGGTTGTCTAACTCATTTCACAAAAAAATAAAAATAAAAAAATAAATCTGGAAAAAAAGTTCTAAGAGGGAGGCTTAATTAAGATAAATAAATATTTTATCTGTCAACAAAATCCTAACTAATATACATCAAATATATAACTAGAATAAGCATTAAATAATATATATATATATATATATATATATATATATATATATATATATATATATATATATATATATATATATATATATATATATATACATTAGTATACTAGTTATATAAACATTTATAATATTTAATTACTGCATAATTTGTGATTTTTCTCTAAAATATGTTTGGGGAGTTCTATTTAATTAAATACAATAAATTATTGCATCATTAAGCTTATTATTGGCATAGTTCAAATATATTTACGCTATTCATACTTTTTTATAAATAGTGTTTATACTATATTGTCAAAAAAGATCAGCGTCAGATCCCTAAAGATTGTTGAGCATTATGAGACATTTTAAGGATAAGAACTATTTACAAATTTATGTTATTGTCGGATTTTTTACTATAGTTGATGTAATTCTAGCAAACAAGTAATTTTTATTTGTGTGAGTAAAACTATTGTAAATAAATATTTATATTAAATTAATTCTTGCAGCAGCTTATGGAGGCTTAGGAGTGCCAAAGCGCTTATACACCTATATATTTAATAGGTAACAGCATTCTTAAGCAGCTTCTCAGGCACTTCTTTAGATAGTTAGTCCCCTAATAAAAAAAACAGAGGGGAATAACAATCTAAAGAAGGTGTACGGGATATTCTTCTTTAGACTGTTACTCCCCCCACAAAACAGAAGTGTGATATTCCTTTGTTCCAAAGTACATTGGACTAAACATCCCTTTGTCTTAATAGTTATTTAGTTAAAGTTATTTATATTCCAAAACAACATAGGGGAGTAACAATCTAAAGAAGTACCGCTTCACTTATACGACGATGCTGGGTGAAAACCTAGCACGGAGCCTAGCTGGAGTCGGGAATCGATCTTGGACCTCCAGCTTGAGAAAAGCAGTCAACAGCAGTGAGCTACCACGCACTTTTAATTAAATAATGGTACATAAAATTAAAGAAATTTGTGTCTTTCAAGAAAAATTTCTTCATAGAACCAATGAATTTAATTAAAGCAAATACCGAACAAACTTGATAATGATAGCGATAGCTACCGTTGTTGCTCCATTCATGTGGTTGATAACGTTGTTATCAACAACATGAATCCAACATAAACATTTTGATTTAGTAAAGTAATTACTGAAAAAAAGTGTAATATGGAAAATAATGTATTTGGAAAGAAAGCATTAGACAAATATCAATTTTAAGATAAAATTACGTTATTAGACGAGTCATATTTCTGGTATATTTAAAAGAAGTCTGTTGATTACATAAAACACAAGAGATATAAGGTAAAATTAAACATTATTAATATTTACTCTTGGTAATAAGTTAAACATATGAAGTAAGACTTATGTTTTTTTTAAGTCTCTATAATTTATTACTGTAATTACGCTATTATTACGATAAGTTTTGACAATAATAAGCTCTCGGTTGCCTTATCCGGTTAATCCAAATTACCCGATATTACCACTCGCATATAGAGTTTCAAGCTAATTTGCCGTCGTTTCATCTCACAGAGAGATGCGGTTTAGACAGAGAAATAACATTTACGACTTCCTATAAGGTTTCAAAAGCGTTTACTATAATACCTTTCCTTATCAGTATAAGGAGGGAGAATGGAAGATTTTAATCGTCCTGAGTGAACTATAAAGCCCTTCTGGTTATTATCTTCTTGGGTTATGATTACGTATAAGTGTGTGATATGAAACCTGAGGTTTTCACTCAGGTTGGAAAAGTGAAACCATTAAGGAAAGCCCTATTTTGATTCGAAGTAAAGAGAAGGGGAATCTCTCAAGGATATGTTTCAACGCACGTACTATTTCCAATATGTTTCAAACCAAAAAGCTTTTAATAATGTTTGCAAGTTAAAAACACTCATGCACCTACAAACTCTCTCGCTATCTCTTTACATGATTTCATCCCTTTTATACTTAAATGAAATCAAGACTTCGAAAGTCAAATGTTTGTCTCTGTTTTCAACCTCTTAATAATGAGTTTTGTCGACTTTAAGCTCTTAGCTTTTCTATATCTAGGGCAAGTTTAAACTTCATCTAGATCAAGGAGTTGCGGGTCCCATTTATGAGGATAAAGTCATCATGGTAACTCATCAAGAATTATCCTGCCAATAAAATCTATTACTTTAGATTAAGCCTTTTATAACTGAATCGATTGGTGTTAACGTTCAGCAGTAAAACATACACACACACTAAACATTTTTTCATTCGAATAATTATCTTTACGCAATCATATCGAAACAAAGTATATTACGTAAAATCGCTTTCAGCAACAAAATGCTTTTAGACCAGAGGAAGAAAAATAAATGTAAATAGCTTATAAAACTAGAAGATTTAACTTGATAAATTTAAAGTAAGAGAGCAAGTAAGTCATAACATATACGTGATAATTCATAACATATACGTGTTAAGTCATAACATATACCAAATAATTTAGTTCTGGCCATTATTCAAAATAAAATACAATTTTTAGATCCATGGGCGCCCATATGGGGGGGCAAACAGGGGCGCTTGCCCCCCCCTGGAATACTGATCCATTTTTTTTAAAAAACAAATGTAAGACTTTTTAAGTTCAATTTATAAATATTTAAAAAAAAAACCATTAGGGTAATAGCGTATATTATAATAATTCTTAGTATTAGTATGTATAGTTGTAGTGTATGAAATTAGTACAAAAAAAATATATATATAAAAAAGTAAGAAATTTATAGATAAAATATTGAAGCAAAGGAGCAAGTTATTATAGTATGAAACCGGATGAAACGTTTCATTCTTGCAGTATTCTTCTTGTCGAAGTTTATCAAATTGTATCGTCTCACCTCTCTCTCTTGATACCCTAAGGACACCCTATATTGCCATTATAACACTCTCTTATCAATTCTATCACTATCTACTAATCCTTTTTTACTTTCCCCAATTCAACATCAATTCAATTCGATCCCTTAAATCAATAACCTTCAATTTTTTTTAATTTTATAAAATTATTTTTTCTAGCCCTACTGCCTCAACGTATATTCCATTTTACTTGCAGAATTTCTTGAGAAACAAATGCCCTATTTTAATAAAACTTTTTTATTGTTACTTTAAAACCATTTATTTTTTTATTAGATTATAGAATATAAAAATGTTTAAGTTTGAAATCTATAATTAAATTGCGAATATGATAAAACAAATTAATATGTGTATACATATATATATATATATATATATATATATATATATATATATATATATATATATATATATATATATATATATATATATATATATATATATATATATATATATATATATGTATATATATATATAAATTATTTTGGCCCCCCCCCCTAAATTTTGGACTATGGGCGCCCATGTTTAGATCAAATTTGAGTCAGAAACTTCATCCTAGTTCATGGTGTCAACTTTAAGTTAAATCACTATTAATAGTTTTGCTAGGTGTACCCTGTAGTAATATTTAATGTCGTAGGTGGGTCCTTTAAGGATAATGTGTAAGAAGAATACTCTAATTCATGTCAACTCTGGCAACGTTTCGGCTATTACCAGCCATTTTCGAGCCTAAAAATAAATTTATTTATTGCAAGCATGACCTTTAATTAGATTACATTTAGATATTCACATAATAGCGCTATAACAATAAGAAATAATAATACCTCTCTAGTCTAACTGAGCCCTCAGGCTAATGAGTCAAACATTATGAAAAATTCCTTCAAACGTCATAGTAATATTTGAATATATTTGGGGGAACTGGTAGTTCACCACGTCTAATCCAAAAAACTGATCTTAAATCACTATGTCTACAGCCGTTGATTTATAATTAAATGCTTAGATATTTTGGTATATCAATATTCTCGACGAAATTTCAAGATATTTTGTGATCATATTAGTTTCGACAAGGATATGCTTAAATCTTTTGGTATGAATATTAATAATGACAAAGAAATACAAGATATTGTGGCAATGTAAGTTTATTCATTGGATATTTTATGATCGAATTAGTTTTAACAAAGATTTAATTATATCTTTTAGTTTAGATTTAACAGTTTTGTCAACGAAATACTTAAATTTTCACCTAAGAAGTATATCTTTGACGAAATTAAAACCAATGCTTAGATATTTTTTAGGACCATATAGGTTTAAATGAAGATATGATTTAATAGTTGGTATCACATTTTAAATTATTTAGTGTATTTTTCATAGTTTCGTTAATGATAAGCTTAAAAATTGGCTCAGCCAAAAAACATAAGATCCAACTGAACTAAAATCGTGAATGGTAGAAACCTTTTTAAAACCATATCACTCAAACCATTGCTCTAATTTCCCCTGCATTAAAAAAAAAGCGTTCAAACCAAAATCTGTCTAAAACTGTTTCCATGTATCATTATAAATAATTTTTTTTTTTATTGTTTTAGAGAAAAAAAAAAAAAATCCGAATAATTAAATTTCAAATTACAAACGAGACTGTGTAGATAAATTATACACGCTCAATTTATAAGAATATTTTATTCGGGGGAAATACTAATAGTTCTCTTTTTCATAACTAATTTAAGTAATGTCTAACAAACGAATACGTCATTGTTAATTTTGAAGACGTAAATCTTGAATCTCATAAGAGCTATGGTCAATATATTATGTATTTACTAATGATTTTGACTTTCATAGTAGTGACATAAGATTCTTCCTTTTTAGATGGGAATCTATTTAAATACGAGTATTATAATTAAGTATTATATGAGTAAGAAAAAATAATCAAATCATTTGGGCATTTGTGGCATATTCTTAGTTCTTTAGTTCGGTTTGGTCGGTGCTAATAACTTCTAACGCAGTGTTTTCAATAATTATCATTTATCAACAATAATTTAATTATTTGGCAAATCTACTTTACTAGATTAAAAGTATATTTTCTTTGATATCTCATTAAATTAATTCTATAAGACGAAAACCAATGGTTAAATTACAAATAAATTTGGTTATGCTAAGCCATCAATATTCAGTTATGCAACAATTATTTGGCATTAGAAATTCATTGGGCCAATTATAAAACGTGGAAAGTCATTATTTCACTTATTAGAATAATAAAATATTTAAAAGAAATAGTAATCTAACGTAAACCTAGCATAAGGTTCTTCATTCGGTTTTAAATAATTGAAAAATAATTGTAATACACAATAATGTTTATAATAACATATTATTATAAACATCTACTCATCGAGTAGACGAGTAAAGTGGCCGGATAACCCCCGTCCTGTAATAACCCTAGCAGTTGATCGGGACTAAAACCCAAAAGGAAAAAATAACATATTCCTATTAGAAAAAAAGCTTCAGTGTTTTCTACATAATTGACTATCGACAGCTATAGAAACATGACAGAAGAATCGACCCCTTACCTTACTTATCAATGGATCAATAGCCTAACCACCGTGTATAATTATTGTCAAATTCAATACATCTAAATGCAAAATGCATTATATTTTTTATATTTATTTCAAAAAGAAATTATAATTTCAGTTCAATATCTATATTAAAAATAACACAATTTTTTACTACGTTTTTATTAGCTTGCTTTCTTGTTTGTTTGTTTGTCCGGTACAAATCTAGCAATCGATTTCTAACTAACTTCCCAAATAACTAGACATTTGAAACTTTTAGCATAGCTCAGAACACGACGACAATGCATTATTTTAATACTTTTAGCAATCTTTCAGCAGAATTTAATTGGTTTTCAGCAAATTTTGCTGTATGGAAAGTTAGTTCTGAAAAAATTCGCAATATATTTTATTTGTTCTGCCATATCCCATATTTACGCAATCTTCATTTTGACGGGTTTCAAATTTGCGATTTTTATAAATAAGAGATAAACATTGAATGAAAGCAAAACAGGAAATATATCGATTATATTATTTCAAATATATCGATGGCACGGTTTAGATATGGTGTTGGGGAGATCCATTGTACAAAGATTTGTCCTTTTATAGGTTTAAGATCAGCTCTCTAGATGGTTGTCATTTATGTGATGTAAATAAATTCGGAACTTTTTTTTTTTTTTTTTTCACTATCATTATATATTATACAACAATAACAATTATATTATCAACATTACATACGATTCAACAGAAAATTTAAAAACGTAGTATATACAAAGGTCTTTTTATCTTGAAATTATTTAAATGTTAGAATATAAATATAATAACTTCTACAAATTAAAAATGTTGAGTGACCGTTTTAAAGAATAAAAAAAAGAAAAATGTATGTCTCCGATTGCAAAACTTCCAAAACACAAATCCGTTTCAAACATCAGGGAACATTCCCGAGTTCCGAATCGGTTTTATTTTCAATTTTTGCGAACTAACATATTTTAAAACTGCTCGTCTGATTTCAATAAACATTTGGATGGTTGGTAATATGTAAGATTTAACCTTCTGCTCCCATTTATTTCTCTTTCACATGCGCACTAACATACATTTTGTTTTTCACCAATATCTTCAAAATGACTCAAAAATTATGATTTGCCGAAAGTTGCCCGGAGTTTTGCCCCTACATTAATTTAAACCGCCTCCGCACAACAAATATTGCTGAATTAATCTTATACTACACTTGCATTTGCACGCTCAGCTCAATATTACAAGCAGGCAACTGCACTGCACACCTAGTATTCGTTTAGATAAACCAAACAATTTGGAGAGATTTAAAAAGGGGGGGGGGGACAATTATACAAACAACAAAACAATAATGGGTTGTAAAAAGTATAAAATCAATAAAGTACCTGATAGTATGCGAGTAGCCAAGATGCGAATATGCCATACCAATTGGCATAATATTTTTACACATTATTCTATATTTCTAAATTATAGTTTCTTAAAGACACTAATACTAAAATAACATCTTCATTTTAAAATCCCAGTTTTTTGAAACTTCAAAATCCTTGGAAAATTCTTAGGATCGGCAATATAGCATAAATTGCCTAATATTTTGAACCAAGGAGAAAGAATCACCCTTTTAGTTCACATTATTATGTGAGTTGAAGGTTCTATAAAGTGGAGTAGTGCGGAGCAAAGGTGGAGATCATCTTCAAGAATTTGGATTGGAAGAACTGTCTCTATCCACGAACAATTTGACTTGGAGACAATATGTTTTTTTTAAAAAAATGGACCAACAGAGCCACGAGAACAAAAAAATGTTCCCTGATGTCAGAAACAGATTTGTGTCTAGGAATTTTTCGAATTCGGAGACATAAATAATTTTCATTCTTTATAATGATCACAATGGGTCTGTTACCTCGGTAAGCTCGGAAGCAAACCAATCCATTTTATTTAAATAAACATTTGTTTGTAAAATATGTAAAAATAATGAATAACTGGGATAATTTTAAAGTCATTTTGAGAGGACTCGATGAGAAAACCGGCCAAGAGAAGATTGAAATCTGGTCGAATATTTAGTTAATTGATAAGATAACAAGGAAGAGAGAGGAGGGAAGTAAGGGAAATGTTTTAGGCCTGTACAAGCCAAGATCTGAGTTGTGGTTCGGTTTGTTTCAAGACTTACAGAGAGAACCGGGCTCGCTTCCCCCAAGACCCCGACCAAAATCATAATTGCTAATTTCTGTTCTTCTAATTAAGTCTTCAAAGGGAAAACGCTAAGATTTTAATCTGATTCGAACATTTCCGAAGGGAAGATAAACCTCTTGAGAGGGGAGACGAGAAGGAAGAAACAGATAGTGATTTATGACCGTTGGTAATGTAGCTCGTTTTCGATACGAGTTAGCTTAATCCTAAAGAGAATTGGATTTTAACGCATTAGCTAAAGGGATAGTTGGCCTGTTTCTAAAACAAGTCAATTGTCAGTTAAATCAATCACTGAATTGTTAACTTATGTAACTATAAATTATATTATTTTAAAAAAAATGTATTTCTCTTCCGTAGATAATTCTAATGCTTTAAATAATTCATCAATAATTTTGTGTTAAAATATCATTATTTGTAATATATTTTGGAACGATATAAATACTTAGGGATATTATTAAGTTTGTGTGAATATTCTATTTTAATATGGGATTTTCTAAAGTTTTTTAATAGATTATGGTTAATTCCCCACTAATATTTAATTGTTATAAAAGGATTTTTAACATTTTTGGCAGATTATGATTGCAGAATAAGACAGTGTTTACTTAAAGAATTTCCAACTTCTTTTAAAATGTTTTTCTATTTAAAGTAAAATTTTTTCTTTTATTCTTCAAAGAAAGTTTTAAATAAGCTGATGGTCTAGAATGGTGTTGGTGATGGCTTCATGGAATCGATGGTAAGAAATAATAACTGTCTAAAGAAATAACTATAAAATAATGAAAAACGGAAAGCATCTCCACAAAATGAATGTTTATTTCACAAAACTAGTTTTCGGCATTTCGGCTATCATCAGTGCCAGTAAAAGGTAAAGGAAAAACCCGATGATGAGTCACATGACAGACAAAAAACGGACCACTATAGTAAATAACTTCTTTAGATCATTAACCTTACAGTCCAAATTACAAGCCAAGTAGTGATCTACATCTACGATTTGAGGTTCACTAAAACAGTATGCACTTTAATAAGATTATTCTACTCGTTGTACTTAGCTACCAGTATAATATGCAACAGAAAGGAACTTTACTAAAAGAAGAAGCTGCGCAAAACTTCCTCACCATCGTTGTCCCGCCCCACGAGTTGTGGTTCAATAGAGAAGAATTATAAAGCTCTATGAAAGAGAATCAAAGAAGTACCTGTATACCTAGTGTACCTATGCTACTAGAAGGATTTATGAAACTTAGTTCCTCCTCACCACCGTTGTACCCCCCCAAGAGTTGTGGTTAAAAAGAGAAGAATGATAAAGCTCTATGAAATAGAAAGAAGTATACCTAATGTATGCTACTAGAAGGGTTTACCAATCTTAGTTCCTCTTCACCATTGTAACGGCCAAGAGTTGTGGTTAAAAAGAAAGGAATGATAAAGCTCTATGAAAGAGAAATAAAGAGGTACATCTCTTTCTCTGAAGGTAAGACTCCAAGGTGAGTCTTACCTTGATATCTGACATGAAGTAGACTAGTAGACTGGACTCACTCATTAACTTTTCTTTTGTATAATGTAACTCTACTTCTTCTACATTCCGGCATTGATGATGGCCTTATGAATGCTGAAAGCTGCTATGTAATTCATAATAAACAAATTAGCCAGTTAACATGGAGACTATTTTTAATATCCATTAAGATGACCTCCATAGACGCTCCCATAGCTACGCTCTATGAAAGAGAAAGAAAGATGTATACCTAGTGTATGCTACTAGATGGATTTACCAAACTTAGTTCCTCCTCACCACCGTTGTAACGCCCAAGAGTTAT
Source organism: Gerris lacustris (assembly GCA_951217055.1). Classification (NCBI taxonomy): domain Eukaryota; kingdom Metazoa; phylum Arthropoda; class Insecta; order Hemiptera; family Gerridae; genus Gerris; species Gerris lacustris. The sequence continues at coordinate 22,831,175 of OX578280.1, forward strand.
GGTTAAATAGAAAGAAATGATAACGTTCTTTGAAAGAGAAAGAAAAAGGTATGCTACGGGAAGGATTTGCGAAACTTAGTTCCTCCTTCTCATCGTTGTAAAGCACATGATTTGTGGTTAAACAGATAGAGAGTATAACGCTCTATGAAATAAGTATACCTAGTGTATGCTACTAGAAGGATTTACCAAACTTAGTTCCACTTCACCGTTGAAGAGTTATGGTTAAATATAGAGAAATGATAAAGCTTTATGAAAGAGAAAGAAAATAGTATACCCAGTATATGCCACAAGAGGGTTTACCAATCTTAGTTCCTCTTCACCATTGTAACGGCCAAGAGTTGTGGTTAAAAAGAAAGGAATGATAAAGCTCTATGAAAGAGAAATAAAGAGGTACATCTCTTTCTCTGAAGGTAAGACTCCAAGGTGAGTCTTACCTTGATATCTGACATGAAGTAGACTAGTAGACTGGACTCACTCATTAACTTTTCTTTTGTATAATGTAACTCTACTTCTTCTACATTCCGGCATTGATGATGGCCTTATGAATGCTGAAAGCTGCTATGTAATTCATAATAAACAAATTAGCCAGTTAACATGGAGACTATTTTTAATATCCATTAAGATGACCTCCATAGACGCTCCCATAGCTACGCTCTATGAAAGAGAAAGAAAGATGTATACCTAGTGTATGCTACTAGATGGATTTACCAAACTTAGTTCCTCCTCACCACCGTTGTAACGCCCAAGAGTTATGGTTAAATAGAAAGAAATGATAACGTTCTTTGAAAGAGAAAGAAAAAGGTATGCTACGGGAAGGATTTGCGAAACTTAGTTCCTCCTTCTCATCGTTGTAAAGCACATGATTTGTGGTTAAACAGATAGAGAGTATAACGCTCTATGAAATAAGTATACCTAGTGTATGCTACTAGAAGGATTTACCAAACTTAGTTCCACTTCACCGTTGAAGAGTTATGGTTAAATATAGAGAAATGATAAAGCTTTATGAAAGAGAAAGAAAATAGTATACCCAGTATATGCCACAAGAGGGATTTACCAAACTTAGGTAAAAAGAAGATTGGCGGCATGTGAGGTAGAAAGGAGTTATGTAGGGAGGTTTTAACCGATTATTTTAAGAGAGTGACTTAATTGAGTTTTGCGGGGAGCTTTTCCTGAGCGGATGAAGATCTTTCCCCCTTGTTTTTGAGTGGGTTGAGAAAGGAGTGGGAGGGAAAGGACAAGCCCAGGGCTGCCTTCCTGAAAAGGGTTGTATTTAGGACGGAGGGAGAGAAGGGCTGACCGAGAGGAGATTATCTAAATCCCTAGGCTCTTGCCTAACCGAGCAACCTAAAGGCAAGCGAAGCCAATGAATATTTATCAGGTTCTCGGCGAGGGAGAATGGCCAAACCCAAGCCGAGCCAATCTTAGCCAAGGGGAAGAGGCAATCAACCACGGACACAGTTACTAAACCCTGACTTCTCGACACCTGCTTACCTTCTTGCCCTTGTCTACTAAAACCTACATCATTTTATCTTCTCCTTTCCTTTTTTTTCTACAACAAAAATTTCTAGAAGAAAGTCTAACTTAAGGACATCTACAATCTTACTACTTTTTAAGGTTCTCTCATCACGATAACAACAAAACTTTATATTGAGGATTGTTAAAACTGAATAGATAAAAATAAATAAACTATAAACTTTTTTATGCAGATTTTAGGCGAAAGGTTTGTTTAAAAATTTACTTATTCACGCCCTTATTTTATAAAAGATGCGACTAAAAAGTATTAAGTAAAATAATCATAAGCCAAAGAAAACGAGTCAGTTCTTAATTTAATAATATTAATATTAATAAATTTTTATTAATAAAAAAAAAAAAAAAAAAGTAGATATATATAATTTTATAATAGCATTATTGTTAATGTATGTACTCATGGACCCCTTTGTAAAAAAGCTGTTAGCTTTATACACAAATATACGTATTATTATTATTAGTAATTCCTAGAGTAGAGGTCTCAGATAGTTTATCATTTAATAATACTCACGATAAATAGCAATGAGCATAAACCAAAAACAATAGATAAAAAACCCTCTTTACATTATTTATCTTAATTTTTTAAAGTACTTTTTACTGTACTTTTACAGTGTTTAAAAAATGTTTATCTACGATTGATACGAAATATAAACATTTTATCTCTGTTTAGATGCGTACAAAGTGATTATTTTCGTAGTTGTATTCATTGCGCATGCGCGTTTCAGGATTATTCACCTTATCGCACGATTAGCGTGTTTGTTTACATGTAACAAACCTAATTTGCTGTTTGTTTAATTAAAGAAACGGTTTTTTTCTGTATTTATTATTAAAATCTAACAATCGTAGATAATGTACGGTACGCAACTCGTGCGAAAACTGCATTTTGCTTTGCTCGTGTGGTTTTACTACCCTCACAATCACTCGGGTGCAAACTCCATACTCGCATGCAAAGTCTGTCGTCTATTCAGGCTCGAGCCTAAACTGCATAACCGATTTCCATGATATTTATAACTAATATGTTTAGAAAATTCGTACTCTGAAACGAAATCGCATTCGTGAAATTGATTTTAATTTTTACAACCATACATCTCATACATTAATATAATTTAACAATAATATTTATTTATACTGTTTACTTATAATTATAATATAATTTAATAGGCACATCGATACTTAATAAATTACATAAATACTGCTTATCAGACTCAATTTTCTTCCTGATTATTTTTTCCTTCTAATTCTTTCGGATATAAAAGAATATGTTTCAACTAGATTTTTAAGAGCTATAGAATCCAATAAACTAATTAAAAGTGTAAAAAAAAGGGAGACGCCCATATGTAAAAAAAAGTCTATCTAACTACTTTAAAAAAATTAGAGGTAGTGATATTTTTTTAATAATCCTTTGTAAAGCCGTAGGGTCTAATTTTATCCCTTCCACGGCAGAGACACGGAATAAACTAATTTGTGAGGATAAACATTAAACAGAGTATTTTACGACTTGAGGGGGAAGTTATAATGACCTAATGACAACCAAATAATTAGAGAAGAACTAATTACAATAATGACTGCAATCAATTTGTTAAGAAATAAAAGCAGAAATCAAAAATAACAGATAAAATTACATTATTATATATGATAATAATAATGAGTACTAAAACGTACTCAATGCTTATCAGTAAGAGATAATCAGGAATTTTTAACATTTCTAATATCTATAAGGTAACTATAACACAATAAAATAAATGATAACTTTATTAAAAAATAAACTTATATTTTAACGATACCTTTTCGACCCCTTAAAGCTATTTACGGGTCAAAAAAATGCATTATACAGTTTAATGAGAAGGGTTAATATATTTATTAAATTTGTTAACATATAAATTAATATGTTAAAGAAAGCATGTTTAATGATAATTTAATTATCATAGCAATTATATGTTAACTGCTATGAACTAATTAATAGGTAGATGAAGAATCGTACTAGTCATTAGAATTATTTCATAATTAATAAAATCGAATAAAAATTATGATCTTAGAATTTTTCATAGAATGGACTTCAAAAGTAAAATGTTAAGGGTAAAAGGGTAACTGAATATACGGTAAATCCTCTAACTCATTTTTTCAATGTAATAAATAAAAATTATTAGAGGAAATACACTCTATCTTTGTTCTGTAAACCTAATAGATAAAAACAACAGAATTTTAAAAATGTTAGCAAAATACTTCGAGTTTTAATTTAATAAGTATTTTACTTTTCTTTCTGGTTTAAAAATAAAAGAAAAAGAAGCAGAATGAGTTGTAGCCATAATGATGACAGCAGAGTCTTGGAAATACATAATACAGTGTGAAATATATTTGATTATAATAAACAAATACATAAAAATAAAATAAAAACTTTTGCTTCAACACGTTCGTGCAAAATGTCTAATTTGAATGAAGTAAATTATAGAGAGCAGATAATTTAACACTATATTCGATCATTGTTTTGAATTGTTCATAGTTCTTTCCAATGGAAATTGGTCTGGTTCACAAACGGTTCTCGATCATTTATAACCAGGTTAAGAGTAATTAAACATCTATAGAGAGTATGAAATTGTTCGAGAGGACGAGAGTTGTTAGTACACATCATTCATTGGAAGCTTCCAACCGGACTTGTAAAACTCGACAAGTGTTTTCAGTAAGTAACAAAACAAAGTGACAAAACCCAGCCTGTTTATACAGCGAGTTAGCTGTGTCAATGTTTGATATAAACCAAGCACCCTGTTGTAAACCACTGGGTTGAGTGGCAAGGGGGAAGGAGTAGCTGAATTTGCACATACACGGCCTCTCCATCTCGTAACCCGGGTCAAGAAACAAGAAACCGAGAGGGGGAGAGAGTTGAAGCTTCAACTATATTGACGGGAAGCCCATCAATTAGCCGGTGAAAGTGGAAGGGGACCTGAAGTTTGCATTAAGGCTACCTGTTTAACCAGCTCTCCAAGCCTTGGGACCGTCCCCCTAAAGTTTACATTAAGCCAGCCGTCTCCCTACCCAAAACCTCACAACACTTAGATCAGGACCAATCATAAACCATAATCTTTCAGCCGATTCAACACAATCCAATCCTAACCCCTTTTCTAGCATGTCAATATAATGTTTGCCTTCGCGTATCCCACCATCATAATTGATTAATAACCTGTCATCATTTCAATCTAATTACAAAGAACTCTACAACATTATTTGTGATGCATTTTGTCTGTAGTACTGACATTGTAAAATATCAGTTTTAAAAAAGTCTGAATTAGGTAGAACATGAATTTAGGGTGTTCATAAGCAAATGCCAGTAACAATTACATTGCAATTGAATTAAGTTATCTCATAATTTGAATTTAGTCATTAATATGAGCACCCCAACCACATCATTTCCAACCCTCTCCTCGTCTCCTCATCAAAAAATAAATGAACCCCTACCTAATTATAATTTTTTTAACTTATTACTTTTTTAACTTTGGAGGCTTATAACTCCACTTGGAGGGGTTCGGATCGAAGAAAGTTTAATGTAAGGTACCATCTCCTAAGTGTCCTCAACAAGATAGAATACTTTTTACACAGTTTGGTCTTCTCGTAAAAAAGTACTTGCGATAATAGGGTACACTACCAAAAACACCATCTTTGGCACTAGAATCCGCTGGAGAGGTCGAATAAAAAAAAATCTATCTTCATCACGTCAAGCTCTACAACATGGGCTAGTTAGTTTTCTTCAAAATATTCATTAAGTCAGAAATATCGCCTGTACAAAAAATACAGAGAAAAATAGACCCCAGCACCGGGACTTGAACCACGGGTCTCCTATATATCCTTTACAGGCGCTCTTACCACGTAGTAAAAATACTATCTAAAACTTAAAAAATTGAATTTCTAATTGATTGTACTAGGTACAGGTACTAATTGAGTACTTTGTAAGTATAAATCATTAATTCTCGGTCTAGTTCTATTGCCGTGAATATTGGCTTGCTAGATTTGTAGAAAGGATTGAAAGCTTGGATTTGGGATTTGGTATCGGTAACGACGGACAAAGATCATTCTCCAGTATAGCTCAGTTGGTAAGAGCGCCTGTAACGGAAATATAGGAGGCCCGATGTTCAAGTCCCGGTGCTGGGTTCTATTTTTCTCTGTATGTCTCCCGTAGTTAATGATAATTATAATTTGATTGAAATTAAAAATTAAAAAAATATTTTAAGAGCAAATCATTCGAAGTCATCTAAATATATGACGGATCATTAAATCTCAATTAGAGTACACCCTATAAAATCGGTCATTAACGATAAACGATTCAAACTAACAAATATTGATATAAATTTCTGTCAGGGATTAGTCCAGTAGGAAATAAGCTAATACAGCAGGAAGTTTAGCTTAATAAAGTAATACTCATTAAAATGGCTACTGTTGGCTTACTAACTACAAGATAAAGAGCGTTTTATTTCGATGTATTGATGGTACTAAATTATAAATTCAAACTGTTTCTTGTTACAAGAAACTAACTTCTCAATTACTAATACTAACTACAAGATTAAGAGCGTTTTATCTCGATGTATTAAGATGGTACTAAATTCTATATACAATTTTTTTCTTGTTACAAGACACTAAGTTCTCAATTATTAATACAAAGAGCTGTTTATCTCGATGTATTAAGATGGTACCAAATTCTAAATACAAATTGTTTCGTATAACAAGTAACGTAACTTATTAAAGATGCCTAAAATACTTTGTCAGATACCATTATCAAAATACTTTAAGCCTAATATTAAACAATCAAGGAAAACAAATCTTACCCGAGAGTTTTATTTGGTGAGAAAACCTACTAAGTGCTTGCGGCAACAAACTTCTCATCCGGAACTAAATAATTTGGACATCAAAAACAAAGTTTAGTATATAACTTGAATAATGGCCAACACCATGCTTAGGTTTGGTCGAAAGAGATAAAATAATTAATCACAAATACTTTCATCGAGTGATAACCAAAAATAAAAAAATATGAACAATTCTACAACGATTTTGACTAATTATAACACAATATTTACCTTCGAAATACAATGATTAATAAGCTATTATCTCAGAAGGGAGAAAAAGAGAACTTTTTTACAGGGAGGAAAGTTACTCATTGCACCTTATCAGGTTGAACAGGTAGTAATGGGGAATCATGAGAGTTCATAATTCCCTTCAGTGTTGCCCTAGATAAAGCTCAAGAGTAAGGTTGGTGCTAAATACACAATTTCATTTACTAACTTTTGTTTATTGTCTAAATCTATAATGACATCTTCACACATGTCATGTAACCTCCACAGCGGTTATCAGGGTCAGTTATACAAACAAACAAGTTAAAGGTGAAATCATAATTTCTAAATGTAGATCTACAAATCCTTATGTATATACGTCAGTTGGCACTTCTGTTCAATACATGACTCAGCTACCAGCTGATTCTCCCGTCTAATTTTATTATTGGATTTCAAATAATTACTATCTATAATTCAATTTTAACTAGATTAAACTTATTAATGAATGGTTTATATTATAATTATATCTAATTTTTTTAAATATATATAAAAATATCAACTATTTGTTTAATTAAATACTTAAAAAATAAAATCTTTTTCAATTATTTTTCTTCTCTCTACTAGGGGAGCGTAATTATTATAACTATACTTATAATTAACTCCCGAGGAGAAGCCGAGAGAGTTAACAATATGGTTCAATAGGCTTCGCCTCAGGAAGCAACTTCATCGCTCAGGGTACAATGACTTACTTTACTCCCTTGGTGCGTTGATAACTATTACATTTAAGTACTTCTACTTAAATCCATTATTTAAACCAGTTCAAATAATGAATCGAATTAAATTATTATAAATCGCGTTATCTTACATGGCCCTTGCCAATGCTTAATTATAAATTTAGAAAAAAATTAAAATTAATTTATAAAGTAAATTAATTTAGATAAGTTATTATATCTATTTGAACAAATCAAAACAAACATTTATTTTTATAGGAATAAATGTGGTTGCCTTAGCTTAGTAATAACAAATCATTTCGAGGTGCGTCGTCGTCGGGATACTACTCTATTATATAAATGATTCTACGGACAAATATTTATAGAACAAAACAAAAAAACATAAAAACAAAAAATAAATAAACATTCTTCAGATTTTGATATAATGATATCAATATGCTTAACTATAAAGAAAGAAAGTTTTTTAACGCTAAAATGTAAACAGCAACATAAGTAGAACAAGTAAGTGGCTGATAAGTAGAACATTCATTCAAATTTAAGGGGAAAAAGGAAATTGAAAATTGCTTAAACAATGAATCGAATGAAATGAATTTAAAACATTAGATCCTGCTATTAATTCATGTTAAGGTCTCGCATATGGAGAGGCTCAGCATTTAATCCATTAGAATTTATTACTTGGATGTTCGCTTGTTATTATTTCAACGTAAAAGCAAGTAGTATTTAGACTGAACTAGGTTTCGAGAGAGAGTAGATAGTATTTGGAGTAGTAGTATTTGGAGCATTCTGGCTCGTGAAAGCTATGAAAGTCCCCTTGCCTGCGACAGCAAGCACTCTTTCCTGCCTTATTTGCATGAAGCCTAGGCTGGTCGCGCCACCGCCACTACACCAGCCATGATTACAAGCCTCCCATGAATAGTTTAAACATTCATCCGACAAAACTCTCCCGGCCTAATTTCCACAATTACTGCCCGAACTTTCCTTCGCTTCCTAGTGTGTCCTCCCCCTCCTCCTTTATATACCTATTTATTTATTCTATTAAACTAAAATACAACATTCTCCTGCAACTCATAACAAGGCTGCAGAAGGTAACTTAAAACGAGAAAATGAAATGTTAACTATGACATTATTCATATTTTATACAAAGAAAATTTTCATACACAACACATATTCAGATCATAATGACTTCTAAATTAAATTTGAACTATGAATAATTCAGCACAAAGAAAATTAACAGATTAATTAGATTATTTATTTAACTCTTTATGTTATAAAACTTATACATTTCTAGTTATCCAAACTTAAGCATTAGAATATAACTCTGGAAAATAATAATACAGGAAAAAAAGCAATGAAATCGTAGCTCTCTAAAAATAATTTCAAAGTAATCATCATTACAAAAAAAAGAGAAAAAAAACATACTACACACACGGTATTTCAGGTTTAGGTTTCAAGAATAAGGGCACATATTTTTATGATCCAAAAAGGATCTTGAGAAGTAAAAAGAACATGCAATCATTATATACATTTTTGAATTATTTAATTGTAATTTTTTGACGTTACATAGTTCTTTTTTGTCCAGAAAGAGGATTATTTTGAGCTTATCCTGTTTTTCCTGACATTTATTCAGAGAAAACCATTTTGAAGCAAAAAGCAACAAGAATAAAAATGATTTTCCTGGGATACAAAAAATTGATTCCTTTTAAAAATCCTCAAAAGAAAATGAATGAGGGAAAAAATGTTAACAAAAAATAAATGAGAAAAAATCCTAGAAAAAAAGCCTATTTCATGTACAACCAAAGAAAAAGAAGGAATAGAATACGAAGAAGGAATTCAAGAAAAAACTTTTTGTTCATCAATTTTTCTTTACTTTTAGTAGTTTTTAGTCAAACTACTATTTAATTTTTTTGTTTCTTTCATTTTAACCATTCTTTCATAACCATTTGCACTAATTTAATATTGCAAAAAAAAAAAAAAAAATAAATGACGTGAAGTATCAATGGGCCACACAATTTTTCAACTATTTCTATATTCTATCAATTTAATTTTGGAAGCTACACTTTTTCTTTTCAACTCTCATTTAAAAGAAAAGTAATTATTTTTTAAATAATTAGTAATAACTAAAAATAAAATAAAATAAAGAAATAATAATAGAAACGCGAGTTGATTCTTTATCATTAATTATGTAAATAAATACATATAACATGAGAAGATAACGACTGAAATTTTAACTTTACAGTCACTTTCAAACAGTATTTATAAGGACACTATTTTTAACCCCTGAAAAGTAAAACCACAAAAAAGTCTCGAATCAGAATCAGGAAAATCTGGTGAGTACAAAAATCATAATTGCTAAAAAAAAAAATTTACTCCCTATAAAATATACTTATGTTTAACGCTGGTTATTTTAAACCAATATCTCTTTCTTACCAAAAATTTTTTTTTTCTACTGTTTCTTACAGGAGGGTTCTTTTTCGCTCAGGAATAAGATTATTTCGAGCTTAGTTTCAAGTATCCTGAGAATTTAGGGAGAGGGAAAAGACTTGAGAGAATTTAGTGAAAAGTCCTATAGTCGTCCCATTTCCCCCACCCCCCTCTCTGGGAAAAGTTTTCAATCCATTTCCTCAGATTGTGGAAGAATAAAAGAATGGTAAAAGGGAAGGGGGTGGAGAACTAAGTCTTTAATCTTTCCCTAACTTGATTTAAAGAGAGGGGGGCCGACTTATTAAAAATAACCTGGGAAAACTGGTGAAACAGTAACCGGTAGAGCTTGTTGAAGTAAAAACCATTTATATACTAGTATATACCTATATATATTTATATATATATAAATGAATATTTACTTATTTTTAACTTTTTTGAGTATTATATTTTTTGAAATAATTGTTATTTGCTTTTATTTTTGTTCAGAAATTAAAGCTAGAAGAAGGTATTTATAGAATATCCTGAGTAAAATTAGTAATTTAATCTTGTGAATAATTTTCTTTCATTTTATTATACCCCCACTACTGTTAAAGATGACTTTCGTAAATACTTGGTGATGTGTAATAAAGGCAAATAACTTTTTACAATGTTAGATGAATTTATAGAGAAACAAACAAAAAGTTTAAATAAAATCAACTCACGATATTTCTCCAAAGGCGGCGAAGGCTTCTTTTAGTGCTTGCGTTTCTATTTCGGGACTAAGATCCCCGACGAATATGTGGTAGTGTTCTGAAACAAAAAAAGTATAAGTAAATTAGAAATTTATCATTGAAAACCAAAATATACCTATATCATTTTACTTAAGAAAAACAATGTATATTGAAAGAAACACAAGTGGGAGAAACTGATAATTGAAATAAGAAAAACGCGTCAATGGTAATGAATGAACTCACTTCCCAATTCGATGAAACACAAGTGGGTGAACAGATAATTGAATAAGAAAAACGCTTCAATGGTAATGAATGAACTCACTTCCCAATTGGAAGCAACACAAGTGGGTGAAACTGATAATTGAAATAAGAAAAGACTCGTCAATGGTAATGAATGAACTCACTGCCCATTTCCTCAATGAACGTAGATAAGTACCTTTACTCAAGACCATGATGGATTTCGAGAAGAACAGGTAAATTTAGAGACAAAGCAGGTAAGTAAATGACATTTAAACCTGAAGAAGGGACTAATTACAAACGTCTTGAATTTTATCTACACATTAAGACCTTATTTTTAACAGTGAATTAAAACGTTTATCTAATTAATTTTTAATATGCTAACAAACCATATAAAGGTCCCCATACACGGTCAAAATGCATCAGATTTGCGCAAACATTTTGTGCAAAATGTTTGCTCGTGTATAGGGACCTTAAAGGAAATGCTATGGGGCTTTTCCTTTCCTTTTTTTATGTGTATGGGGGCTGTTTGATGTTTGCGGAAACATGATGTTAGACGTGTATGGCCAAAATTTGCCCGACATCAGGTTTGCGCAAAATGTTTGATCGTGTATGTGAGCCTTAACTCTGTGGCGTAACAGACCGTGAAGGTCTAGGCCGTGCAAAATTGCTTATACAACAATATATTTAATGGATAACACGGGATTAGGGTGTGTATTCCATCAGCTGTATACACCTTACAACAGACACACAATATCAAAGATCGAAGAAAGTAGTAGTAAGTAAGAAAGTCACCACTGATGAATTATTATGAAATGAAAGAAGTTTTAACGAGGTATTCAAATGACACTAATGCGTTTTTGCTTCAATAAAAACAAGATTTGATATTAAACAAATTTAATCTTAGTGTCTAGTTTTCAATAAAACGTCTGACAAAACTATAGAGCTTAATAAGAAAGGAAACATATTTATTTGTATCATGTTTAATACATAATCTTTATTATTTAAGAGAGTAGTACTTTTTTTTACTATCAGAAATCATCACATTATTTGAGATCAATCTATAAACGAATGAAGTAAAATTTTATAACCTCTAAAAACAGTTACAGTTCATTTCAAACCAATGATGAAAAAAAATAAAAAATACATGGAATATATGTGAGAAGTAAGTCATTACTAAAAACAATGCAAAGCAATAAAATGAAATAAATATAAACTCTATAGATATTACACTGGCCCCAATGTAAAAAAACAGTTTGTTGTTTTTTTCCTCGCTTCTTTTTATACTGTTTTCATTAAATAGAGGCGGGAAAAATATATAAAACTGAATTGCATTTGGCTCGAAGGTAGCAAAGGAGGGAATGGGAATGGGTATACGGAGAGTTCATTTCAATTTAAGTTTCCGGTGAAGTATATATTCGCCTCGTATGCAGCCGGTAGGGAAATAGGGCATAAAAGTTGCGGGTTATTGCTAAGAGAAACGGCTTGGGGTGTCGGGAGCTTGATTAAGCTCGGCTTACCTCCGCAGTGAACCCGATGAGCAGGAGAGCTTTTTGCAAGTTTTAAGCCGGGTTTTTCCGTCTCGCGCCCTTCGAAAGGGTCTAATTTATCGGTTGATTTTCAGGTTTTACCGGTATAACCTTTTTAGGAGAAGTTACCCCTTTAGGCTTTTGGTTGAAAGCTTTCCAACCTGGAAAAGGACGAGCTCGAAGCTTGGCAGAGGACAATCCCAGGGAAAGGGTGCACAATCCGCTAAAAGCTATTTGACGAGGAGGCACCATCTGGCATTGGCCAAGATCTGTCGAGGGAGTGAACGGGACAGCCATATCACTTGAGTAAGCAATCCCCCATCCTACCACCGGCTACCTATCCTGTAACTTCGCCCTATCCGAAGGTACTTGTAGTCAAAACAGACTCCTGCAATACAAGCAGTTTTATTTCGCGTTTTTAACTTTTCTAGCTTGAAAAAAAAACGTTTAAAGTAGAATTCAATTACATTTTCTTTTTACTTTAAAAATTTCAATTTCTCTAGGACAATTTCACTAGAATTTTAATAACATTAATTACAAAAAATGAAACACAATAAATTTATATTTAAAGTGTATTAATATCAAAGCTTTTAAACAAATTAAGTTAAATGAAGATTGATTTTTTATATTTTTTTATTCAACACAAAAAGGGTTAATCCATATAATTAAATAAATTTCCCAGAATTTAAAATAATTAAACATGTATATTAAGTAAATTTTCCGCGTGAAAGAAGAATTAAATGATTACAAAATAACACTTTTTCAAATAAAGTCCATCATTAAAAAAAATATAAATGATAAATAGTAGTTTGATATTTAATTCAAGCACAATACAAAGCATAAAACATTTAGATATAGACCTATTTAATTTTGTAAATCTTGATTTATATATTTAACTACATTATGATGAATTATTAAGAGCTTCATTTAAATATAGAATAATTATTTCGATTCAGATCAAGATGAAATAAGCTCACACAGAGCAATACTCAAAATTTAAATCTGATTGTTGAAATCAAATAAAAGGTGATTAAGCACGTACATAATTGGCTATTGTAACCAACTACTAGGAATTGCATTGTTAACATCTTGACCATACTAAATACATGTCAGAATGTATAGATACACATGATTACAGCCATAGTATAATCATGTAATAATTAATTTACATATGTATTTTCTTTATTGTATAAAGCAAATAATGTTGTGGTGGATTTATCAAATAAAATCAGTTTTATTGTAAATAATAAAATATAAATCAAATTATAATTATTATTAAAAACGGGAGACAGACAGAGAAAAATAGACTCCAGTACCGGGATTCGAACCACGGGCCTCTAATTGATTGTACTAGGTACAGGTACTAATTGGGTACTTTATAATTAAAAGCGTTATTTCTCGGTCTAGTTCTATTATCGCAAATGTCGATTCCTAAAGCGGCCCACACACTAACAGTTTAACTGAAGATAACGATCTGTCCGTCCACGGAGCTTGGCCACACACTCGTCAGTTTTCCTTAAGATGACGGACTGCAGTCGGAGGAGGACTGTAGGTGTGTGGAGGATAGAGGCAAGGATCGGATGGAAGGAGAGATGACAGTTCGTGGACTGTCCGGCCTGTGCCTCAAGATCAATGCCGCCCTACACTATCAGTCGGCCTACAAGCGTGTAGAGTGATTCGTCTTTATTTTGTTTATTTCCCTTCGTCGAACTGCAGTTAAAAATCGACAGATATCGGCCTGCAGGCATTCATCGCACAGTGTATGGTGCATACAGGCACAGATCTGTAGTTCTTTACGATTGCCTGCAGGCGGTGGACGGGTAATGTGTGGTGGTCTGAGATTTTGGCCTTACGATAATCGTATACGATAACGGCCTGCAGTTAAACTGTAAGTGTGTGGGCCCCTTAAGACTTGTGGAAAAATTGAAAGCTTAATTCGGGACTTGGTATCGTTAACAACAGAGGAAATTATTCTCCAGTATAGCTTAGTTGGTTAGAGCATCTGTACAGGAAATACAGGAGGGCCGTGGTTCGAATCCCAGTGCTGGAGTCTATTTTTCTCTATCTGTCTCCCGTTGTTAATAATAATTATAATTTGATTTAAATTAAAATTTAAACTTTCCGTAGTATGAATACTACCAAAAACTTAAAAAGTAAATAATATATCAACCTATATAATTTAGTAAGTAGCCAAATTCTCAGTTTAGATTTCCTTTTTTTTTCTTTTTTTTTAAATCTTGATTCAATACAGTAATAACAACAAGATTATTTTTCGGTAAAAAACAAAAATGCAGAGACGGGAAAAGAGGAAGCGAGAAAGAAAAAATAAAATCTAATAACAACACATCTCTTAAACAAATTATATTCTTTTGTGGTTAAATTTGTGCCATAAAGAAAACAAAAAGGATACGATAATTCAGCCTACCAAATTCCAATCAAATTCAAAGCATTTCTGCTATAACAGTTAAGATCGAATTCTACATTTTCCCTCCACAAAAGAAGGCGGTATTGATAAAGAAACGATACCTAAGAAAGGAACAAACTATAAAAATAAATATTACAGTCTATAGGCCTGACTATTGAAGTCAATTGATAAGAAAATTATACCCAGTTTAAAATATTTATATAACAATATGTTGACTATTGCTGTTGAACTTAGAACACCGAAAAGAAACGTGAATTTGTTTTTACGGCACAATATTCACTTATTTACTTTGTATGCGAAGAGACAAAAACCATATTATTCGGAGAAGATATAAAAACATGAAAGAGTCAAGACAATAAGAGGAAAATAGGTATATTGAATAGTATTATTTCGTGTCGAAATAACCAAATATCATTTGTATGAAATTGTATATCGAAAGTTTTTTTTTTTTTTTTTTCATCCTATTATCTAATTCATTAACCAATCTTGGGATTTCTTGTATTAACAATGTAAGGGAAAATATAGTTTTATTGATTTAAGATGTGTATACTAAAATCAACGAAGCAGGTTACTGAAAAAAGAAAACAAAATAATTTTAAGATAAAAAGTACATTCTATATACTACGTTCTTAAATTTTCTGTTGAATCATATGAAATGTTGATAATATAATTGTCATAGTTATATATAATGTTAGTGAAAAAAATACATAGTTCCGAATTTATTTACTTCACATAATAATGACAACAATCTAGAGAGCTGATCTTAAACCTATAAAAAGACAAATCTTTGTACAACGGATCTCCCCAACACCAAATCTAAACCGTGCCATCGATATATTTGAAATAATATAATCGATATTTCCTGTTTTGCTGTCATTCAATGTTTATCTATCACAAATTTGAGACCCGTCAAAATGAAGATTGTGTAAATATAGGACATGGCAAAACAAATAAAATAACTTGCGGATTTTTTCCGAACTAACTTTCCGTACAGCAAAATTTGCTGAAAACCAATTAAATTCTGCTGAAAGATGGCTAAAGGTATTAAAATAATGCATTGTCATCGTGTTCTGAGCTATGCTAAAAGTTTCAAATGTCTAGCTATTCGGGAAGTTAGTTAGAAATCGATAGCCAGATTTGAACCGGACAAACAAACAAACAAGAAAGCAAGCTAATAAAAACGTAGTAAAATAACAGATGGTTAAAAAAAGAAAAGAAATTGTTATCTTTATTTAAGGCGAAACAGGAATATTCGCAGGAGAAAAAATAATGAGGTAGTGATAAGGTATCGCCAAACATATCTGGAAAACTCTATAAATGTTGCAAGCGATCGGGTATTTTGAGCATAAAAGCTGCAAACCCTACAAAAAGCATATTTAAGTTAAAAAGAGGGAATTAGACTTCCTTCAGCAACATTAATAAAAAATCTCATTTTGACAAACTTTAATACAAAACCTTTCAACGCATGCTATTTTAAAACTATAGTCACAATTAACAAAAGGTAATCATAAATTATAAGGTATTTTTTTTTTTTTACTCTAGAGAAGAATTCAAAAATAAAGGTCAGAATAAAATGTCGAGATAACAAATGTAATATTTTCTTGCCTAAAAGATTAAATGTCGTACAAGTAGACATCGTAATATAAAACAGATAAAATAAACATTCTGAAGCCCAAAATATTTCTCTAATCTAGAGCTGTTATCAGTAAGAATGCTTTTGGGACAGTATGCTAAAGTATGTGCTCTTTGAGAGAAGAATATCACAGTTTTTTGCTATGTACCAAAATGCACTGTGTTAAGTGCACAATGTATCTCTAAGCTAATGTACCTTTTTATGGGATGTAAGATTTGTGATAGCAAAGTGCTTAGTACATGCTCAAGGGGTTCAAAGAATACTTTTAAAAGAGGGGTTTATATCCCCCTGAATATCACGAACGACTTTTGGACGGAAAGGATGGTATAGGACCGAAGCACGTGTCCGAACCAAGAGGGCAAGGGGGTATCAAAGATTTAGAGCCCACTCTTAAATGGGTTGGGGGAGGAAGGACGAAGGACCCTTTCTAGGACCAACCCCAACCCATCCCCCTATTGATTTGTTTTTAAGAAAAGGGGCTTCCCGTTCCACAGGGCTAGGGAAAGATGCCCCCTAAGAAGGGGCACATAGGGCACACAAAGGAAACCCGGACCCTAACGACCGCCCAGGATGAGAAAAGGAAGAAGAAAAAGGCTGTCTTGCCTTCCAACTTTACCCCCCTCACCCTTTGACATGTAAGGAGAACGGCCCTTATATGCCGACACAACAGACAAGATGCCTTCCAAAAAACCACCTTGCTTTCTTACACTCCTTCATTCCTACATCGACACAAGCACAAGAATACCGCAATGGGAAAAAAGGAAGCGTCTTAGGCGCTCAAGGAATGACAGAAGAATAATTAAAGGAAATCTGACTGTTGTTAAGTCCTCAGTACTGAATCATTTAAAGAGTGTAAGTCCTCAAGACCTCCTCACGGTAATAATGTCTTAAGGTGAGTACCTTACTCAGCCTGCTTATTTTGCCTCTTTGAGAAAAGAATATTTAAGAAGAGTATAATGACGAGAAGTAAGTTGTTCCGTTTGTTAAGCATTAGCCCTTTTGAAGGGAAGTCTCAAGCTCCGATTACGAGACAAGGCTTAACGAGAAGCTCAAAAAGCCCACTTTTACAGGATATGATGAGCGTTTACAAGAGGTAATTCAACAAGTTTAACAAAAGCAGAGTTAAATCTATGAATCATAGCAGGTCAAAATAAATCCGGATTACACCTTTAAATTGAGCTGCACCAGTCATTCATCTTGACAATTTGGAATTTACAGAATTTCAGGCAGAAAAAAGGTTTAGCAAAGGTAGAAAAGTTATTAACGAGTATTCACATGACCACAAGAATAAACCAAAAACACTTTACATAACACAGACTCTTCACTATTTTCCTATTGTGAGGGAATAGTTAGACCTAAATGGATGACAACCTGATCATTTTAATTTACAACAGCGCATGCAAAAGAATATCGGCCTAAGAGCTTGAACCACTACCATTACATAGATCATTTGGAAATTCAACAACAATATAAGCTTTTATTTCGAGATAATTATTATTTTATTTTTTCTTAAAGTCCAATTGATAAACTAAGTAAATATTGCAATTCCTGCGGTTGGTTGAACAATAAGATTTAGCGAGTTCTATTTATTTAATAAAATTTTTAATTGGGTAATCATAATTACAATAAATCATCAGCAATAAAGAGGTATTATGTGGACTATATAAAGGATATATAAAGGAATAAAGGAGATTAGTTGGAATGAAAGTCCGTGTATGTTGTGGTTTACGTATTTATTATCATCAAAGCTTTCACTCAGGGAGCCTGAGCTTCATTAGTAATATTTTTCAATCGATAGATGTTCTGGAAGAACGGCCTGCCAGATTTGCATGATTATTTTTCCTCGTCGTCCTATAACAGCTCTAGATTTGTCAGTTATCCCCAGATTTTCCATATTCCTTGTCCTTCTATTTTTTCCTTCTATGTGAAGATGTTGCGAAACATGTCATTTTGTAGTTATATTATTAGCTTTGATGATAATAAATAAGTAAACCACAACCAACACGGACTTTCATTCCAACTAATCTTCTTCATTCCTATAATCATCGCAGCAAGTTCAATTATCTAGTAATCTAGTAGATATGATGCGAAATCAGATGTTATTCTTCGCGGAATTTCACGGAAATTATATATTATGTAGTTTATTCGTGTTTTCAAGTTGTAAATTGAATTATTATAAATTTCTTTAAGTGAGACTAGAAATTTGAGACGAAGACCTATTTGTAAATTTAGATATTATAAAATAGTGAGATTTTGTACATTCGACAATGGGATATCTAGTAAAGAGAATAAAAGGGGTCTTTTCAGGGAACTAGGTTTTTTTGGTGGATAAGGGGGTTTGGTTGTATAAAAGTTAAACATTGGAACAGGTCCAGCTTACCCTCCTCTTATTTCCTCCCAGTTCTCTCTCATTTATACCGCTTTAGTCTTTTTCAGGAGGGGAAAGGATCCCCCTCAGAATTCTATCCCCTCCCTAAAATCCTGACTTCCAGAACATTAAATACAACGCTTCCCGCCATTCTCACACTTATCAAAGGGTAGAGCGGGACTAAAACACATAACCGAACCAGACCTCGAAACGAAAATCCGGAATATTTAAAACTTGGAGCTAGAATTTCAGTTACCCTATTCTCACCATCTCTAAAAAAAGAATTCCTTACATATTCTAATATTATACATATTATTCTTAATTTTATCCCCCTTCTTGTTCCTTTCTTACATTCCCACCCATTCCCTTTCTCAAAGAATAAAATATATAATTTTTTTCGAACGATGAAACAACCCTTAACTCATAGAACATTTTTTTTTTTTTAAAAAAAGACACTTAAAATTTTCGCTTGACTTTTTATTTTAATCATCATTCAGATTTTATGAAGTGAGGAGAAACAAAAGAATCAGAATTGTTCAATGAGACATTAAATATTTTTTAGTTCAACGTTAAAAAAAGTACGTTGAGGAAGAGAATAAAAATTATACATACAAAGTCGACTACTATGCTCTCCAGCTCAAGATCATCATAATACAGTACATTTAAAATAAAATTAAAAAAAATATATAATGTGGAAAATTGAAAGTATGAAATTAAAGAAATATGCACAATTCTAAATGTATAATGATACATTATGATTTCTCTACGCGATATATTCAAAGAATATTCCTAAAATATGGAATTTTCAACCACATATTCACATTTAATTTCTGGAATATTGTGTTTTGCCAAATTCTTGAGAAGAACACAAAATCACAATTACCTATGTGAATATATACTTATTATGGTTTATTTATTTTTAAATGTTTGAATAAATCATTTGTAACTCACACTTCTTTAAGTCTGAAAAGCAAAATAGGCATCTTTTTCT
Organism: Gerris lacustris; assembly: GCA_951217055.1. Lineage (NCBI taxonomy): Eukaryota > Metazoa > Arthropoda > Insecta > Hemiptera > Gerridae > Gerris > Gerris lacustris. The sequence continues at coordinate 22,850,780 of OX578280.1, forward strand.
ACACTTCAAGACCTATAAATTGATATACAACTTGTTATGGTGACTATAAATATTTCTGCTTAGACGTCCACAATAATGACTGCCATCTTAAAATAATTAGTGTGGAATTTCCAAAAACTATACAGTTGGCACAAATTAGCTGCGCCTATGTACTTAATTTCGTTTAAATCGATTAATTTTTACGCCAGTTATCGTTAGACAAACAAATAAACACAAACTTTTCAGAGCCCAAGTCTCTAAAATGAAGTCACTACGCTTGTTCAATAATTTCTGAACTACTTCATCGATTGAGCTGAAATTCGAACCAATTATACCTTTCTGGAGATATATATGTCCATATTCATATTTCAATTAAATATCTACCGCTGTTTTGGAAATATTAGGTATGGAAAAGTTCCGAGCCGCCCCAAGTCTGATTTTTCTAGATAAATAGTGAAAAATCATCAATAGTCGTCAGGCACTGAAAATAACCGATAGTGGTTGAAAGCGGCTTAGTAGAATAATCTTACTTTAGTGGAGATCCTTAAATATTCACAATTAAAAATCTTTAGTGCCTCCATTACACATATGATTTTAAATATGACATAAAATATGTATTTGTAGTGATATATATGCCTTTTTTTATCTTTTATCGTTTTTAAATTTTGCGTGTCTTATAAAAAAAAGGAGGAACATTATCATTACTATTACTATTATTAATATTATTATTACTATTGTAACTAGAGTTATTAGTGTTTGAATTATTATTTAAATTTGTAACCAATAATTGTTTGTGCAATGAAGAGATAATAAAGGCTTTATTATTATTATATATGCCTTTACTAAAAAAATCAAAACAAAACAAAATAATAAATCAAACACGGTAAATTAAGATTGTGACTTATTACCCAACAATAAAAAATTATTACGTAAAAAGGGAACAGTTATACACAACAAGACAACAAGAAAGAGAAATAAAAAGACAAAAACAAAATCAGGGAGGGAGGAGGGGTAGGAGACGAAAATGTTTTTGGCTAGAAACCCCTGTGTGAACAAGAGTTAAAGGTTGCCAGAAAATCCAAAAAGCTACGCTGCAGAGCCACTTTAAGCGTTGGACATTAATGTTAGAAGACATAGGACAAGGTTGGGGGAAGATGTTATACTAGAATACGTTGAGAGGTTATGTTTCATAGTGCTTTTCACAAATGTGAAATATGTTTGGCCACCAATTCTATCCCCCTCGTTGTTAAGAAAAAAAAAATACCCTAAGGTTTAGCGCTAAGTAGAACAGAAAGAAGTTGGAAAAGCAAAAGGCCAGAAAAGTCTCGCTACAAACAGACTGGAACAGTATGAAACATTTAATAACAGAACTATGAACCTTAAACCCTTAATATATAACTGGAAAATATAGTTTAGAGTTTTTTCGAGAGTTTAAATCTCTTGAAAAATGTTTCTATATCCTATATAATAAATAAAGTAAAGTTTACATTATCTAAGCATATTCATAAACTATAAAATACTCCTTTATTTCGACTGATTGCCCCTGTCATTGATTTTATAACAGAGATTAGATTAGATTAACTAAGATAAAAAAGACAGCTGCTATTTCTGAGTGTGGAAAAAAAAAAAATGTCTGAGACTCTCACACATCAAGCTTAAAGTAAAACTTAAGTTCTAGAAACAGTTGATTCTATATGCATTGCTCTCTTTGCATTTGTTGACGATTATATTATTTCAGGATTAAGAAATGGTTATGTGGAATTTAATTGAACATATTGTATTTGCATAACATTTTAGCGAATTATGAAGATAAAACATGAAAACAACATTTATATATTATCTTATTATAGTTCTTTGTTCTTTGTATAAATAACTATTAACACAAAAGGATAAAGGGGGGGGGGGGGGGGTGCTAAAGCAAAAGAGTACCAAATGTACTTATATACCAATTCTGTGTATTAAAAAAAGGATCTACCTCCGTGGTGCAATGGTTAGCACATATGCCTGCTGAATCAGAGGTCGGTGGATCGAGACTCGTCCAAGTGAAAGATTTTATACAGATAAATCAACTGCTGACTTAAACTGGGAGTTGATTTACCTATTAAAAAATCTTTTACTTAGACGAGTCTCGAATCACAAACTTGGTTACATGCAATTTCGTTTCATCCAAGCCAATTTACTTTACCGCGCCTAAAGTCGTTTCACTTCAAAAATTGAGTGGTAAATTCTGTGACAACAAATAAATAGAGTTGCTCAAAGTAAATAGCATGATAGAGTACCCAAAATAGTAAAAGATTTTCTCTCTCCCACTCAAAATGTTTCGAAAACTAATGAAACCATTCAAATTACTTTTCAAGGTAATAGCACACAGATTTAACAGAGATAATAGACAATGTCAACCTTCATAAGTAGTAGTAAAGTATTAAGGTTTTAGCTTAAGCTTAGCTCCACACAATCTCTTAAGAAAGAACTAACTAACAAATATATTAGTAATTAATTTATACTTATTTTTCTTCGGTAAGCTCGGATTGTGATCGTTCTAAAGACCGACATTTTCTAAGGTCTCGGAATTCAACAATTCAAAGAATTAAATCCGTTTAAGACATCAGCGACCATTTTATGTTTTGAGTGTCTGTCGTTTTAAAATCTTTGCAAACCAACATATCATAAAAGCTACTGGTCCAATTATAATGAAATTAGGATGGTAGGTCATAATTAGCCATTTGATTCTATATAATTTTCAACCTTCTACGCCTACTGGGTTCTCTTCCACATGTGCACATTTTTATTTTTTTTACTAAATTGATTTTTTTATTATTATACTAGCTGGGTACCTGTGCTTCGCTACGGAGTGTTATTATAATTAGATAAGTTTATAAACAACCATAATGAAACCATAATAAAAAAACAAAACATATTTGAAAAAAGGGGAGGATGAGAGCAAGTGGTGTGCCACACTAATAACACGCTTTGTTTGTTGTTGATTTTGACAATAAACTGTCAAACTTATACCCATGCACCGGTCTGCTTGTATTTAACCTACAACATCGTACTCGCACTTCAAAAGGTCTAATTTTTTAAGATTTAGTTTATTATATTATGTAATAACTGCACAGTTCCATCATCTGTATGGGATTGTTGACCATTACAGGTGATTAAACTGTTATTTTATTCTACATTCTAAAGTTTAAAACTTAGTTAAAGGCTACCCTAAAATGGAGACTTGAGCGTGAATAGCGACCATTAAATAAGTCCTATACTGATAAAAACACTTTATGGTACCGTTTCAACTAAAATAAGCTTGGAACATTTAGATTAATATGCATTTTATCACATATTCTGACGCTTTTTAAATTCTTCATCCAAAAAACGAATCAAGTTGTAAAAAGATGTGTAAACATGTTGGGGAAAATGTGAAACAGCAAATTTTTAATAGCATCATCAAAAGAAAGAATTCGATGCATTAAATGACTTTAAACAAAGAAAAAGTGGGGGAAAAAACGTTAGAAATAGTATTTGAAACTTGGGCTGTAGAGAATTAAACGGATAAAGTGTTAGAAGTGGAGTGGGAAGGACAGGTTGTTGTTAGGTAGAATGGTAAAAGCTGTGCTGGTCTTGTTTAACAGTATAGTATGGTATCCAACTCAGCAAGGCAACTCACACTAACTAGACTTAGCCTTCCTGTCTACCCCCTGGTAAAGCTGCCTATGATTTATGAACATAAAGCTGTAAAGGAAGAGAAAACCTCGGCCTCAGCATTAAAATACACCGGAATATTAACACTTTCTCCCTCCCCGTCGCGATATTCTAACACCTTTTCCCCCATTCTAAACACATTAAATGAAACAATCAACTCCTTAATATTATACTCAATAAAATAAAAGTTCCCAAATAATTACCTTATAAAAGTTTAAGAATAAATTTGATTAATTTATCAAAATTATAATATTCTAAACAAATAATTCATAATAATTATAATTAATATAAGAATTTCATAAATTAATAATTGATGATAATCATCAGTGACACAAAAGCGCATGAAAGGCTTAGACTTTCTAAAGGGCTTATAAACTATACATGTATACTGGGGTTGACGCGACGCTCTACCAGCAGTATAAACCGTCAAATTGTCGCAACCGGAGTAAAGAAATGGTATCGTTAGATAATGGGTATTAGTATACTTTACGTAAAAATACACTTTAGTGAGTTGAAAGTATTGAAAACCTATAGATTCAAATAATTTATATTATTAAAGGATAGGAGAAATGCACATGAAATTGCATTCAAACAATTGATCTCTTTTGGACAGGATAAAGCATGGTTAACTGAGGTGGTTTGGAAACTCAAAGGCAAATGCTTGAGGAAGAGAAGTACCAAGAAAGAAGTTAGATTCACGATGTTAGGGAACTCGGCCGCGAAGACGAAAGACGACAACATCACCTCTTACCTGAGGGCTAACACACAACATGGTTTAGAGATGTGATAAAACAGAACAGCCTAGATGTCTGTTTGTGTTGCCCTTACACCGCAAGGTAGAAGAGACAAGGGATTGAGTAAGTAAATAATATGTTTGTCCTTGACTTAGTGGGCAGGCTTGTCTCGAGTTTCCGGTAGTATCCGCATCATGATGGACATTTCGCTTACACAACTGGAAGCATAATAAGGGGGTGTACAGCAGCGTGATGTTACCTCGAAGTAACAACAAGAAATATCTTCGTCGACTTATCGTCTCATTGAATAGATGAAGTTAAAATTGTTTCCTGTTCTAAAATTTCAATTTTACACTTGAAGCTTACGTTTACGCGAGCGAACGCTTAAGCGGATAACGCTGTCCAACGAACTCGCCTTGGGCATTGGTAAAATGAACATGTGTACCAAATTTCATTTAAATCGGTCGACTTTTACTCAAGTTATCGTCAATGGTCGATTTCGAGACGTTCAGTTTAGTGAGTTAGTGTTGTGACGGTCGATTTCGTTACCGGTCGTTTTTCGGATTCACTCCTGGGCTCCAGACATTGTAACGTGCAATAAAGAACTTTGTTCCAAAAACAAAATATGATTTATACAATATGAGCGAGCTATTGACATGTGATTAAAGACACGAAGTTCTTGTGGCTGCCGCCAGAGTATTCTGATACCGCAATAATACTCTTTTATAACAATCATAATTGAAAATAAAAAATAGACCATTCTACTTTGGAATTAAAAGCTCTATCAAGAATTATCTTATTCTTCTATCCGTCCTTTAAAGGAGGGATATAGACGTCCTTTGAATAGACTGTAAAGAACAATAGAATTAAGAAAGCTTCTATGATCAATTATTTTTACTTACACACATTAGAAATTCTACACAGTATGGACTAGTTTACACCAAAAATATTTGTTATTAAACAGTTAAAGGAACAAAAAGAAGACATTTTTCATCTAATGCAACTACTTCCTGCTGCTCCTGTTCTGGAAATAAATGAACTCAACCCTATATTTAGACAGAAAGAAAGCTAAGGGAGAGTTGATGTTTGAAGGCCTGTTTTCATATAAGGGAATAATAAGACAGGTATAAACGATCAGGAGGGTTGAACTGACAAGCTTAAAGATGAATGAACCGGCCGAGACACCAAACATAGACAAATGGTGTAGCCAACAAATGAAACAAACAAATGGTATCAATGGACTAAAGAGACGTAGGGAAATGAAACTCCCACATTCAATATAGCCCATCTCAACATGGTAGGGTATATTGAAAAACCATTAGCTTGAATAACGCTTTTTCAATATTACATAAGGTCTATATGAGTACTAATACAAAAATATTAATATATTCCATAGATACAAATTTTTACTTTTAATCAAAGCATTCAATGGATTTGCACGTTACAAGTTCCCAAGTTAAAAAAGTGTCATTGTTGTCTGTGCTGACGCGCAGAGCTTTAACTAATGGGCAAATTTCGATGAAATTATGCATTAAAATCGCATTCCACTAAACCAACAAAAATATATTTTTATAAATTATTACCTCAGATATGATACTAATAAGGAATCTTAAAGGTTAATTAACCATAGTGTCAGTATTAGCAAAGCAATTAAAAAGCTAAGCAGATCAAAGGAAGACGGCACATGAGGATTTATGTTATATAGTAGGCCCACGCTAATGAGTAAGTATGTAGATGGTAAGCCAAAGTAAATACTCCTCCACTGTAAGGCGCCTCAGGGCTACCACATATCGAGCTTGCCACAGAACGGTTGATTTGTATTTCTAATAACCCAATAACAAAATAAAATATTATACCAGAAATAACATTATGTATAAATCTAGATTATCTTTTAATTTAGGGAATAAAATTAAAATAAGAGACACCAGGCATAACTACAGTTGGATATACCCCCGTAATTATTAAGAGAAAGGAACATTTAATCCTAAGTACATTAGGACAAAGGGATATCACACTTCTATAAGTGATAATATCCCTTTGTCTAACTAAAAACTATTTAATATTAAGACAAAAGGATATTATCATATTTATGTACAGAAGTGAAATGTTAGTTTGTCCCAAGGTACTTTTGACTAAATATCCCTTTGTCTTAATAGATAAATAGACTAATGAATGCTATTATTTTCATGTACAAGAGAGTTTATTATTCCTTTGTCTAATATTTATACCCACCCGAGTCATGAAATGATATAGGAGGGTACAAAACTAAAAGTGTGCCTAATCTGATTCAATAAGACAAGTATAAGAGAAACGAAATACAAATACTTAAGTCTGTCAATTAGTGAGGCACATAGATTCCTCGCATCCTATCGTGTACTTTATTGATGTTATGAAATAGGAGGGTACCAAACTAAAAGTGTGCCTTAATCTGATTCAATAAGACAAGTCTATGGGGAACGAAATACAAATACCTAGTCTGCCAATTAGTGAGGCACATAGCTTCCTCGCATCCTATCGCGTACTTTATTGATGTTATGAAATAGGAGGGTACCAAACTAAAAGTGTGCCTTAATCTGATTCAATAAGACAAGTCTATGGGGAACTAAATACAAATACCTAGTCTGCCAATTAGTGAGACACATAGCTTCCTCGCATCCTATCGCGTACTTTATTGATGTTATGCTTTTACATCCCATAATTGTTTGTTTTTTATTTAATTGTTTCCCCCTTTTTTATAAAAATTATTTTTAAAAATGTAATTTTGCTTCCGAGCTAACCTAAACGGAAGCTATGTTAATCGTACTGAAGAACGAAAATATTTTATGTCTCCGATTTCTAAAACCAACTGACAGACGAGACCAAAAAGGTTCCCTGATGTCTAAAAAAACGGATTTCTGTCTTGGAATTTTTGAAATCGGAGGACATCAACATTTTTCGTTCTTCGGAACGATTACATGATTCCGTTACCTTCGGTAAGCTCGGAAGCAAAAAAAAAAAAAAAAAAATAGAATCATTCAACAATACTTTTATAACAATGAAGTTTAAATTGATTAAAAATAGAAGATTCCGAAATACCGCTATCCAAGAGATAATGAGAAAAGCATCTTCTGTTTCAGTGGAACCGTAGAGGTAAAAGTTAGCCACTGGCTCAAAACAATAGAGGTCTAAAAAAAGGACTCGAAAATCATTTTAAAAAATAATTTTATTTGCATATGTAGAAATGTTCTCTTTTCTTTTATGGTTTTAAATTTGCACTTATTGCTATGTAACGCAGAAATGAAATTACTGTTAAACAAAAGGAATAAGGAAGAAAAGTTCTTTTTGTTGTTTATTTTTAAACTCAAGATTATTATCAAGTTATATTCTTCCCTTTTTTGCTATCTTTATATTACGTTATTAAAATATCTTATACGAAAAAGTAGAGCACTTTCATTCCGCTTCTGTTTTTTTTTTTTTTTAATTTTTACTGATAGTAGAAATAAAAACAGAATTGTAACAATACAAAAAAAACTTTATCGAAGGAAAGATAATGTTATAAAGTGGAATTTATAAACGTTACCCATACCTAGCACGTACTAAAAGTTACGAGTATAAGATACTATTTTTACTTATATTCGGATTTTAAAAAAAATAGAAACAGAAATTCTTAAAGAAAAAAAATCAAATATTAATATTTATTTACACATACATATTTAATATCAAATTATTTAATTTTTTTTTACTAAATGAATTGCTTTAAATGTACAAAGAAAACTGTTATCACAATAAAGAATCAAAATGTTGTTCCCTAGTTTGACACATCATAGATTTAATGTATAGTTTAGCAATGAAACGCTAACAATTTCTTTTTGATTTGATGTGCTAAGATACATCGAGATATCGAACATTTAAATCAGCTGATGCAAATATATCCCGGCTATAAGTAATGTAACCAAACATAAAACAACCACAACATATAAGACGTATCCCACAAAATGGCATTAAATGTCCATTTCTCCAAGGTCCATTATTGGTCAAAGATGATGAAATTATGACAAAAATTCTATCCCATACAACTCTTAATAAACTTTCTCATTAAAATTATTTCTTGGTCCATTGTTTTCAAATTGTTATTTGCTTCGAGGGCTAACAATTATCCCTCATTTAAGAAATATTATTGTGGATTACCACACAGACAAGTAAACAAAATGTCACTAAGATCTGATATCAGAATAGTTAGCTAAGGGTTCACATTTGTGAACTGGCTTGAAAAAATTAATAACCAGCTTCTGGACATCAGGGAACCCTAAAACTTGGATCTACCTATAATTTATTTATATAGGGTGTCACAGAATAACTATTCCTAGTTTTCAGAAATTATAGAGGACACTTAAATATACATTTTTCATTAATAAACCAGTGTCCCGAAATTATTCAGTATCGAGATAAAATAAAATAAATCCGCTGTCACCCCAGGACTATCCCGATGGTATACAAGACCCCTTCCCAGGAAAGTAAAAGTTGAACTATAGCAAACTTTGAAAAACAACAACTATTTTCGTAATTGTTATTTTACGTGTGTCGCAAATTAGTCTTTATTAGATAAATTAGTGTTTGATTGAAACTACAACATTTTACAAATATGAATTTGCAGACATGCGCATTGCCTACAGAGCAGCTTACGGTAATGATAACGAAGCAAGGCGGATTTATGCGGAGCAGTATCTTCCAAGATTGGACAAGCTTATTCGAGAAAAAAGAAAATAGAGATGAGGAAGCGAGAATAGATAGAGAGAATATATATAGATTCGGGAGCTAATCGTACTGTCCCGGAGTGTTGACTCTGAGGACCAAGTTTTGCAACAATTGGTATATGAGACATCTGTAAATGCAGAAGAAGAGTTAGTGGCACGAATTATTCTAGCGTTAGATGATATTTGTGAACGTGTACAGCTATTTCGAAGAATTCGGCAGGCGATTACAACATTGGTATTAGTTGTGAATCGAAAATAGTGATAGTAACTTTGAACAATTTTTAAAACGTTTGATTCAGTATTAATTCTAATATAATTTTCCTTAATTTAAATTCTTAAATTTATTAATTAACTACTCTTTCCTGTTGTAATTAAGATTGTTTTTAAAAATTTCTAGTTTATCTTGACACCGAGAAAATTCCAGACACTAATTTATTTTAAGTGCCCTTTATAATTTTTGAAAATTAGGGATAGTTATTCTGTGACTGGAATAGTTCCTGTATATAGCATGCATTAGAAAGTATTTTAAAATAGCTACAAAGCAGGTTAACTTTCAATTCATAAATATGTTTTCCTTTAGAGGTTGAGAAAAATAAATTAAACAATTATAAATTCACAAATCTAGTTAATTGAACTGAGACATGAAGAAGAATAATAAAGGCATAGTTGAATGAAATATCTATAGACACTAAAAGGGTTAAATGCATGTCCTATGTCATTTAGCGAACAGTAAATTTTCCCTTGTTTCTAAAGGTCATGAATATAATAATAATTCTAATTTACGGATAATAATACGTAAGGTGCAGCTAAACTGCATAATTTAACAATCAGTATTAATAATATAGAGCCTGAAACTTAATCAGTATGCAAAGAGCCTGTATTTACATGAGCAATAGATACTGTTGCGTATCAGTAGCAACTATAAATAAGTTAGTCTTTGTATTTATAGTCTCTTATTTATTTCCTTTCATATTAGTAGCAGTAAATGAGTGTTAATTAGTTCTTAAAGGGTATCCTTCCACACTTTCAATTTCCAGGAATAAGAAGTTAAGATCATTTACCTATAAAATTGTACAAAATGTTTGTTGACGTATTGATAAATTAAAATGCTCTCTAAGGACACAAATCATCGGCATTAAACACAATTAAAGAAGAGGAAAGAGTACTTGAAGTTTATTGAAAGAATCTCAGTAAGCTCGGGTTCGTTCATTTTGCAATCGGTGAAATAAAGTAGTAGCAATCATTTAACAAGCATTAAGCAATAATTAAGTTAGCAATCATTTAACATATTAACTGAAGATAAATTTGATGTTGATTCTTACTATATCTAATGATCACAGGAATCAGCGAACGCCGCAGTAACAAAAGAAGGGCAAATAGAAAAAGAGTAAATGGAAAACTTATCCCAAGGAGTCTTTTATATTGCATAATAGAAATACTTTTTTAGAAAACTTTTAGAGATCTTTATTTTTCTGCTTACCATGACATTTAGAAGAAACTGATAAAGTGGTCTTCAGATCCAGTACGTATCGATGATCTAAAGATCATTGTTTAGGCTAAATGCCATCAACAGCAGGAGAAGAAAATAAGAACAAATACAAAATAATTACCAGATAAAAAGAACTTCTATATACTACGTTTTAAAATTTTCTGTTGAATCATATGTAATGTTGAAAATATAATTGTCATTGTTATAATATAATGTTAGTGAAAAAAAATAGTTTCGAATTTATTTACTTCACATAAATGACAACCATCTAGAGAGCTGATCTTAAACCTATAAAAGGACAAATCTTTGTACAACGGATCTCGCCAACACCGAATCTAAACCGTGCCACTGATATGCCCCCGTGTAGGGACATTAAGAGAAGAAAAAGAAAAATGTGAACAAGTAAAGAAGTACAGATGCAGAAAAATTAAACCGATACCTAGGACACAAGTGTAAACAAACCTGGTTGTCACACATCAATTTATTTATTTCTTTGTTTACTTTTCCTTTTTCGCTGTCTGTTAATCTCTTAATAAAAAATCACAAATTTTAAACCCGTCAAAATGAAGATTGTAAATATGGGACACGTCAAAACAAATAAAATAACTTTCAGATTTTTTCCGAACTAACTTTCCATACAGCAAAATTTGCAGAAAACAAATTATATTCTGCTGAAAGATGGCAAAAAGTATTAAAATATTGCATTGTCATCGTGTTCTGAGCTATTCTAAAAGTTTCAAATGTCTAGCTACTCGGGAAGTTAGTTGAAAATCGATTACAAGATTTGTACTGGACAAACAACAAACAAGAAAGCAAGCTAATAAAAACATAGTAAAAGAGTAATTAGAAAACTAGTTTGAGAACATCAACTGAACCCAAGGAGTCTTTCATATTGCATAATAGAAATACCAACTCCTTTAAGTAGACTTGTAGAGTACTTTATATTTCTACTTACCATGACATTTAGAAGAAACTGATCAAGAGTGATCTTCAGATCTAGTTCATATCGATGATAAAGATCACTGTTTTGGCTAAACGGCATCAACTGCAGAAGAATACATCAAATTCCAAGTCCATGTGAACTCAAGCAATCATCATACTGCTTAACATAATCCTTCATTAAGACTTTTAGAGTTCTTTATTTTCTGATGATGACGACTTTCAGCAAAAAATAAGTGATCATTAGATCCAGTATGCATCAATGATCTACAGGTCACTGTTTTGGCTGAACACCATTAACAAGAGAATAGTACATCAAATTCCAAGTCTATGTGAACTCAAGCAATCATCATACTGCATAACAGACATACCAGACATACCCCTTTATTATGACTTGTAGAGTTAAAAAATAAGTAATCTTTAGATCCAGTATGCATCAATGATCTACAGGTCACTGTTTTGGCTGAACGCCATCAACAAGAGAAGAGTATATCAAATTCCAAGTCCATGTGAACTCAGCAATCATCATACTGCATAACAGACATACCCCTTTATTATGACTTTTAGAGTTCTTTATTTTCTGATGATGACGACTTCCAGCAAAAAATAAGTGATCTATAGATCCAGTAAACCCTTATTATTACATTCTTCGTCTTTTATTATTATTACAGAAATCAGCATTTCTTCGACTACCAAATAAAATTCTTTGCAACAACTACTAAGCCAAACAACCATTATGTTAAGTAATCTTCCAACAAATCTTAAGAAGTACACGTCATAAATATATATATATATATTTTTTTTTTTTTTCTCACGTCTAAAGTCTTCTACAGCATAAAAACTAGATTAATAAGAAAATTTAAGCAAAAATCCATTAAAAGTAATAATGGGCATTTTCAAAAAACTTTATCACTAAGATCACAATGATCTCTAAGATCCACACTTAATGTTTTATGACTCTCCTAATCCTTTAAGCCCATTACCTCCCAACCAATCTAACTTTTTTCACTAACAACAAGGTTATAAAACTTAGGCAGCTATATTTAAAACTAAGACCAAAACAATGAATTTTTTTTGAAGAAGACTAGTTTTATAAGTAAAATTTTAAGGATTACCTTTTTCTTAAGTTTTTTTTAGTATTAAGTAGATAAACTCTTGAAAAAGATGTCATTTTATATTATATTCTTTATCTCTTAACTCTATCTATCTTTTAACTTTACTTTGTCCGTTTTTCCCACAGACTTATTAGATCTTCATTCGTTCATTAAATGCTTCATTTTATATATATTCTTTTGCTTAAACAGATTTTTTTTTTTTACTGCTTTGAGAAAATTAAGAGCGTAAGAGACAAGAAGAGGGGAAAAAGATGTCATAAATTATAGTTAAATTTTTAAAGAGCTAATTAACGATTTTTTTTTTCTCTTATAAATTCTTTCTCTTTCAACTTTTTTAAGGGAGGAGGATAGAACTAAGGATAATACTTCCTTCTAGTTAAGTTCTGTCAGGGGGGAAAAAGTTATTTCAACCCCCTCCTAAAAAAGGATAATCTCTTGTTCTTAGACCTTCCTCAGTTATTAAGATTAGACCTTCTTGGCTAACCAATTTCTACCAACGAGAAGGTTTTTAAAGGGAGGGGGGTTAGGGGGAGGGAAGGAAGGCATTTTCAGTTTGTACAACTTTTTAAACCTCATCCTGTCCCCTCCCCCCTTGAAGAGCTAACCCTCTAACTAACTTGAGGAGGATTCTCTTCTCTAATAACTGGTTAACTATCCTTCTCATCTACCCACTCTCATCTAACAACTTTTTAACTTTTTTTAGGGAGAGGACCTCATAATAAAAAAAAAAAGTTGCTGAAAGCAAAATACAAGTTGTATCATTGTTGAAGTAAAGCCTTATTTTTTCGTTTATACTCCATAATTAGTTTTTATTAAGGGTTTTTTTTATTTTAAAGGTGTTGTTAACTCGAGGAATTTTATCCTCTTTAAAAGAATATGAATTAAGGTTGTTTCTTTTCCTTTATACTTTTATTTTTTATTTTCTTTAACAACTTTTTAACACCTTGGATTTTTATAAAACATGACATTTTTAGAACATCTCTTTCTTTTGTGACCAAATTAATACACTTTTTATTAGTCTTAAAAAATAATTTGTATAATAAAAATAAATAGGACTAATTATAAATATTACAAGTTTAGTACTAATCATAATAAGACGTAGTATAAATAGTTATTATATTAAATGTAATAAATTACGTAATAATTAATAATTATAACTGTATAATAAATATAAAATATAATTATTTTATTTTAATGTCACAGAATAGTTTTAATATAAGTAATAATGATTATTAATGATAAAAAATATATTTTTAGTACCAAATTTTAAGTTGCTTACTAATACCCAATAGATTAATTAAAAATAAATTATATTTTAATGAGATGGTTTCTCCAATAAATTTAAATAAAATAATATATTATCATTAAAATAAATGTATTCAATAATTTGTTTACAATTTTATATGTTTTACATAAACAGAGTAAGAAAAAACTCCGATAAGCCACATCAGTTACGAAACTACATAGCTCATCGGATTAATGAAACAAAATTGTTTTCAGAAACAATTCTTGGATTTTTTCCATTATGCACTACAAATTCTGATATATATTTACATTGTATATTTAATGTTTGAATGTTTGTTTAAAGTAAATAATTACTTTTTTGGCTGCTTTACACCTAAAGACTAATTGTACGTCTTGCCTCATCAGACCATCTGTGGCGGTGTTTTATAATTTACCTCCCAGCTCAGGTTTAAAAATCTTGGCGAGCGTGGCGCGCGAGCGCAAACTTGGCTTGAGTATAATAAAGGAACATTTTTAACAAATGTTAACTATATCAGTCAACGTTTAATCCAATTAAGGGCGCACGTAATTTTTATTATAACAAAAATAATTAAAAATTAACTCTTATATTCATTATTAATCTACTTTATCGTTATTTAAATATTTTGTATTATAATTATTTTACTATATTGAGGAATTGTAGTCACTGGACTACCTTTTGATGACTAGAAAAATATATTCTTAGTCATAGTTATAAATAGGTACGGTAGGTACATAATATTATAATTGTGGTAACAATATTAATATATAAATAAATAACGGAATTTAATTAAAAAAAAAAACTATAATAAATAGATAACGAAAAATATAGGCAAATCTGAAGGGAAAAAATGTTTCCACATAACGTCAAAAATGTGATAAAAAAATTAATTAATAAAATATATAAAATGTAGTTATGCTATACCTAAATAATAGTAGATTTAAAAAAAAAAATCTCCCGAGGCATATTAATCAGATTTTACAGCATATAAAAAATGTGGTTTATATAGACATACATTTTTTAATAATCCTTGCAGCAAAAATGTTTTAATAAAGGCTTGTAAGAAAGGAAAGTAGCTTAGGACAAGAAGTAAGGGAATAGAGGGCAAGATTGCCTTCATGAAACGTAAAAATTTTTCCATTATGGTCAAGTAACATAGAATGTAGAACAAGGGGTGAAAATGGAACAAGGATTTTTTTTTTTTTTCGAACAAAGGTTTACGACTAAGTTACATACAAGGTGTATAAGTTAGTTAACAAACATTAAACAAAAAAAAAGTCTAAAACAAAAATAGGTAACAGGAACAAATAACAAGGGAAAGTAAAAGAGGAGAAAGGAACAAAATAAGTTTTTAGAAGAGTAGGAGGTATTAAAGGTAGGATAATTCCAAGCTAAGTTAAAGTAACTAAGCCCGCTTTCGACTGTTTTTAAAGGGAGAAGGTGGAGTTTAGATAAGGCAAAACAAAAGGATAAGTGGACCGAAATGAGAACCCTGTGTAACTCCCAAACGAAAAATTTAATGTAATAATCAAAAAAGTTTTCTTTTATCCTCAATACGTACACCCTTTTATAACCTTTCAAAGCCATAAAAAAATAGCAGTTCGAAACAAACCAACATCAGGCAAACATGGCAGAAAATTATTATTAATAATAAAAAGACATATTTATAAGAGAATAGTCTTTTTCATAAAAACAGAAAAAAATATCAGTTTCAAACACGGATTTCGTAGAGATACACAAAAACTTTTTTCAAACAAAAAAGGTGTAACTACAGTTGCTTGTTTTAAATACTATAGGTGGATACAAAACTTGGGAAACAAGACTTTTATAAAGAAAATAAACTCAAAATATTTACGGTAAAAGCTATAATGTTTGTAGTGTTTTTAAAATTAAAGTCATTAAGAATAAAAAAAAGTTGATAGTGATCAACAAAATCAAAAAAATGAACATAAATATATAGAACATAAATATAAGGGTATGACTGCAATCTCGAAAAACTTCAACTACTGAATCCTACTAATATTAAATAGAAAAATGTTACTCAAATGTTACTTATTAAGGTAAATAAATTATACAAATTTATTTATAATTTGAGATTTAGAAAGTAATTTATAAGTAAGAGTGCTATACAAAAAAAAACAATACTAATACAAAATAGAAGCATAAAACTAGGGAAGTAGAAAGAAACAAAATAATACATAACTTTAATTATTTCTAAGATATAAAACCATTCCACGAAATTATTACTTCGATTGATAACTGAAAATAATCGATTAATCCATAAATTTTACTTCAGACCTTGGCTGTTTAATTAATTGTAAAACTTGTTGAGGTAACGATTGGTGGGTGAGTTAAATAAAATTGCAGAAAGGGGAAAAAGGTAAAAAATGCATAGCAATTTTTAATGCATAACATAGAAAGAGTATTGGTTCTACGATTATTCCAGCTATTTCTCCAGATATTTTCCTAAATATATGTGTTATTTCGTCTTTCCAGGATACTTAAATTTTCATTTTCTCTTCTTTATCAATTATTCGACAGTAAAACGAATGGAAGAATTAAAAAAATTATAATAATAAATAAAAATTGACTCAAATGTATATTTGAGTCATATATTTGAAAAGTGTATTATTTGATCCAAAAGAGAAATGTTGTTCCTAAGAAATTATAGTTTAAATATAAAACAAGCCAGTCCAAAGATGATTTCTAAACACCTACAAAGCAGGCTCTTTCCCTAACTAAGAAGCAGAACAAGTTTGGATTTATTAGTTCTTTCTTTATAGCTGCGCTGTTTCTTATAACACCAGATCTGCCCACTTTTACTTTATCGTACATGAGGGAGTCGCTGTGTTTAGTTGTGTGTTAGTTTGAAGGGTTAAATGCGGTCTGAAAGCCGAACAGTGAGCTCGTAATGGTTTGGAAGGTAGAAACGCTCTTCTTGTTTGCGGCGTTAACCATCCTAATGAAGGCGAGGGAGAAGAGGGCTAAGAATCGGGCCAAAACACCTCCCCTGAATTCTCCAAGCTAACCTCCAACCCCCTTACCATTCCCACTTCTAGATTATTGACTCCCTTATCTTACCCCCTTTTCGGGGTTTTAGGGAGATGGAATTTCGGGGGGTCTCGACCCCCTCGAAATTTCCCTGATTTTCCTTCCCGATTAACAGCCAACTCCCTAATTAATGATATCCCCTCAGTGCTTCATTCACTCTACCCCCCTTGTATTCTCGATTTATTCCCATCCTTTTTTCTCCCCCTACAATTTTTCATAGCCTCCTGGATCCCTGTAGAATCCCGGAATCCCAAGGTTCAAGAAAATCCCTTTCCTCCCCGACCAATCGGTTTAAAGCCATAAATATCCTGAAAAGGGCTATTATCCTACAAATTGCTCTCTTCCCCCTTTTTACTCTTCTTGACTAAATAGAATATAGCCCTTCTACCCGATTCTTACCCAATACTAAAATTCTTTAGTCGACCGAGTACCTTTTTACCTCATACCTCGATAAATACTTGGGAGCCGAGATATTTTCCTAGCTTCAATAATTCATCGTTAACGACATTTAGTCATTTAGGTGCGGCCTGTTTTGAGGGTGTTTCATCATTGTTTTACTAGGATGATTCAAAAAAGGAATTCAACTTTTGCACTTCCATTCTTCTGCTTCAACTATCCCAAGCAATTTGAAAAGAAAATAAGCAAGGTCTAGAAGAATAAAGTATTGTATGACTGCGAGACATAAATAATAGGGAATAACTTGACAGTAAATAATTAAGTCAATAGAAGGTAAAATATTGATTGAATCTGATAAAGGATTAATTGAAGCGAGCACAGCGAGCTTCCTTCATTCAACGAAATATGCTCCGAGCCCGTGTGTCTGAAAGTACGACGACAACTTGATTAAAAGTTAACCGATTTTAATGAAATTTGGTACACAAAATTGGAATTTTAAGAAGGGGGAAAAATTCCAACTTTATCTATTCGATGAGACGAACATTTTATTTATAATAACATTTTGTAGCAAAACCAACAGCGACACCGCTATGAATTAATAAAGATCGTTAAAACTATTAAAGCGGGCCTAAACGTTTAAAGTAGAGAAAACAACGTTTTTACCGATAACTTACGTTCTAACGCAACGATTTTACTAAAACTTCATATACATCGTTTAACGTACAATTGAAACAGGCATGTAAAATTTCAACTTGATAGAAGCAGAATTTTTTAGCGTAGTGAAGTCATACATTTTATAATAATTGAAAAGGAGATGTGTGGTTAGAGGAATAGTAAGAATGCGGGGTGGTTCCCTTACTACTAGCCGCTGTACTACTATCGTACCCTTTATCTATCAACTCATCATGATTCATTATTATCTATTTTTTCAATATTCAATACATATTTATTACTATACGCTCGCTTCAATGATAGAGCCACGCAATGCCTATGAAGTAAAAAATGTAAATCCCAATCTAAAATTTTATTAAATATTTAATAAATCCTAAAAGACATTAGCTATAGAAAATTCATTATGAACTAATGAACATTATGAACTATCATATGTTAAAATACATTCTTTCCTTCGTATTCGAAATTCCAAACCACATTGTCAAGTCGAGCAATGTGTAGATGTTAACAAAAGAGTATTCGTTAAATTAAATAATCATTTTTGATATTTTGTTTTACATTCTTATAGTATTATAAATTACAAAAGGATTTAAAAAGCTCATTGTAAAAATGCGACAATAATGGATACTTACAAACAGTTTAGTCAACTAAAAATTATTAATATCAATTCATTTTATAATCGTAGTACCAACTTTAACAATAACTCTGTGAAAGAGCTTTCTTCATATGACTCTCTTAAAACAAAATAAAAAATAAAAAATATGAAAAACTTTGTTAATATATTTCTTTCTCGTCACTCTTAAAGTTAATTTAAACGTAGATGTAAAAGCCTGTAGGTAGAAGAGGTCTATAGTCTATATTATAGGCTTTCCTAACTCTAATGGACCCTGGGAAAGTTTACATTTGCATTTAACCCCCCTCCTTCTCCACGGGTTACTTGGCTGTTAAGCATTTAGCCTTTAGGATCTTCCTAGCTGCAAGGGGAGCCCATTCATCTCTAGAGTTCCCTAACATGAACACGTTGACTGAAGGAAGGGAATAGTGAAACAATAGCCTTACCTACCAAGAGAGTTTCAAAACTTTACTAACCAACTTTCAACCTCGCATTATACAGCCTTTATTAAAAAAAAAAAAGGGCAAAATATAAGGGAGGGATGCATGAATAAACTAAACAGTTATAAAAACAGTATGAGATGCACTCAAGTTTATAAAGAACTAACACTTGTTAGTTTAAAAAAAGCACAAAACTAAAATCCGTAAAAAAACAAACTTTTTAATATATACAAAATCAAAATTCATTAATATTAATTAGTTTATAAACTTATATTAAATTTAAAACCAAACAATCACTTTAATTTTAGTACAACAATCGGAAAATCGTATATATATATATATATATATATATATATATATATATATATATATATATATATATATATATATATATATATATGATGGAAATGGAGAATGTAAAAACTTACTCACAAAAAAGAACTAAATAAACAACTAAAAATAAACAAAATAAAAAAAATAAAAATAATTCAAGATAAAAAGAACTTTTTATATACTACGTTTTTAAATTTTCTCTTGAATCGTATGTAATGTTGATAATATAATTGTTATTGTTATATAATATATAATGTTACTGAAAAAAAAAAGTTCCAAATTTATTTACTTCACATAAATGACTACCATCTAGAGAGCTGATCTTAAACCTATAAAAGGACAAATCTTTGTACAACGGATCTCCCCAACACCAAATCTAAACCGTGCCATCGATATATTTGAAAATAATATAATCGATAAATAATATAATTGACATATTTCCTGTTTTGCTGTCATTCAATGTTTATCTCTTATTTATAAAAATCACATATAATTTGATTTAAATTAAAATTTTAACTTTCCGTAGTACGAAAACTACCAAAAACTTAAAAATTGAAAAATCACAAATTTGAAACCCGTCAAAATGAAGATTGCGTAAATATGGGATATGGTAAAACAAATAAAATAACTTGCAGATTTTTTCCGAACTAACTTTCCATAGAGCAAATTTTGCTGAAAGATGGCTAAAAGTATTAAAATAATGCATTGTCATCGTGTTCTGAGCTATGCTAAAAGTTTCAATGTCTAGCTATTCGGGAAGTTAGTTAGAATTCGATTGCCAGATTTTTAACGGACAAACAAACAAACAAACAAGAAAGCAAGCTAATAAAAACGTAGTAAAAAAAAAAAATGTTCTCTATGTTTTAGTTTGAAAGCAATTAAGAATGTACCAACTAAAGGTTTTTTTCGACCCCCTGTTATTGATCAGGGGATCTAATATCGATAAGTAGATATAATAAGTAGATTTTGATACAAACTATATTTAATAATTCAAAGCTGAAAACGATTATACACTTTTTGTATTTAAAAAACTATATAAATAAGTAAACAATGTTTCTCTTTTTGTTTAAAAAATACTTTTTTTTATTACACTACACATGTTCCGGAACAGAGAAAATAAATAGGGGGTTGGGGGGTTGGGGGGGGGGATGGAATTTTTTGGCAAATAAAGCAAAAGGGAGTAAGAGAACCTAAGTAAATTCACAATAAGAACGAATGTAATTTAGTGAGACAAAGTACAAAATAGCAAGAGACTAAAGTACGAAAAAATAGTATATATATATATATATATATATATATATATATATATATATATATATATATATATATATATATATATATGTGTGTGTGTGTGTGTAGACCTGACAAAAATAAAAAAGGGAATAAATAAAGACTAAACTGAGGAAATAAGGAATGGTTTTACTCCGGGTCGAAGGATAGAGGAAGAAGGAGAAGGATTTACTAAGGTTTATTAAACTAAGGGTACAGAAACACAACCAAGAGACAAAAATATAAAGAAATGATTCAGAGAGAAAGAAAGGGAAGGCTAGGGTAACAATGATCCTTGGTGGAACGACTCGCAAATGACTTCAAGAAATGAGTTGAAAAATGAACTCTAAAAGTTATTAAGGGGAACAAGGCTAATGATGGTAATAAGTCACTATAGAATTACAGGTTAACGTGTTAGGTTTAACGTTACAACGCATTCAGGGATATTTATCATTCTACAGGAACTGTTAACAAGGTCTGATGATTCTCAAAACACGGATATACAGGTAAAGTTGATATAAATTACACCTAAGATTATTATTACCTTGCTTAATAACAGGATATCTTACATTTTCCAGTACTTAACATTATTAGCAAACATTTGCTTCATTTAGCATTCATTTTTTTAAAAATAATTGAAGAACTAAGCAAGGAGAGCTTTTTCAAATGTCCATAATTTCTAACTATTTAGATATATCATTAGGAAGATTAAAATAAATTGGTTGTGCGTGAAGTCTTACGTAATAATTAATATAAAAATGCAATTTTTCAAAACTGGTCTTATTTTCAACTTTTTATGTGCAAAATTTGGTGAAGATTGAATGACGGTAAGTGGTTCAAAATTGGGGTAAATGGTGTGCGATGAAACTTAAAAATCAAATAAATTTTACGCCATTTTTTAATGTTTATTGACAAAAAGGCATGGAAAATTAAATACTTTCCGCAAGGGTTAGGTATATATTTTTGTAATCTACTCTTAAATACCTTTCATTTGATGCCAACTCAAAATTAAAAAAAAAAAATCGCGTTACGTCAATTATCTGCCATTAGGATTTGAACAGCTGAAAATTTTGAGTTCGCTATATTTTTCCTGTGTGTGCGTCTAAACGATTTTTTTTAATACTGGAAAGTTTCATGTTTTTATCTCT
Source organism: Gerris lacustris (assembly GCA_951217055.1). Classification (NCBI taxonomy): domain Eukaryota; kingdom Metazoa; phylum Arthropoda; class Insecta; order Hemiptera; family Gerridae; genus Gerris; species Gerris lacustris. The sequence goes on from OX578280.1 coordinate 22,872,651, forward strand.
TTTGATTAAAAAGTTAATGGAACCGTACAGAGTGACAGACAGACACACGAACGAAACTATAAGGGGTTTTTTTGGTGTAACCAACGAAACACTAAAAAAGCATAAAAGAGAGAAGCAAATTTCACATTTACTGACGATCAACAAATAATTCAAAAAGGTTTAAATCACTGACAAAAACTCAAAAATTGTCAATATATGGCAATAATTTTGTTCTTCTTCATTGTTATCATCGAACCACAATAAATAGTCATAGTTTGCTAATGTATGCGGATATAATGCTTTAGTTAATTTTGCAATTTTTTTTTTGTCTATGCTAGTTAACGCTTGTATTTCTGAGCGCCCTACCTGTGGCTATTTTGCTGTCTAGGGGCTCATAAAAAATTATAAATAAATATATAAATAAATAATAAATTATAGTCATGGATATTTTATAAAATAAATTTATTCATGTTTTCTCTGAGAGTTATTCAGTATAAAATCTAAAATAAATTTTTACTAATGATCCTGAAATTTAGTTTACATTTATGAGGTAAAATAAACTTTTTAAATAAGTTAAGACCGACTTACATCCGTATTTAAGAATGATTACAAAGATACTTGAGATCTAATAAACCTGATAACTTATTAACAACTTCTTGAAGCAGTCTACTAGATTATACTAAAATTAGATTAGGTCTACTTAAAAAAGAAAACAGGGGATATCATTCGATAAATTACGAATCTAATAGAAAATTATTAAAGAGCAATAATTATTGTAACGATAAATTACTTTAGATTTAAATAGATACTGTTAATAAACTATCATTATCATAGGGAATCAAAATGGATGATCAGATAATTAATAATAGGTAATAATTATCCACTACAATTCACTACTTGATGGAACAGGTATTCAACCCTACAGAAACAGCAAACTGTTCTCTGAGCATGAAATCCAATTAACCGTAATTTACAGTTTAATATGCTTTAATAGTAAGGTTATCTTGTATAATACAGAAATCTATTTACTATTGATCTCATTATTAGTTATTAGGTAATGATAAATCAATTAATTTAAAGATAACTCAACAAGTGAAAAGCATACTAGATTATACAATGTTTGTTTAATTTATAGTACACTAGGATTCATCCTACGCTCCACGAGCGGCTCATGCTGGGGATCAGTGGCTGTTTCTTTTTATTATTTAGGTTAAGCGTTTAAATAAAATGCTAGAAACCAATCTATACCTAAATGTAACGAACAGCTTGTCTATAACCTTAGAATACTATACAAGACGTTTATCGATACTTTCAAGATATTACTGGAAGGTAACCTAAACCTTAAGGTTATCATTAAAAAGGAGCATATACTTCTAATAAAATGCTAGAAACCAACCTATACCTAAATATAACGAAATACTTGTCTATAACCTGAGAATACTATACTTGACTTTTATCGATACTTTGAAGATATTACTGTAAGGTAAGGTAACCTAAAACCTTAAGGTTATCATTAAATACTTCTTGCATACGAGTCCGCAAGACAGTGAGACATTTTCATGTTTTCGCTCTGCGTAAACTACCGACATAAAATGAAATAAAATCGGTAATTTATTCAAGTAATTGATAAAAGTAGATGGAAGATAATTTTTATTCTTATCTCCACACCGGTACTGCTGCGGCTTGATTACAAAATACTGAATTCAAAGGCGCCGGCCCGCCTTCTACGAATTGTTAATATGCCTTCATACTAGGTAGGCCGAGAGGGCTGAGAGTTGATGGCAACCTCCTGTACTTTCCTAACTCCCTTTCCTACTCCCCTGTCACACGCATCAATCTTTTTCGACTTTCTTCGGCCCTATGACGTGCGGTGGAGGGAGACCCAACAGCTCGAGACTGGATTACACACCTCCTATAGCTTTCTAACTCCCTGTTATACTTTTCTGAGTTTTTAAGCTAAAAGTAACGTAACGCTTTTTGAGTATGTTCCATAGCCTAAACATGGGAATGGCAAAAGTAGCATATACTTTGATTATTACTAGAAAGTAACTTATTAAATGTAGTAATTAGTTTAGAGAACATATATCTAATATTTTGGTTTGGGTTAGGTCCGAATTTTAAAAATGATAAAACAAGAATTTTTCGAGGAATAATAACACAGAATTTTATATAACATAAAGCTTTTAAAAGAAATCTTCATCCCTAAACCCTCTTTTACATAGTTTTGCTGATAGCTGATGAGGTAGTTGCTATCATAACAACAACTATCGCATTAACTATCACCGTGAAGAGAAAGTGGGAGTCTCTGTCGCTTAGATCTACGATACAACAGTTCGATAGTTCACTTATTCTACTTTATATGTGAGCAAGCAAACGCTGTTATTACTCGCTGTTATTAAAGTCGGCCATGTTGGATATTCCTTATCGCTAGAATATCAACTCTAGTCTCAAAAATGCGTGGACTGTATTGTCGATGTGTGACGTGATATTTCTTTTGTGAGACTACAATAGAGGCTTAAAGTTCGAAATTTTATTTCAAACCTAACCTCCAGACTGTAACTTGTTAACTAACTCAAATGTTGAGATTACAACCATGCATGAATTTAAATGGTTTTTACTAGGCTTCCACAATCCTTTTAACCTAAAGAAAGCTCTTAGACCTATAGTTTTGTCAAGCTATTATAGTTATTTTTCTTTTACGTAAAGAGAAAATGGCTTGCAGCAATACATTACATGATATTAAATATAAGTACATAGTAGATTCTTCACCAATTACTGATCATGTGGTCGAACTCAAATCATGATCCTTCATTTGATTTATTTTTTTAATAACAAGTAAATGACCATAAAAAGAAAACATCTTAAATTTTTTAGGTCTAGCACTAACTATAAAAAGTACAATATGCATCAGGTTTAACGTACTGTACTAATTTAATCATGAAAACACACCAAGTTTAATGTCATTTTTTATTTACATACAATAGACGAGACACGTGGCTAGTCCCTATGGGAAGAAATATTTTATTGAAAAAGGAAAACACAAAACGCTCGAGTAAATAAAACTCGCTTTAAATTCTACAGCCATTTTTTATTAACAACGGGTAATGCATGATATAAAGGCATCATTCGAACAAAAGCATAAAAAAATGAAATAAATATATCGCAAGGTAGTGACACTGTTCGTTTCACGACTAATATTGTCAGTTTGACATAAGAATTTTTTTTTTTTTTTCAGTCTTCATTAAAATGCTACGAAGGGACAACTAAAAATTGCATGATAGAAAAAATAAGTCAGAAGTGAGGAAGAAAAAGGTGGGGTAGGGAGACGTGCAGTGGGGAAATTAGCTAGAAAGTATGGGAGAGGGGGAAATAATTTGAGAGCTTAGGGATAAAAATATGAGGTGGGGGTCACACGGAAACAAAAAAAGGTTTTTTTTTCTCCTTTATATATCGATTTAATGTAGTTTAATTCATTATTAATAAGAGGTTGGCCACAATGTGAGGGGATATCTGATGTAGACCTCCCCCTCTTTAACACTAGCATGGGGAGAAAAAACTTTCCTTGCATGACTTCCATGAAACCATGCAAACAGAACACACAAAATATAATATAATATATCCCGTTGGCATACTTTTGGAAAAAACACACAGTGAGAGGGGGAGTAACAGAGTGCCATGGGTATAAAAAAAAAAATATATGAACAGTAGTGTTGTATAAGTTAGATGAAGTGTAAATGAACACGGAGACCATGTATAAAATATAAATGGTGTAGACAATACATGGCTTTCTCTTTCAATAAAGCCTTTTCCCCGAAAATAAAGTAATTAAATTCATTGATGTAGTAAATTTGAAATAATAACTTTCGATATTAAGTTAAAAAAAAACTAAACATTTTTACAACTCGACAAGCAATTTAAAGAACGAGGATTTCACGTGTGCATACGTCAAATAAATGAAACAAAAAAAAAAACATGAATCAAATAATCTATTAATAATAATATTATTCCAAGTTGTACCCTTTTTTAATAATTTGATGTATGGTGTTGGATCCTTTAGGGTAATAATGCAAAACCTCTAATTTACGTGGCAACGTTTCGGCCTAGCCGGCACTTAACATGTAACGATCCTCACAGTTCCAAATTACAGGTATGCTAGTCAAATGTTAATCAAGAAAAACACTTTTGTAGATATATGTATATTACGTCGTTTTGCTAAATAAAGTATATTTTTTTAGGCTTGAGAATGGCCGGCTAGGCCGAAACGTTGCCACGTAAATTAGAGGTTTTGCATTATTACCCTAAAGGATCCAACACCATACATCAAATAATCTATTAATTTATTTTTCAGTCAGGAATCGGGGAGTGAATCCGTAAAACAAAGCCGACCGTCACAAAATCAACCGATGACGATAACATGAGTAAAAAATTACCGATTTAGTTGAAATTTGGTAGACATATTTGTTTTACCAATGCCAAGGACGAGTTCGTTGGACAACGTTATCCGCCCAAGCGTTCCCGTAAACTTAAGCTTCAAATGAAAAATTCTAATTTTAGGATTTTTAACTTCATCTATTCAATGAGACAAACATCTTATTTAAATATTTCTTTTTTTTACTAAAACCAACACTGACACCGCTATTAAGTGTTAAAGATCGCTAAATTTATTAAAGCAGACCTGAACGTTTAAAATAGATAAAACAACGTTTTTACCGATATCTTATGTTCAAAGGTAACGATTTTAAAAAAACCTTTTATACACATCGTCTAAAGTACAATTGAAACAGGCATGTAAAATTTCCACCTGATACAAGCAAAAGTTTTGTGTAGTGAAGTGATATATTTAATAATATTTTAAGTGAATTCTGGCGGGGGAGGGAGGGTTGGGATCCAGTCCTGTTCCCTCAGGTTCTACACTACAACCATCCTCTTTAACTATCAACTCATCATGATTAACTATTTTCTCAATATTCAATACATATTTATTGCAAGACGATCGCTGATGATAAAAAAATGCTTTTCTTTTAATTATTCCTTAACTCCGCTAAGTACAAATACTCGTTGTTGGTTACTTTTAATTTTGTATTTTTTCTCACTCCACCATGTATAAGCAGTTAGCATCGTATACTTAGCAGTGTGGTTTTATAATTTATATTTAATGAAAAGCGTAAGGAACTTCGTTCCTTTTTATTTATTTATTTTACTTGTTCCGTTTTATTTTATTAAAAGGAATTGTGTTTTTACTCAATTATACCAGAACTAATACAGGTATAATGCATTGAAAAAGTAATCCGCTTTAATTTATCTTCAACCATTGTCTTATCATTAAATCGATTAATCTAAAGAAAAAAGTATTTTATAAGAATTCATTACAAGGTAGGAATTAATTACAACATGAAACAATCAATTCAGATTGTTTTGTCAATTTGTCAATTCAGAACGTTTTCTTTATTTGACTTTAAAATAACAACAAAATTAGGTTTTTCGGGAAGTGATAGGAATAATTATTTAGTGAATAAGCAATTGTTATTGAAAGTTAAGAGTTAAACTGTAGTTATAAAACAATAAAGAATTCCACGGAACATTATTTTATTATCCCTTCTGTCTCCGGATAATTTTTGGGAGGTATAAGTTGAACGGAATCATTTATGAGTGATTAGAGTCAAATTATGTTGCCTTTCAATTCGAAAGGTAATTATACTTACAGTAATAGTATATTATGTTACTAGGCTGTGAAGTGAGTTTTTTCTTTACCGCGGCAATTACATTTACTGTCGAGCGAAGCGAGACAGTAAATATTGCCAAGGTAAAGAAAAAACACTTCACAGTCGCGTAGCCGTAGCATATGCTATTTTTTCCGAGGTAGCAGACAATGAAAAAACATTAAATATTAATCACTAATCAATATACTAATAGTACATACTTAAGACTTAAAAAAAGAAACCTTAAAATGAGATTACACTATAAGAAAAGATAAACAAAACGCATTGACATCTAGCGGATTTTTATCGTACTAGAAGCATTTCCACAAAGACTGCAGCACTACTAACGGAAGTTTTGACAACTACCCGCTGTAAAGAAAAAATCTTTTAGTGCCTAGGACGTAAAAGATTTTTTCCTTTACAGCTAGGAGTAATGAAAAGATTTTTAAGTCCACGTAATGAAAAAATGGATTTTAGCTGTTTTTTAGGCTCTAAAGTTACTATTTCACAGCCTACCACGGAAAAAATACATTTTTACAAAACAAAATAAACAAAAATAAAAATGTAAATATTATTAATATTGTAATCAGTTTACAACTGTTCAGTTACTGTTTTGTTCATGTTATGAAGAATGCATTTTTGAGTTACTTAAATACTTATATTATCCCATTAAATTAAAGTAGGCTATAAGGTCAAAATAGTTAAAGATTAGCTAAATTGTTTTATAATTCCTTTCCTTTATTTGTCATGCTATTTTGTGAATACTATTTATTATACTATTATTATACTATTATTGCAGTATTAAGAATTCTCTCCTTTATTGCTTCCGATCGTACAGAAGGTAATGTCGGCTTTGTGATCATTCTGAAGACCTGATTGTTGATCTCTAAATTATTAAACATTTCCTAAAAAATAAGTGACTCGGAAATAAGTGAACATTTTTGGTCTTAAGAATGTCAATCTGCCAGTGTCTCCATCAACATTATTGTTTATGGATATAGATTATCTGTATCCATAATCTGGTTATATAGATTATCTATTGTTGGAGCTATGCTAAATTTAGCCTATAGATGGTCCCATATTAAGGAATCGAACAGCAAACTTCCTTTCTCTCGCTCATGCGCGAACTTATCCTTCTTAATAAAATTCCAATTTTGAAATTAACCTTATTAATTATACACCTCATGTAACCATTGGTCTAGTGATAGAACATGAGGAAGTTATGATCAACACTAATTGACCGACCGACGATTTCTTCCCAATTCTAAATCAAGTTTTAACTATCCTCAGGCATTCAATTGCCTGTCTTCAACAGCATACTGCTCTCATTATACACTCACGTAACCATTGGTCTAGTGATAGAACTTGAGGATGTAATGATCTGCACTAATTTACCGACATTTTCTTGAATTCTTTATCAAGCTTTAACTATCCTCAGGCATTTAATTGCCTGCTTCAACAGCACGCTGTTCTTATTATACTCTCATGTAACCATTGGTCTAGTGATAGAACTTAAGGATGTAATGATCTACACTAAGTGACCGACGTTTTCTTCCGAATTCTTTATCAAGCTTTACCTATCCTCAGACATTTACACATATTTTTTAAACGTTATCATCAGCAACAACTGTGCTCTTGTCTGAACTTTAATACATAAGAGACTCCAAATTCATAACAATAATCCACATAATTATTTTAAGTTGAGTCTTCTAGTTTACTAGAAGCTAAGTATAACAACTGTTATTACACGTCCACCTCTATAGACGTGCATTATTCAAAATCACCAGCAGAACGAACAACTATCTTCATAATTTAAGCTTTTATGTGTTGAATTTAAACTAACCAGCAGGTAACAACAACTATTCTCATGCTTCCACAGTTATCTAAAACTCTAGCTTAAACTTCATTAAATAACCACTCATTTGTGATTTCTAGCTTCAAAATTTACAATCAGCCATCTTTGATGACGCAGACATGCGCCTTTATGTCAAGTGACTCCATTGCTCATTTAGAAAAATCTAAATCAATTCTCCGAAAATACAATCTGGAGATAAATATATGTATTCACTCACTAATTTATCTAACTAAACCCTAAAATCGTTAATACTTACATAATAAATAATACCGTATTCACATTCAATATGCATAGAATATACTATTACAGCACTCCTGCTTAAAAATAACAGTATAAATCATGTTACGCTAAATAAATTGATAAAATTTTAGCGCATTTCCATGAAGGATATTTTAACATTTAAGCATAGAATTATGTTGCGGTTTTATCGAGCCTGGATTACAGCCAAAATTTTGGCCGAACTAGGATTTCCATAACACGAAAACATACTCTGGCAATAAATATCATAAATTTCTTTCCTTAAACTCTATAATTAAGACAAATAGACGCCATTTGATAAACCTGCCAAAAAATTAAAACTTTTCAACAAAAAAAATTAAATATATATATATATATATTAGCAACAAGTTTTCTTCCTCTATTCTAAAATAATTATTAAGTTTTTAAAATATAATTATTTGCATAAATAATTAACAACAGAAAAAAACTTGCCGTGCTCATTAATTTTAAAATTCTATTTCATATAAAAAAATTACGTTCTTCGACCTCCCGAAAAAGATCTTTTTTTTTTTTATTAAATGAGTTTTTAATATTTATGGTTTCGATTACGCTATGTGAAAAGATTAAGGCATTTTTAACATGCCTCGCCATATAATATTTTAAATAATACAGTGGAGAAAAAAAACCTAGGAGAAACTCATAAATATATTTTTGCTGCACGAAACTTTTAGAGAAAAAAAAATTAAAAGACCCTCCGTGGCAGAATTAATTCAAACAAGGTCTAAAGTTTGAAATATTGTGCAGAAAAGTGTGGCTGTGCGATTAACTTATTTCTGAAATAGGTCCAAGAAAATAAAAGTCTCTATGGTATTTTGTCGTTTTACTAAACAAAAATCACAGTTTGACTTAAAATTATGTTGTTGTTAAACATTTTCTTATGACTTAAAAATAATAATAAAAGGGGGATAGTAGTGACATATTCTATGTTAATTTTTAACGAAAACAATATAGCTAAAAATATTGCAACTATAACTATACATTTATTTTTGTCGGTAATAAATGATTTTAGATTAGAAGGATATTTTATGACAACAACAAATTGAAAAAAAAATCCTAATTTATAAGAACAGAGAGAGAAAAAAAATTAAATAGTATAATAAAAGAGAGAAAACATTTAAATTCGTTCAAGGTTTCAACAAGTTACAAAAGATGTTTATTACTCTGGGAAATATTAAAATGAATTAATAAAGTATTAAATGAATCATTATTTTATGAGAATATTAAAATAAATTGAGTAAGTTATTTAAAAAAATAAAAAATAATAATAATGTAAAATTTCCTCACACTAAACTTAGAATTTATTTATTTGATTGGTAGTAAATGGACATATTATATAAATAATAAAAAAATCCAAATGGCTGTGAATCGAACACCAACATTCCAGTTTTTTACTTTCTCATACAAAGAGAAAGTATTGTGATGGACGAAAATTCGATTTTGATGGATTTACACGTGTTTTTTAGGTCCCCTGACTCCAAAAAAGTGGTTTTTAAAAAATGTTTGTCTGTCTGTCGTCTGTGCAGACGCCTAGAGCCTAAACTACTGGGCCGATTTTGACGAAATTTGGCATACATGTTCCGAAAAATCATACCCCGAGGCGAAATCGAGAAATAATTTTTAGCTTCAAATTTGGGAGCGCTACCCCCAAAAACTATGAAAAAAAAAATTCTCGAAAACAGTTCCGACAATTTTGATTAAAAAATTCTAAAATATAGTCCATTTAAATACGAATCTAACGATATAAGCCGTTTCCCCCAGAAAAATCTAGTTCCTGAGAAAATAGCTTAAAACGCGGACAGAGAGAGCCCAGGGTTCGATTCCCCGCCCGGGAGAAGTTATTTTTATGGTAAATATTGATGAAACGTTCAGAAATGATTAAATGTACGTACGAAAAATAATAAATGGGAAACACTGGGCTAAGTAATTATGAGCTCGTATATGAGAAAGTTTGTCTGAGTTGTCTCGGACCGATGTTTTAGAATATTTTACTCTATTAGTCTATATAGAGTAACTGTATCTATAGTTATAAATGCTATATTAATCCTTAAGAAAAAGACTAGTAAATGATTAAATTAGTATTTAAATGGACTGCAATTTAATTTGTTATTATAAAATACATATTATAAAAGCTATATTAATCCCTGAGAAAGTGACTAATAAATGATTAAATTAGTATTTAAATGAACTGCAATTTAATATTTTATTATAAAATACATAGTATAATAGCTATATTAATCCCTGAGAAAGTGACTAATAAATGATAAAAATTAGTTTTATTTTAGAATAGTATAAAAGCTATATTAATCCTTAAGAAAAAGACTAGTAAATGATTAAATTAGTATTTAAATGGGTTGCAATTTAATTTGTTATTACAAAATACATAATATAAAAGCTATATTAATCCCTGAGAAAGTGACTAATAAATTATGCTTCTCGCCACTGGACAGTAGACGAACAAAAAAAAAAAACGCTTTTAAATTCCAATCTTTTGGAAACATTAAAAAAATCAGCGAATTTAATTTATAAAGAGGCCCAACACTTTTTAGCACAATAACACAATATATATTATATAAGCAGATTAAAACAATTCATTAAACCAATTAAAAAGCTCACACTTTCTACCACTTGAAATGTAAATTCAATCAGAAAAATAACACTCATTTTTAACACTTTCAAGTGGGTCCTTCGCCAAAGAAAAATGTGTACGGAAAAGAAAAAAAGTCACTTGAAAATATATAAAGTAGGGCTTATTTCAACCACTTCAGTATTTAATTAAGCATAAAAATAAAGAACAAAGTTAAAAAAATGTCAAAGGTTGCCAAAATAAAGAAACAAAATTGAAGAGGTTTTTAATTCATACTTTGATATTGTATTTATCCTTTTATTTATCATAAAAAGTTATGATTCAAAATAAAATCATTATAGTCTGTATCTGAAGGATCAAACGTTTGTAATCTTTAAACTTTAGGAGCGAATGTTTGTATTATCATAATGTACGTATGATTAATGATAAAACTAATAACGATTAAACGAAAGGGCTTCAATTTACGAAGCCCCCCCCCCCCCCGAGCACTGAGGTTTATTATTACGTTTATTAGACGTCATCTGTTTTTTCTGCCTATAATTAAGCTAATTTATAATATATTATTACACAAAGACAATTAATAAACCCTATTTTATAGTAATACATTAATTTTTAAAAATTATATTTATTATAAATTACAGTAGCAAAATAAGTATATATATATATATATATATATATATATATATATATATATATATATATATATATATATATATTACATAAAACAATGTGTATAAATACGTAAAAAGTTTGTATAAAATAAAAAAAGGTAGGGAAAACCGGGTAAAGTAAAGATAATATTAAAGTAAATTAGGTATAAAAGGGTTCGTAATGCCTGAGGAATTTCATAAATGGGAAAAACCCCTAAGCCTGGGGGCTAGTTGCACAAGGTACGAGTACATTGATGACAGGTTTTACAAATCCTAGATGACGAAATCTCTATAATTTCTTTACTATCTTCAACCCTCGCTCTATCTGTTGGGCTCTTCTGTGAACATTCATAATACGCCAGACAGCCAAGAAATAGCGCTAGATATACTTAAATAAATTTACACTGACTGTACCGCGCCTCCAAATAAGAAAAACTTGAATTCCTATAGGACAAAAACAATTTTAATCGATTATATTTAATGAACCAAAAATGTATTTCTAAGTAACCGATTTTTATTTTAATATCTAACCATTAACAAGAAAAGAACAACCATTAAATTAAAAAAAGCAATAAAATCTTATAATAATAATCACTTGAATTTTAAGTGATTTTTAAAAAACACTTTTATAAACTTTATTTTTAGATATAACTCATTTTTTAAAAAAAAATCACACAAAAAGGTTAATGACCTCCTCCCCACCCATTTTTTTAAATAAAAAAAAAAAGAAATCACTCGGCTTAGTAGAAAACTAAAATGCACTCTCTTACTAAAAAGAACAAAATCTCGAAGAATAAAGAAGAAATAGAAAAAAAGCCATTCTTCTTTTTTTCTTAGGAGGCCCTCTTTTGTATTCTTTGATTTATTTTTTTCTCAAAGAGGAAGGGGGACACAAAAGAGATAAATATGGGAAGCAGGGTGGATTTAGAAAGACTACCCTAAACAAATTCTACTTCAACCCCCTCCCCCCTTCCTCACCAAGAAAACCCCCTCTACATCCAAATTTATACCTACTTTAACAGATTTACCTTCACAGATCTCCCCCTCCACGGGCACCCTGATAAAAAGTAAGGATTGTGCAACAAGTAATGAAATATATACATAGAATCATTTAGGTTGAACCGTTTCATGAAGTATGTTTCATTATATAGTATTTAATAATCTAAATGTATTTTTATCATTTCAATTTGTTTAATTTACTTATTCTATTTATAGTATGATACTTTTTCTTTTCTTTTAATGAATGTTAGAATACAAATACATATATAATAAACTATCTGTCAAATTCAAATATAGTGAAATAAAAGTAGTTATGTATTAAGGTAAGAATGTCACTTTTTCCCCCCAAGATATGAATATTTCATTTATTTATTCATTATTTACGTCTTTTTTTTGCCTCTCATTTCTCTTTCTATAATTTGGGAAATGACAAAAATGGATAGGAAAAGGTAAACAATTACGTCAAATTCTTTTATTGCTCCTTTAGGTTTTTTCTTCTTCTTTATTTATTAATTTTTTTTTCCCCCACCCCCCTTAAACTTGAGATGTGACGGGGAAGGCGTAGCATGATGCCTGTCGAGAATTTGAAAGTGTACCTTACAAAAAAAGACCCTTCGAAATTGAAAAGGAAGGAAAAAATTAGGGGTAGGATAAGAAAATAAGAGAGAAAAATCCCCCTAGTCAATTCTTAAATAACTCAAGAAAACAAAATCGAGTAGGTACAATCAATAAAAACTCAAGTTTTTGGATAAAAAATATAATAATAAAACGGTAAAAAGTAAACAAGAGAATACAGGCTGCTTTCATACTTCCGTTGAGACAAATATTATACGTATTAATTTTTTTGACTGTCTGTAATAATTTGATTTGCATGTCGATTCAAAATATTGATACTTTTAAAGAAACCAGATATTCTTTTAACATAAATATATAATTTTAATTAAAATATAAATAACAATTTTGAATTAATCCTTAAAAGGGATTTGATGTAATAAAAAAAAATAAAGGGGGAAAAAATCGAGGGATAATCTCAATAATATTTCATTAATTAACTTTTTTTTACATTTTTTCAAAAAAAAAATACCTCTCCCTTCTCCATCATCATTTTGGGTCGAATATTTTTGAAAGCCATAAAAAAGCAATCTTTTTAAAAAGGGTATATAGAATTATATTATAAGAAAAAGGTAAACTTAAGAATTAAAATTAATCAGATTACGTTGAAGGGGGGAAAAAATTGAGAAGGGTAAGAGGCAGCGAGTAGAGTGAAAATTTAGACGAAGAAAGATATAGATACAGTGAGTAAAAAGAGAAGATATCAAGAAAAGGAGATCGGGGAAACGACGTAAAAAGAAATATAGAAGGGAGATTTTTACACTTCTTTTTTTTTTAAAAAAAAAAAAAAAAGGTAAAAAATCTTTTGATTAAAAAAAAAAAAAATTGCAAAAATATAAAAAAATGGGGCGGTGTTTTTACCATGAAAAGGAGGGGGCAACGTTGGAGAAGATATTTCATGCTTTTATGCAAGGTTAAAGGAGGGTAAAACCTCTGAGGCCCTTGGCAACATTATGCACAAGAAAAGCAAAAATAGAAGATAAAAAAAAGAGCAAGCTTGTTTTTCAGCCTCTCCTCTTATATACAAGTTAAAACTAAGGTGAGTTACCTCAAAAAAAAAACCTCTCTTTCCTGGTTTTTTTTCACCATTTCTTTGAGTCAATAAGAATAGGCAAGTTTTCCGAATAGCTGAACCTTCTTGTATTTTTTTAAAAAAAAATATATAAGGTAAAGTAGAAAGAAATTAATGGTTTACTTTTTTACATGACTGATGATAGCATATCTACTTTTAAGAATTATCAAAAGGTGAAAGTAAATAAATAAATGGTTGGAATATAGTTGAAGTCTATGAGATTAATGAAGATAAGTACCATAAGGCCTTTCAGAATAATAACTGAAGTATATTTTTTATAAAATTACCCTCAGTAACATTAAAATCCTACTCGGGAAACACATTAAGATGTTATCATCTGGATTTGAGTCAGATCATTCAATCAGTACAAAGAGACGATTGTCACCTTAAAAGCTATATTTTTAAGCAGGTTAAAAACTACTAAGGAAGTGAATTAACTTTATCTGATTTTCCGTCGAGCCATTCAAAATCTTAACCCACACGGATATCATGCAACACTTTGGTTCAATTCCTCTAGGTACTTACGAATCTTTTTATTAGGAAAAAAGTGGCTAGTAGAACTCTTATATGTAATAAGATAAGATCAAAGTGGTTTCAAATTTACGACTTCTAACCAATAACGCATATCAATACATTCTGGATTCCATTAATGACACAAATAATCGATAAATGTAGCCACCAACAGCGATCATGACCTCGTTTCAATTCAGATCTAACAAAAAGGACTTTTAACAGCTCAAACCAACCACATCTTAACAACACCACCTTGCCATTTAACTTATGCCATTGACATTTTCAAAATTAAGCAAGAACTTAAGGGTATTAACACATTTCGCAACCCAGGTAGCGGCTAGACCGTGGGACGGTCGACCGGGTACAGCCACCCAGCGGGTGGCGCCACCTCGTGTGGCAGGTTGCATTCTATTCTCATTATTGACCGGGTAGCGCCACCCGGGTGGTGAAGTGTGTCATTAGCCTAAGATGCCTTAGCACACTCAAAGAGCAAATCCCGTCTTTCTCTCAGGAGAGAAGATGTTCCATATTGAGGTAGATGTGATCGTCAGTAAGCCTGAAAACCGTGAGTGATCAACCACGATCAATCAAGAGAATGCCTCTGTTTCGTAATAACCTAATCTATAAAGTCAATTGGACAGTAAAAAGTCATAACTCGATGCTCCCAAGTATATATTGTATGATCAGTTGCTACCAATGACCCTTACAAAAAGCCCAGAATGGGAAGCATAGGCTAAAGTTAAAAGTCTAGTTTATTTAAGTGGACTCTTTTTGTCTTGAAATAGAGACAATTTGTTTCCAATATTTCTGAGTAAATATACTTGTTAAGTCGTCACATAACGGAGGTCCCAGGTATATATTGTATGATCAGTTGCTACCAATGACCCTTACAAAAAGCCCAGAATGGGAAGCATAGGCTAAAGTTAAAAGTCTAGTTTATTAAAGTGCACTCATTTTGTCTTGAAATAGAGACAATTTGTTTCCAATATTTCTGAGTAAATATACTTGTTAAGTCGTCACATAACGGAGGCAAACGGAGTAAGTTCAGCTCGTGAGATCTAAACTTACAGAGAACGATGATTACTACTAAAAGTCATTAAAATGTTACGTATTTGTTATTCTAAAATAAGACAAAAGAGGAAGAGCTTTGAATATTATTCCCCTAACAAGGAAATACGCCGACACATTACTTAACTAACAAGATTTATAATTATAAAATAATACTGTTGATACGACTATTAATAGATAATACTAATTAACAGGGATTAAGTTAAAAGTTAATAAAGGTAAAAGGCTTTAACTAAATAATTCAAAACATACGCAGCAACTGACGTCTTAATGCTATTATTAAACCGAGATAAAAGATAAAGCTTTTATCAGTTGTGATAATCACGATTCTATGAATCATATCACAAATATGTTATAATATTAGATCATAAACAATGTAAGTACTATTCATGTTTTAGTTTTGATAGTTAACTAAATGATATTACAAAGGTATTCTAGAAAGTAAAAACTATTTTGGCAGATCTCTTTTCCTCAATTTATAGTTAGAACTCTTGTTTCTTTAGTGTTATTAATTGCATGTCATTCCTAATTTCTTAATTTTCCACTTCACCCTATTGTTTTCAAATGGTCCGATTGTTAAGTAACCTATTATTTATATCTTCGTGAAAGTATGACGTTACAATAAAACCGAAAATTAAAAAAAAAAATAATAATAATAACACTAACTATAAAATACTGAGGGTTGTCAAGTAGATTTTTGATTGTTTAAAAAGTAGATTTCATAATTTTTTTCTAGAAGTAAAGTGATAGGTTTTATGATAAAAAGAAACGCGGACGCAGTAAAGATCCACCGTTGTCCTCAGTTGTCAAAAAAATAAGGTAAGTTACTTTTTGATTTAGCCTACAAAAACTAAATCAAGATAAACTCATAAAATAGGCTTCCAATTAATGTGGCACATAGCTTCCTCGCATCCTATCGCGTACTTTATAGATTTTATACTTTTAAAAGCCATTATTGTCTAATTTGTCAAATTTTTCCCCCCCGTTTGTTTAATGTGTCGTAATTGTTTGGATTTTTTTACATAAATTAAAGTATGAATTTAGCAGAAGTTAAAGAGCGCAGACGGTTCAAACTGATCTAGGGCTATCTGCGGACTACTTTCAATAAACTATAAAAGTTTCGTACAAATCAGATAAGTACTTTTGAAGCTATAGGTGTAAATTAATGTATGTTTGTGCGCATGTGGAAGAGAAACAAATGAGCGCAGATCGTTAAAACTTATAAGGGACCAACAAGGGGCTATACTCATGACCTACCACCTAAATTTCATTAAAATTGGAGGTATAGTTTTTATGATATGTTGGTTCGCAGTAATTGAACGACAGACCGACGGACCGACAGACCGAAGGACAGACAGACAGACCAAAAATGTTCCCTGATGTCTGAAACGAATTTTTGTCTTGGAATTTTTTAAATCGGAGACCTAAAATTATTCGTTCTTCAGAACGATCACTTTGCTTCCGTTAGCTTCGGTAAGCTAGAAAGCATAATACTTATTTAGAAGAATTACAAATGAGGAGGCTAAAAGTTCATTTCCGCAATTCATTAAAAAGGGAATATTTAATACGATTATTCCGGTTAAAAGACTACAGTAAAGGGAATCAAGCTTGTAGGAGAGAAGAATAAATCAGACGGAGATGTTGTTAGTTGGTGGGAAGACAAGACTTAATTAGATGAACGCTGGCAGGAGCTTAACCGGAGCAAGGAAAGCTATTCTTGAACAAGTGGCTTCGATTCTACATCTTTATCTTCAGACTAGGCTCAACTTTAGGCTTATAATAGACTATTTCTCAAGACTTACACCAACAACTAGCTAAACACTGTTTAAACTTTAAATTAAATTAGTAGAGGAATCGCCTTTATCAATCACTTAGTAATTTACTTCGTTTGGATCTTTAATAATGTTCTTTGGTTTTATCAACATAGGAACAGAAAATAGGATATAATGAGGGACAACAAAATAGAGGATATAACTTTTGTAGCGCAGGGTAAAAGTTGAAGAGTATAAATAAAAGATGCTGTTAAAAGACTGAATGTTGCTCGCGACATTTAATAAATATAATTGTTAATATCTATAAAATATTAGTTCATGGGGTTTCCATATTTGAAGTCACCTTCAAGTGTTTTTGGGCTTTGAGTGGCGGCTGCGCCTCGAAGAAGTGATCCCTACATTTTGCCTTTAATTTTTTAAGCATATTTAGTATTTGTAGTGGCATACACCCCTGAATACAGGATAAATTATCTTCGATAAGCGTTCACCTTGAACTTTATAAATTAATGTTCTTTGGCTTGATAAAATATTAACAGAATAAAACTATAAAAAATGTGTATATATATATATATATACACATTGTATATATATATATATATATATATATTAGAGATTGTTGAAGTAAAAACCATTTATATACTTGTATTTATATATATATATATATATATATATATATATATATATATATATATATATATATATATATATATATATATATATATATATATATATATATATTTAAAAAAACTTATTTTAAGTAGAAAGAAAATTAGTATGTATTTCAATTAAAAAAAAAAGTACTTTCGTTTTGGCAAAAAAATTAATAAATATTATACATCATCAGAGAAGTTTTACATTTACAATTTAGAACTAGAACAAGCATTTTTATGCTACTTCTAGAGCAGAGATTGTAAGATCTATAAATTATGTAAATGCTGTTTATAAGGAGTTTTATGTGTAGGAGATATACGATATCGAATTCATTTTATTAATAAATGAGTTTTTTACACCATAATCAGCTACAAGTTAGTAAGAAGAATGTTGATTTTCCTACCAGAAAAAAAAGAATAATCAATATGATTGGAACATGCAAACCCTTGAATATTTTACATTTCTAATAATTGGGGGGAAAAAAACTGAAAACCAAATAGATAAGTGATAGTTCTGATCAATTTCTTATAATACAATTTTATATTAAAATAAAAAATAAAAATATGTATAAAATCGAAAAGCAATAAACAATCTAAATGATATTTAATAAAAACTAAAATAGACAGTACTTCTTAAAACCGTATTATTCTTCTTAAGTGATAGAATGAAAATATTTAACATTTTTGACAGCCCAATAAAATATATTCAAAAGTTTTATAAGTAACTAAACTCGGATCACATTATCAGAGATGGATGGAACCAGAAACGAAATAATTCATTTATTTATATTCTCTCCTGTGACACCCGTTTTCCTTGTCAAATAAAATATCTGTATTAAATACAATGAAATAATTCAAAACAATTGACAGGACTTTTTTTTACATTTTCACTTCCGTATTTAATTTAACTATTACTTTAGTTTATTTTCTTTTATAGCACTGAACAGAGACGGAAAAGAAACAATGACAAGAGGTTTATCCTAAATTCTAATAGAGAAGAAAATTATAATTATGAAGAATAGAAGCTCATTACAGAAGCTATGTTTAACTAAGTTCCTTGGAAACCGAAAGATATTAACAAAGCAAATATGGACAAAATAGTTATTTATGCACCTAGGGAGTAAAGTAAGCCATTATTCCCTGAGCGAAAAAGTTGGTTCTTGAGGCGAAGCCGAAGGGACCATGGTCCCTAAATCCCGAGGCGAAGCTAAGGGAATTAGACTCTTTAATTCCCGAGGCGCAGCCGAGGGTTGCAATCTTTAGTTTTTCGCCCTACTTCACTCTTTCGCCCTACTTTCACTTTTTCTCCCTACTTTTTGAGTTCAGGGATGAAAAGACTTACTTTAGTCCCTCTAAACTAATTCAAAATCATAACTGTTTTTCCCTACTGGAGAAAAAAATATTTTTTACATCCTTCGATAGGAAATGATTACGACTTCAGGAAACACTAATCGTTTCAAAGGGAATGTAGTCAATAAAATAATAATCAGTAAGGGACAAAATCGGAAATTGTAGGGATGTCCAAAAGGGCTTAGGGGTAATAGTACAATCAACATAAGAAATTAAAAGCTACAAATAGATTTAATTTTAATACAAAAGATTATAACAATGAAAAGGATAGAATAAAAAAAAGTCGATAAATCCGCACGAAAACTATATCTAAATTTAAAAAAGAAGAAATAACAGCAACAAATAATATGTATTTTTTCCTTTATCTTAAATATATCTATTTTTTATATATCATCTATTTAACTAGAACTATAATGAAATTACGCAGATGTGAAAATGTGTATTAGCTTTTCTAGCCTGGCCCGTATGACGGAGTTTGAGAATATTCCGCAGGAAGCGCTAGGTGTGAATCTTCCTGCCAGTCTCCTAACAACTCACGTCTAGTCGCGTCTCACAGCCTTTTGTTAATCACTATACCGCTTCGCAATTTTATTCCGCTTAAGTATATACATATTTGATTTTTATAAGTTTCCGCCGCTCTCCACATATATTTAATTCTATCTTTATTAGCAATGAGTTTTTAATTTAAGCCACAAATAATTATTATTATTAATCCGGACGTCCGGAACAGATCTCGACTCTGCGAACCCATGTAAGCGTAAAGACCATTTTTTAATAATCTTCGTTATTTCATTATATTGTCTATCTATACTTGTATTTATATCTAACACCTATTTCCATACAGTCCAACTAATCTAAAGCCTAAAAGAACCTCCGCGGCTGGATAAATTTAGGTTCAATGCCACCGGCCACCTAAAATCCGCCACCAATGTATAAGGGGATAAAATTATAATTTAGAAGACTGATGGGGTTTATAAAAATAAATTGTTGAATTTGATAAAACTGGACAATAAAATATTTACAGTGATACAAGTGAGTTTAAGTGTAACAGACTAAAGATATGAGTGTGTGACAAAATATATGTATATAAAAATCACAAATGTGATAACCGAGAGGGGAGAGGTGTGTAGGCGAAAAAAAAATTACAAAAATGTTTATTTTCGTTAGAAAAACATAAAACCATTTTTCTCTCCCTCTTCTCTCACTCTTTTTTCTAAACCAAAGGGGATAATTTTTCTTTTTTAATGTTCTTCAAGTGTGTTTTGGTAGAAGGGGGGATGAAAACAAAAACAAGAGGGAGTCTGCTTAGTATGTGGAAGCAGTGATGGGCGGAGGGATGACTGGTTCTACGCCCTGGCTATTATTCACTTAGTGAGGCGACCATGCTACCGGGTAGGGGTTCCTGTGAAACGGGGGAAGGGGTCTGAGGAATGAGAAGCACCCCCTTGAAAAGTCTAACCCCTCTTTCCCCTGTGAAGCTCTTAACGAACCCCAGGGGGGTACAGAGGAGAGGAATAGAGGGGGCGAAAAAGCACACTAGCTGAATACAAAACAGCCTTTACTCCCTCAGTATAATTACCCCCTTATTCTCCTAGGAGCCCACTTTGCATAAAAATACCACCCCCTACTCTTTTTAAACTCCCCCCCTCCCTTAAAAAAAACTCTAAAAAAGCCTAAAGTGAAAAAAAGAGGCACCAGTTTGAAGAGCCTTCAAGGGGTGGAAGGTTATACTCGATACAAATTCAATTGTGAAACTGAAGGGAGAGAAAGGGCAAAAACCCCCTTTTTAAAAACTATCCATGGGGTACTTGAACCCCTCTATAAACTTTTTAACTTCATCCCTTAACAAAAAAAACCTAAAAGTGTAAAGAGGCAATGACTCCCCCCCCCCCCCCATGAATTCGATACAAATTCAATTGATAAAATGAAGATCTCCCCCACCCCCTTTTAAAAAAAAGAAGAAAAACCCATTGAAGAGTTAATAACTACCCCTTATATTCAATGGTTCTTTTACCCATTACTCTAATTGATCAGGATCAATAAATAAAATAAGCAAATATTCTATTTATACGCTGAAAATTATGTCTAATAAAAGAAAAGATAATGATGTATATATGCAAAACAAGTCAGATAAGAGTTTAAAATCACTAAATAGAATAATAATAAATAGAATCAAAAGGTTAATATCATCATTAATTAACAATTAGACATTATAAGTAAAATTTACTTTGAATTAAATAATAGATACGAGTTGCATGGGCTGGTTTAAGATAATATTGTATTGCTGCAGCTAATTCCACTTATTGAAATGAACTTATAACGGAAAAGAACCTACATATACAGATATCTTGTAGAACGATTCAGATAAATCAGGTGAATTATGCTTTCGATGTAAAAACGTGAAAAAATTACGTGGTTTTCTAAATTTTGTCCCTTGTATATCAATTATCTGTTCTAGACGGGGGTCATTGACATTTTCGTGTTTAGGCTATGGCACATAACTCAGAAAGCGTTACGTTACTTTTAGCTTAAAAACTCAGGAAAGTATAACAGGGAGTTAGAAAGCTATAGGAGGTGTGTAATCCAGTCTCCAGCTGTAGTGCCTTCCCCTACCGAGCTTCGTAGGGCCGAAGAAAGTCGAAAAGAGTTCCACTGCTAGCAGGAAACCAGACCGTTGCAGGAGGTAGTTCGTAGTTGCATAGTCTAGTCCAGTCTAGTATTGTTTAATCTCGAGTTTTTACCGTCCTTTATAGGTATGTTTACTTGGCCTTGGAAAGGTTGGTTCCCTTCGCGCCTTGTTCCCCCACCTTGGACTCACTCTTCTCCCCTCTTATGTATGTAATACCTTGTATTGAGTTTTAAGTAAGAGTAAGCCTCCGTCGGGCCATGTCTATTCTATTGCATGTCACGATTCTTTATTTGACACAGTTATATTATGTCATTATTTCGGCTATAAAAAAAAAAAAATGTTTTTTAAACTTTTACCTTACTCTGCGTTGGTTTTGTTCAGACACATTTCAAGACATTAAAAGACTTACCTAAAACAAAAGAAAAATATAAAATAAAATAATGAAAGATGAAAGGACTAATTTTACATGTTATATATAAAGAAGGATAATAGTAGAGTAGGTTAAACTGATATAAATTGGAGGGAATATATCTATAAACGTTCCGATTTTGCTAAATATACAATCCTATATTCCTGATAATACCAAATATTTACTGAGTCTAGTTAGTTAAACATTTAGTTAGCTACTTTAACCAAACCTATATTTGATGTCCATTGAGAGGACATAAGCTCTCACTTGTCCTATTTAGAATTCATGTTTGGTTGCGGTTTATTTCGAAGGAGATATAAGCCGTGGAATAACTTATAATATTACTATATGCTGCTATATGTACTTACTAGGAACTTTTTTTCAATAATTATTTCCATACATACAATGTACATCAAGCTGCATAAAAGAATAGAGAAAGAGGGTCATTATGAATACCTGGGAAGTATAAAGAAATAAATTAATAAAGTTCGAGAAAATTGTGAGGTAGAGAATCTGATTTAATTAACTTAGACTTTAGGATGATACAAATTTTGCTGATTTCAAAAGGTACAATGGAGTAAATTTGTCTTACTGAGAGATAGTAAATAACGAGTAGTTTTGTCTTAAAATAAAACGTCGTTTATTGTACTTGAAGGAAACAAAGTAACTTGTTTTAAATTTGATTGAATTGTTAGCTCTGACGTTAAGAGATTCATCAAGGCTTGTTTGAGAATATCATTTTGTTATCATGAAGAATTTAACGGTGTTTGCTTTTCAGACGAAGCTGAATGGAATATCAAGTCGTCGAGAAGATATCTCTATGTTTGGAGTCGAGCACGGTTCTGTGGACTAGAGAGGAAACTGGGAATATAGGGGGAAAGGGGTAAAGGGAAGGATTGGTAAGGCTGAGTCCTTGCATCGAGTGATGGATCACAGCCAACCAGTGATGTATATTCGAACACTGTTTCTGCCCTCCTCCTGTCTCTGGTCTCTCTGTTTCTAACCCCCTACCGCTTTCCACTCGATATAAAAGGCAGTGTATTAGAGCAAAGGCTCTAAATGTTGAATACAGCAACGCAGGGCTGGATGGAGCTGTAACAGTTAATGCTTTTCTCTGAGAGCAGGCTTCAGGCTGGAATGACATGGAAATGGTAGGGCGGACAGTAGAGGACCAAGGGATACCAAACTCCATAACTACCCTCGGACGACTACGATAACTCAATCTACTCTCCCCTACCAATACCATCAAATGAAAACAATGTTTTAGCTATAACACATCAGTACTAAAAACTCATATCATTAACAACAGTTAAAATGAGATAAATCTTTTTTAAACACTGCTGTTATTACTTGCAAATTCTCTTTTTCTTATCCACAATAAAATAAATAAACGGGCATAATGTAACGCGATATCGTTACACAACTAATAATATGGTTACACAACAAATAATATGATTAAACAAACAAAAATATGAAACGAAACAAACAGAAAAATAACAAGAGAAAGTGACAATCATGGCCGAAAAGCTTATTTCCTAACATTCATTATCAAAAATCTACAAATATATATTCTAATTAAGACCTTTCGATAGTTGCAAGTAAAAGTAAACCGGTGTCCTAAAAAAAAAAAAACTTTTTTTAAAGTAACAGTGGTGTTTCTTAAGGCCATAGCAAAATTATTAGTTCGAATAGAGGCACAGACCGAAGGAATAGAAAACAGGTAAAAAGGTACTAAGTTTAAAACTTTCATTTTCGACGGCACCCGAGGAGTCTTAATTGAGACAAAAAAAAAACCTTGGGTAGTTTTCTCTGAGGACTTCCATTAAAACTAGATTAAAAACTTTATTCAAAACTAAGCCAAAGTTTTTGCATAAATATGTATCTTGAAAAAACTAGATAAGATGTTAAATAATAGATTAAATTAAATAAAATTTGATAAAAATAAAACTGTTTTCTTTTTTACTTGTGACAGATCCTCGCTATCTAAAAATTTTATTTAATCATACTTCACATTTTATAACAGTTTAGTTAATAAATTGAATGTTTAAGAATGATGCTTTTAAGTTACTTTACAATAGCTTCAAATAATTTGTTATTTCTTTTAAGAGCTACTAAACCTAGTATAGAATGAATTAAGTGAGCGTGGGAATGAGTGTGTCCAAAAACAAATATAGACACCCTCTACTTTTCTGTGTCTCTTTGGGAGCTGTTATTTTGAAAAGGATCTCCCAATGAATAACAATTTAATCGTCTACAATCAAAGGAGGGAAGGGTTAGAAGAATAGAATAACAAAGAAGCTTACAAAACACTAAAGGATCTCTGAACCGTGGTTAATTTGTTAAAAACATAAAAGATGACAAACGTAGTCGAAACTTATGTTATTTTGTACGGTGAGAATAGGTTTCCCAAAAAAACATGTTCAGATGATGTGGCAGAGCAGCGTGTAAAAAGCAGCATTCGAGGATACAAAGAACAATTTAAGTAGACGGACTTCCACAATAAACTCCAAAGTCCAAGCAGATTATGCAGGACTTTTAAGTACAAACATTGGTGTCCTTTTATCTTTTATCTACGTGGGTATAAAGAGATACTAAAGCAATTGAACATTAAGAATGTTCTTTAATCTTTTTTTTTTCTTGTCTTAGAGAAAAGTATATTTTTGTTCTGCTCACCTCCTTCAAGATCTTTTCTATCCCTAAGAAGAAGGAATCTAGGAAAAGGAGGTTATTTCTTTTACCCCCGACCCTATCCCTACTTAATTGTCTCGTTTTCTCACTGGTAGCGCGTTTCTCCCGCTTCAGAACCCAATCTGTCAAGACGCCTTTTTCGTGATTAATACTTCCTTCACGAGTATTGCTGCCCTATCCATCATTTTCAACTCGGTGAGGGAGGAAAAAGAGAAGGCGTGAAGGAATCTCACTTTCCTTTTCCCTCCTTTGGCTCTGCCGTCCTTCACAAGCCCTTCAAGCCCAATCTTGCCAACCATCTCTTTTAAATTGCCTTTTTCGGTAGGAGGAAAAGTGGAAAGGGATGGTGGATTTCAGAGGGAAAGGTTGTTTCCCAGACGGGGGAATCTCGGGAAATCCTTTCCTTCTAACCCCTCCTCCCGTTCTTCAAAACCGAATCATGTAAACAGATCGTCTTAAGAAGGGAGGTTAGAAGGGCCGACACCGGTAATGTTCTTTATTAGAGGTTCAGCGTCTCTTTTACCGTCTTCCCATGACATATCCCTTTCTATCGCTCTTCTTTATACCACCCATCCTCTTGAACACTAATCGCTATCATTTATACGGATTAAAAAACGTAAAGGAAAGGGGTATTTCTCCCTCTATTTTACCTCATTCCACTTCCTCGTTCCCCCGCAGAAAAACCCAGACGAATACTAATCTTTTTATATCGCAACGAATTTATTTCTTCCTTCGTCCTCAAAAAAAACTTTGGGAGTTAAAAGGGGTGTTTTATAAAATCCTCTCCCTATCCTTTTGCATATTTCTCGTTTAAAGAAAAAAAAATCTTACCCTCATTCAGGTAAAAGTGATTAGTAAAAGGTTTTTCGAAATTCTTAAAAACATAGACCTCCTAGTAAAAACGTAAAAATAATGATGGGCTCCTTTTTTTAACCTAAATGATTTTATTAGGTAGATCCTCCCTTGAGCATCAGGGGCCTCTTTCCCTTTCCTAAAAAAAAGGATTACACTAAAAACAATTAAAACCAGATTAGGAAATAAATCAGGCTTGATGTATTTCTGTAAAGCACAGCTCTCGCTCCTCCCTCCAACACCCCCAAGCTTTTTTTTATTAAGACAGAGTGAATAATTGAAATAAGAGAGGGGGAAAAATAGGTTTTTTTTCTATTCTCACCTTTTAAATGAATTAGCAGAAAAGTAATTACAAGATTAAAGTACATTAAGACAATATTAATTTCCCCAAGAGTATAATGAAGCTTATTAGGATGTTTTAAGTCATTAAAATGAAGAATTTATTATATCTGTAAACTTATTATTAAAATTGATTTTATAAATCAGACACTAACACAACAAAGAAAGGTATACCTAAATCAGCTTATTATGTAAAAAATAAATAAGTATATAATATTTATTGTTATCGTATAATTAAGGGCATTAAGGAAAGCCGTAACAACTCACAATAATATTATATATCATGATCTGATATATGACAATTTCGATCTGCCCAGTTATACTATAATATATATATAATAGTACATATGAGTATAAGGGGGAAAAAACATTTCGCTATTATTTCGCCTTTCGTGCCGAAGGCAATTAATATCAAGCATAATAGTAACAATAAATATCAAAGAATATTGTTATATCCGATAAAAGAAAAATACTAATTTATAAAATGACCACTATTTATAAAGTTGATTTTAATGGTTATGAATAACTAGTGAATCAAATAATAGTAATAATTTGTAGCCGAGGGGTTAACACACTCGACTCTGAAACCAAGGTCTAAACCCCGGCTGTGAGTTCGAATCCCAGCGGGGTGAGACATGTTTCACACTGATGATCTCATCGATTAGATGAGTAAAGTGGCCGGATAACCCCCGTCCTGTAATGACCTAAAGCTGTTGAACGGGACTAAAACTACAAAAAAAAAAAAAAAAAAAAAAAAAAAAAAATAGTAATAATTATTATTATTCAAGAGTTAAGGATAAAATGAAATTATTGCAATATAGTCAATTACGTATAACGCTATAATTCTAGCAAATTATCAAAGGAACGACAGGAAATAGTACTGGCAAGAGTATAGTGTAGTAAGATTGATAGCTATCAATTCTACACGACTGAGCCTCTGAATTATATGTGCCCTGTTGAAATAGGATATTGTTTGTAGTTATCTTAATTTTATCATAAACTGTCGCTAAATTTATTTATGTATGTAATATATATATATATATTGGATTATTTAATTGTTATTTACCATATGGTTAGTTTTAAAAATAAGGCCTGCAGTTTACCGAAATGTGTTACAACTTGATGTCTAAAAAATATTAAGAAATTATAATTTTCGCGTTTTTCATGGTGAAAAAATAGTATCTTTTTAACCTTTTTGAAAAAGTGGTTCAATTCCACACGGGGTAGGATTTGTTTGATAAATTGTTCGATGAAACAAGAAACTCTAAACAACGAATAACATATGAAAAACACTGCAAGAGAAACTGTTATTGTTTTGTTTATTCTCATTCATAATAAATATTCTTATTACAGGATACTACATTAGAATGTTATTTTTTATTTTTGTATTTTTTTGTATTTTTTTTTTGTTAAATGAAATTATTTTTAAAATAGATTTCTGCAATATTCAATATTACCATTTATCAAACACACAACTATTTTTTTACTTACTGTTTTTTTCTCTAATATATTCACCACTCTAAAAATGATAGTTCATCTTTTATTTCAGAATATTTAAAATAAGATTATAACTATTTTTTTATTTCTTTTTTTTTCTATTCTATGGCAATAAGGACAGCTGTAGGTTTAATGAAACAGTAGCTGTTATCCACCATATTAGTTATTAATTACTTGAACAATATTTAATCAATAGTAGTTCTTTTTCTTTCCATAACATTTCTCATAATATTTCTAAATATTACTTTTTCCTTACAGTAAAGAATTATTAATTTATCATTATTGAATTCATTTGGTAAAATATCGATACATATTCTACAATATTAAACTAGTTTATAATAGTTTTTAATCTGCTATAGGAACTCTCCTTTAAAAAAAAATAAAAAAATAAAAAAAATAATAATAAACGTTATAGAAAAAGAACTTACAAATTAAAATAATAATACATTTTAAAATAAAAATCCACTATACTCTTGTTACAATTAGTATTATATTTTGACACTCAGGTCAACCAGCAAAAAATTAAAGCCACTAGGCCCATGAGGGGGGTGAGGCCAGAGTCATTTATATTTGCCTAGTTGGCCAAACCTTTTCGAATTCAAAATCCAGTGCTCTTATTATCTCCACTCCAAATTTTTTTTTCGATTTTCCCGCGCTGTCATATGTTTATAATAATTGTAAAAAGAATAGAATTTGTAAATCCTAAAACCATTGCATACTTCTATTTCAGTTTTATATAAACATTCTATTTCTATTATTATAAACTTTACCCCGTAAATTCTTAAGTTATTATTTTGTCATGATATATATATATATATATATATATATATATATATATATATATATATATATATATATATATATATATATATATATATATAAAATACTCAAACTATAACTTACAAACTTAAATACACTAAATATATGAATATACAAATGTATGCAAAGGAAATTTCGACTTTCACTTTTTCATATCTTAAAAATATTAGTATTGTTTCTGTAGAATAAGGTTGGTACACCTGTTTTTGTTCATATATTTTCTCATACTTTAATACATATTAAAACTAACTTAATAAGTTGAAATATTTAGTGTATGTTTTTGTTACAGAATGTTTTGTCACAAATGTTACCCCTTTTCTAAAATTATCCTCGAAAACTGGGTAAAACGTACTTAAACTAAGTTAATAAGGATTAATATTCAAATTTTACCACTCAGTATTGCTTGTTACCAGACGAGGGTTTTAGAGTTTTAATATAAAGCCTGGTATATTTAATATTAATATCTCTTAATATTCTAAAATGTAATATTTTAAATTGAATCGGTACATTATCCTTATTGGTTTTGTGATTATTGTTTGTGGGAGGAGGTCTGCCAAGGGCTTTAAGGTCTGAGTTTAAGGTGCGGTTAGATGCGGTCTTGCATTTAACCGTGGGTCCGTGCGGTTTAACTCCCTTTTCCCTTAGAATCAGTCTAAAAGGGCCCCTCCGCTAGATTTGTATGTAAGGTCTGAAGCTTCGGGTAAGGGAGGTGTGGAAAGGGAGGGAAACGCCTTCAAGCTACAAGCTTATACTATTTCCATGCATGACATCCCAGCCATGTCTGGCTTAGCATTCAGACTTGCTTTAACTGCGACCTTTTTCCATGAATAACCTGCCTAATCGAGCTCGAACCTAGCTCCCTATTTGTTACGCACTTTCTTTCTCGCTTTTCCTCCGGATCTTTTTATTGCATGACTGGAAATTTCAAATTTCCTTTTTTTTGGCAACTTACACTATTTTTCGAGTCCCACTTGGCCCCACTATATCTGTTTGTATAAGATCCGTTTCGTATTAAAATGGTCCGAAATATAAAATATGCTTTGTAGTGACCTTTAACAGACATAAAAGTAGTGAGAGTTAGGTTAAATAATTCATTCAAAAATGTGGCTTTAGCCAACACTAAGACACTAGCAAAGCAGTTGCTTTAAGATCTTCGATTGTGTTTTCTCCAATGTGTGATAGCGAATCTTGAAAGACCGATTTCGGCTGTTCTATGAGAAGCCGAAACCGGTCTTTGTGTACAACATTGTTTACTAATAAACCGGCTATCAAGAAGCCGGTCTTTATTTATTAGAATTTCTATGAACAGCCAAAACCGGTCAATTGTTTATTACAATATTTTGTGTGAAGACGTTGTTTGGTTATTGAACTTCGCCTCTTTCCTGATGAGTTTTCCTGATGATGAGGTTTCCTGATGAGACTCTAAATTGATAGGCACATCGATAAATGAATTTTTTACATCGAATAAAATGGTCGGAATTGTCTGTAAATGCATAGCAAATGCTGATTGACAATGTACTAATCGTTTTCATTCTTAAAGTTTAATTCACCATAGGTAATTTCCACAACACATAAATCATATTAGGATGCACTCCAATATTTTGGTTAATCTAGTACAAGTAATTAGTTGTTTTGACTGAGATTTTGTGACAACACTTCATAATTATGACTGGAGAGGTTGGTAGAAAGTAACATATAAGCTAACTAGTAAGTTAATACGAACACTGAAGATGATATTATAAGTCAAAACGATTTTGTGAGTTTTAATAAAAAAAACTGTAGTGACAATATTGGTGTGTTACTTTATACTAATCTAGTAAAATTTTATTATTACACAATATTCTAAAAAAAATTGTTAGTAGTAATAGTTTCAATAATGAACATTATTTTCCACCTTATGTATTAGTAAAAAAAAATAATTAAAAGAAGAAAAATTAAGTGAAACAGAACCAAAAACAGGATCTCACACCGGAACAAAATTCCCCGCTGATTCCAATTTTCCAATAAAGATTAATTAATTGGTACCAATTTCAAGTACATTTATAAGCTTCCCAGGTTGTGAACCCCACCAAAATATAATGGGTGTTCCTTGTTAAAGCAGTAAGGGGGGCAAGGCTTTGAATAATAGTCTATCCACTAGTAGTAGAACAATAGTGGTAACAAAGAGGCCCGCACTGCGGGACTAAACCGCCCCCGACTATGGTCAGGCCAAGCTGTATCCATAATTCAGTGATTTAATCAACCCCTTCAACTTCAAAACAGGCGAGCTGAATTCAACAAGTCTAGTTTATAAGCCTGATCGCACATAGCTTAGTTTCCAAAACCACTAGACACTCCCCACCTATTTCTCCTTCAAAACTAGCAATCAAATCACCCTAAAACTAACATGAAATTAATTCGACAACTCTCCCAATCACTTTAACCCGTGAAATTACTTTTCCAAACAATGTTTCTTTTATTTTCAATCTCCCCAATTTTCAACGATATGTGATTTCAGTTTGGAAACAATCGTTCGAATGAGAGGAGAAAAAAGCAATCATGGGTATAAAAAAAATCTATTCTCAAAGTTTCCACAATAAATCAAAGAATTACTAAAATGGCTTTTTAGCAAAAGTATTTCAAACGAATATGCAAAGAGAGTTACACAAATTAAGTTTTCTAACAGTTAAGAAAAAGATGTAATAAATTAAATTTGAGGCATTTTTAGAATTGCTAACAGATGATTTTTCATCCTATAATTATAATTGGTTGTCCAAATGTCGAAGAGTTTACAGCGTTTCTAAATGTCTGCTGGAATAATTGAATATTTTGCGGAATAAATAGAACTGAATATTTGCTCTCAATTATAAATTAAAAGGTATGTAAAATATCCCTATATTACCAATTAATTAATCAATTATAGTGTATACCAATAATAAGAATAGTCCTATAAAAAAAAAATCAAGGCCCAAAATCAAGTCGTTCTTCTGCCTTAAGGTCACCGAATAGGTAAATCAAGTAGATACGTGTATATTTGTAAATAGGTATATATGTAGATGTATTTGTAAATATATATGTAGATGTATTTGTAAGTATATTTGTAAATCAAGGAGATATCACGGCATATATGATATATATGGGTACTTATTCGGTCAATTCCTTCCTTATCAATTATACTAATTTACAAAATTTGCAATCATTAATCAGTTTAATAAGTCAACTCAAATAATGACACGACTCGTAATATTATATTGAATTATGTTTTTAAATTGTCTCTCTAAATTCTATTAGTTTTTTTTAAAAATCTATTTATTATAGACAGTTAGAACCGTATTCTTAAATCTATTACATAGTCCATTATAACTATTACTTCATCATCCTATTGTCCATTAAAAAGTCCACTTAAAAGTCAGCTCTTTAAGATATTCAGTCCATTTAAAAAATTAAAAAAAAAAAAAAAAAAAAAAAAAAACACTTCACATTCATTTAATACAATACTTAAATAAAGAGACAAAGTCACGTAAAAGATGACTGAAAGACCACAATTAAGTTTTATATGGGGAAAGGTGTAATGTGACAATAGTTACAAAAACAAAAAAAACAAAAAAAAAAACAGAAGAATATGTAAGAATAAAACCACCGTATTAAACTCACGGAATTTTGTCATTATTCGTGGTTTCCTTTCATAAAGGTTTTGATGTAATTTCAAATGTAAACTAAATATATTTAATTTGTAAGATGTTGTATTCTATATAATTAACTCATGAATAATAATTTCTAAAACATGCAATTACAAATGTATAAGATCTTATGCACTTAATTTTTCAAAGTTGACTACAATCTTTATTTCTTTGTATTCACTCATATATAATTTGAACAACTCTATAATAAATTTTATTTATTTAATGCTTTAATTTGAACTTAAATTGAACTTAATCTTAATTTTAACTTAAAAAAATATTCTTTATCAGTATAAAAATATAATGAACTGTTATTTAGGTCATTAAATGTATTTACATTTAGAGGTTAATTATAGAAAATTAAAAATACCAATAATATTTTCTCAAACTTTTAAAACTACATTGAATTTTAAAGTAGTAAATTTCTCTTTTATAAATTGACAGATTAAAGGGTCAAAGAAAATATAATTATGTAGTCACGACAAAATCAAATAAAAATAAATGACCGTAGATAACAATTAAATTGAATATAATCATTTTAGCTATAGTTGATATTATTTTTCGCTTATAACATTACAACAAATATATTAGTAAAATACAAATATATATAAGAAAAAAAAAATACAATTATTTAACTTATTTTTTTTATTTTTTTGCTCTTTATATTAATCTTCTTTTATATGTGAATCGATATAGGGTATACTTAAAACAATTACAAGATAGGTATAGCGTATGATTAAAAGAACCCAATCAATAGTAAAATAAACCTGACAAACACGTGGCTGATTTAAAATTCTCACGATAAAGCATTATACGTCCAATGTGGATGAAATATAGACAAAAGAAGATTATGGAAAACTAATTTAAATTCTTTTAAATATATCCTACAACGACCAAATTATAACAGACAATTATTTAACAATTAAAGTCAAATTTTGGTTATACACATTAATAAAATTGAGAAAGTGTGTATCAACATACACATGCAAAACAAGTCTGAAAGAAATTTAAATTTACTTTTAGTTATCAATGAAGAGTAAAAAAAGAAAAAGAAAATGGGTCGACATTCAATTTTCCAAGCAGTTGATAACGCGCCCGTTAACTTCATATTTTCTAGCTTCCTTCATATCTCTCCTATGTGTGTGATGATGAATATATATATATATATATATATATATATATATATATATATATATATATATATATATGCTGTAAGGAGTTTTAGGTTTATTCAAGGCCTTTTCTTCCTTAGTAGAAAGGGTAAGAGGGAGAACCGATACCGAAGCCAATAAATATTGCCCTGCCTTTTTCGCGGTCTCGCAAAGCACCCGATAAAAGAATATATTTATTACCTCCTTATAGAGAAGAAGATGTGGAAGGGAGAGAATAAAGGAGAAGAAGGAAAAGAGAGGGGATGGTATTGAAGGAAGATCTAACTTATGCTCGAGGAGGGGTGGGGGGAGTAGGAGATAGTTGAAGATGCGAAGAAGCTAAAGGGCTATTGTTACAAGCCCAAGCAAAAGGGAAGGAGTTACCCAACAAACAATCAAAATTGGTCCCGGTGTTACTTCCCAAGGAGTTACAACCTAAGCAATAATGCAACCTTTTCCCCCCACTCCACAAAGTAAAAGAAGGAAAAAGTTAAGGAGGTAAGTTATCTATGGGTGCCCGAAAAGGTTATCTATGGCCTACCTACCATCCTTTAAAATCTATAAGTGCTTTCCATTTGGTAAACTCTCTATCTTTAAGACTGAGGTGAGTAAGCAAAGGGTTGTCCTGTCGTATAGCTATCACTTAAAAATGTTACAATCTATAAACAATTTCCATTTCCACTATCTCAAAAGACCCCTTTCTTGAGCAAACCAAAAAAAGAAAAGAAAAAGAATACATAACAATAATCATTAATAATCGGACATGGATGAAAAATTAGTAAATTTTAATTATGGGCTAACTCCTTAATACTTATAAATGAACATTATGTTTTTAAATAAATAAATGTAATAATATACTGCACAATCTCTTAACTGTTTATGAGTGCCTGAGTAAAGATCGTGTGGAGGTTATTTTGCTTTTTACAGTTATAAGAAGACACAGTTTTTGGATGCATTAAATTAATATTATTGAAATATAAACTCTATAAGATTGAGTTAATATAATAATACATAAATGATTTACACTGTCCAAGAAAATTAATATGTAAAAAACCCAATAATATATTGAAAATGTAAAAAAAGAGGCTGATTGATTCTTTTGGAAGGTTTGGTTAAGACCACCGAAACCTTTTGCATTTCATCCCTTGATTAAAATGCTTAAAAACAGGGGGTGGGCGATACCAAGTTGAGGGTGGAGAAGGGTGAAAATTTAATTAAATTCAACTGACTCAATTATAGGGAGAAGAAAGGCGAGTTGATTCTGTAACCAAGTCAGTGTGGTTATTTGTCTAGAGAGGCCCCTGCCAGACCTCGGCCTTTAGTCTAGGGGCTCAAGTCAGCTCGCTTTCCCCTACCCCACTTGATTTTTCCACCAGCTCATTTTCTTCAAGCCCCTAAATGAGAATTGGACGAGGAAATAAGCAGGAAAAAAGGTCAAAGTCTTAGACAAAGCACAAGCAAAACCAGCCTTCATAGAATTTCTACTAAGAGCTAACTACATCAAAACCTACGTGATGTAAGATCACTTAGATCTAGATCATGCATTTTAACGGCTTTAAGAGGGTAAACTAAAAGTCTTTAGGGTTTTATTCAGAAATAAAGATCTTTATATTATATTTATTTCTAGGTATTCCGGTGGTGACCCCGTCATATTGGATGGCTATCCCACGTTTCGCCTTTAGTGCTAGAGACATCTACAAAAACAAAACAAAAAAACGTAAAGTGTGATTAAAACAACTTTCTTAGATCACACAACAACATACACCACCCCGAAGATGCCTCTATCTCAAGAAGCGAAACGCAGGAAGCGCCATCCACTATGCCGCGGTCTCCACAAGAAGACCTAGAACTCCATTATGAAACCAACCGCGGAATCCAACGCACTAGGATAATCCTTACATTATTTTTTTGCAGATCCAATTTCGAATGCATAATTGGAATTTGTAGTCAATGTGCTTAAGGACATCCTTAGATAACACACAAAAGAACAACCAAATGTGATAAAGAACATACATAGATAAGCACAGTGTCTACTGAATCATTACATAAATAGTCTGCCAATTACTGTGGCACTCTGTTTTCTTTGTCCTACTATTCAACAATAAATGGTTATATGCGGGAATAGAGAGTGTGCTTGTTAGGACCTGCTTCGAACACCAATGATGTCATGCTTGGAACAATCTCCAAATTTAATTAAAATCGGACGATAAGTTTTAAAGACAATGAGGTTCGCAAAACTTATATACTGATAATGCTTAGCGCCTTGAATTCAACTAGATGATAACCTGCTTGCATATGCAATTGTCGATAAGGGGTTAGCTTACGGCGTAAATACATTAAAATCTTTGGGCATGAACAATTTTATATCATCGAGGTTAAAGAATAAGAAAGAGACTTCAAATACTAATAAGTTCAAAAAAAGGGTACAATAAAGGGTAGAACAATAAAGGAAGGGTAGTACAATAATGGGGAGAAACGTAAAATGACATGTGCCTGACAAAATTCAATTTAACTTATTTTATCCTTTAAATAAAAAATTATCGCATTCAAACCCGTTTTAAAAGGTCAAGAAAAGGATATTAATAAAAAATAGTTATAATAAATAAAATATAAAAAAATAATAGAAAGGATATGTTTGGGAAAAGGTAGATACGTGGCCTGAGAAGTAAATTGTACAAGAAGAACGACGGCTTGATTTCAAATGTGTTATCGGGAGATAAAGGATGCCCGAAAAGGATAACAGTTTGATATAAAGAGGGTTAGGAAAACGCTATTGATTCAAGAAGTTACGGAGGATGGCCATTTGGCAAGCAATCACCCTCTTTTAGCAAGCCATTCACTCTCTACTGTCTGTATATAAGCAATCTAACACAGCGTAACTTATATACCTTAACACAATCAACTATTACAAAACCAAACTCACCTACGAGAAATTATAACAATAACTCTTAACACATTATATATATATATATATATATATATATATATATATATATATATATATATATATATATATATATATATATATATATATATATATATAAAAATTATATATATATATATATATATATATATATATATATATATATATATATATATATATATATATATATATATATATATATATATATATATATAAAGCTTAATTACACGCGGTTATAGGTAATTATTAAACTGTAATTTATTTTTATTTACTGGTAATTAATATGGAATAAGTTCCATAACAAAATTAGGCTGAAATTGTCTTTTGAATCTAAGTAACTTTATGTAGAGAGTTAAATCGTGTTCACGTCTTAATACTATATTTAACAAATAAAGATAAGTAGAAAATTATAATCTTTACTTCCATTTTAATACCAATAAATATTATTGAAGTTAATTAAAAATTAGTGAGCCAGTTTGTGTAGCACATAGAGCCTTACGCCCTACTGTTGGACGAAATAGTCCAGATAGATTTGGAGTTGTTTCGAGTGGGGGTCAGATTTATTATTGACCAAGCGAAGCGAGGTCTACGTTATAATTATACGTCTATGTTATATAGTCCAGGAGATAGCGTGCAAAAAAGTGTCTGACTAACATCAAGCTAGAATTTTGTATACAAGTAAATCTTTTAGCGCCTTTTAAGAATATGTGGTCGGCTAAGTTCGTCTGCGGGACATAGCTTGGTAATAGGCGTTTGAAAAAAACAAACCGGTGGAGAGTGGCCATGTCTCACCAATTATGGTGGATGGTGGACAATGTGATTTCTATGATTCTGAGTTCAGAATTAGTTAGTAAACCAAAAATCAAGTCGATGTTATTTTCACACTTAATAGGTTAGTTATTCAAATACTACTAAAAATCAATGTAGTGACCTGTCAAGGGACAAACTAGCATCGACTTGATTTTTGGTCTACTAACTAATTCTGTACTCAGGATCATGGAAATCACATTGTCCACCATAATTGGTGGGACATGTCCGCTCTCCGCCGGTTTGTTTTTTTTTCAAACGTTTTGCCAAGCTATGTCCCGCAGACGAACTTAGCCGACCACATATTCTTAAAAGGCGCTAAAAGATTGACTTGTATACAAAATTCTAGCTTGATGTTAGTCAGACACTTTTTTTCACGCTATCTCCTGGACTAATAATTCTATGTCTATTACTACGTTCACACATCGTTTTGAAAGCGTTTCGGATCCAATTCGCTTTCAAAACTATTCCCGTTCACACAACAAAAAATACAGGTGATCGAAATATTTGTTTTCGAAATCTCGTAACGGTGACGTCACGAGTAAAACCTTCTTTCTTGTTACCTAATATGTCCGCGACTTTTTACATTTTATTTACAAGTTATTAAAAGTTTTTACAGGTTCTTTATAGTATTAACTTTTGTTTAAAAACGTTTTTGCAGTTTAAAAAAAAGAAACGGAAGCTCACGAAAACTTAAAAGCTTCAAGAACTTAAAAAGTGGAAAAGAGTAAAATAACCTGATATCTCGATCCCCTCCACGACCTGTTTATACGAGCGTTTTGAATTCCGATCCCCCGATCGATCACGTATTTTTGGTGGAGCGGATCTAACCCGATACGATCCGTCGATCTCCGTTCGTACAGCGTTTTGAACAAGCGGATCGTTTTCAAAACAGTTTCCAAAACGATGTGTGAACGTAGTATATGTTACAATTCGAAGATTTGGCATTTCGACTGTTTGTTTGTTACAGTCACAATCAATCGCGTTGTTGCGATTATCTTCAAATTTGCCATGGGTGGCAAAAAGGAAGCAGGGTTATGCAATATCAAATCTGCGCCAACCGTTTAAATGTTAGACCATATATTATGGGCTAATTTCGACAGACCATCTAAATTGCTTCACAATCGAAGAATTAGTTTTTAAGATGGCGGATCGCAAACATTTTGTTGGACAGAGAGAAATAAAACCAAATTTGTTACCTGATGCCTGAAAAAGACTCTTCCGTAAGGAATTTTTGAATTCGGAGACAGACAAATTTCATTCTTCAGAATGATCACATTACCTTTCGTAAGCTCGGAAGCAAAAAAATCAATTCATTGTTGAATCCAATCACATATTTCGTTACATCTTCTAACTTAGTCCTCCCCCCACCCCAAAGTTTTTTTTTTTTGTTTTTAGCTGTGAAGGAATTTTAAGCTTATTTACGAAAAAACCAACTTAAAAAGAACATAGAGAAAGAAGAAAACGGGACTAATTTTAAAGAAAAAAAATAAGGTAAAATTCTAGCTCAAGGAAAATTACAAAATGAATATCAAGTGTTGAAGAAAATGAGGAAAAAAAACTAAACTAAACTGTCCTTTCTCTTGGAAAAAAAGGTGATAGTATTAGAATATTTTTGTGTTATCGTTGGCTTTTTGGCTGCCCTGCTCTCCTCATTTCCTGTAGAGATACTGATTTTTTTTTTCCATTTTCCTCTCATCTTACCCAGCCTGATATTTAGTTCTATTATTATTTTGTTTTCTTTATCTTTGTATAAGAAGTGAATTTTCTTTTGAGTGTCTATTTAGTCTATTAGCATTTTTTTGTTTTTTGCTATGGTAAATGCAATTTTAAAAAAAATTAAAATGACCCTGGTTTAGTCTCTTCATTGTCTATTTTTCTGTGCAAAAAAGGAATAAATTTAATAAAACTAATACAAGCTCTTATCAAAGTAATGAAAGGTTGTATTCTAATATATATATATATATATTTGTTTTCCTAACCCTTTGAAAGAATGGTAGAAATTATAATTAAGACGATTTTAGACGATTAAGACGATTTTGCTTTAAAAATTAGTAAATATTGTCTACATAAAAACTATTGAAATCAAATAAGTTTCTTAAATCAATATAAAATAATCATACCAAATATCTAATATATATAGTTCGCATTATTACCTTATTAGGTGGCATTATTACAAATATTCTGCTCGGAAAACGTTAACTTTAAAACTTCTTAAAATTAATTTTCTAATTAAACAAGTAAAAAAATTAAGCTTCTAATTAAACAAGTAAAAAATTAAGCTTCTAATTAAACAAGTAAAAAAGTAAGCTTCTAATTAAACAAGTAAAAAAATTAAGCTTCTAATTAAACAAGTAAAAAATTTGAATTTACAACCCCATAAAGATAGTACATTGTAATATTATACTTTTCCATGGAAGATAAAGGGAGGCTGTCACGTCAAATACCACGTAAGTAAATTAACTCTCTTATTTTAACTTAAAACCTAAACTAATACTGCTAAATATTGTGATAAAAGTGCACCATGAGACCCCCTGACCCTGGAGGGCACCCCAGGAGTGGAATTGGACCGGATTCTCAACTACAAGTAGACCATGAAACGGAAACTGTCAAAAGTCAAAATGTCAATAAATCTGAAAAACAAATAAAAGCTGAAAATGTTAAAAACATGCCTAAAAGTAAACGCCAGAGACCAAATACACCTGAGACATTGCAATTATCACCTCCCACTGAAATCGTTAACTTCCTTGTTGTCAAAAAGCTTGATGGAGACGGTTCCATGGCAAAGATTTCCCCGTTCATCATCGAACGCTTGCTCTCTCAAGCTTGTGGTGGAGTTAAAAACGCGAAAAAGCTGCGGGACGGCTCTATGCTGATTGAGACCTACACTCATGACCAATCCGTAAAGTTACTGTCTAATCTCCCCAAGAATCAAACGTATAAATTGTCAGTCGAACCTCATAAGACCCTTAACCAAGTCAAAGGAGTAGTTACTTGCCAAGACATAGCAGACATTCCAGTTGAGGAGATTACAGAACATCTAAAAAGCCAAGGAGTTACTGAAATCCGACGATTGAATAAGAAATATAACAATATGCTCGTACCTACGAACAGCTACATAATCACCTTCACTTTGACGTCTCTCCCCCTTAAATTAAAAGTCGGTTATTTATCCGTTCCTGTCCGCCTTATATTCCACTACCCCGACGTTGTTTTCAGTGCCATCGATTTTCCCACGTTCAACTCGCTTGTAAATCCGGTGCGATGTGTTCAGAGTGCGGTGATCCCGCACACGATAACACATCCTGTGTAAAACCAAAACATTGTATTAACTGTAACGGTCCTCATTCGGCATTAGATAGAAACTGTCCTAAGTGGATCCTTGAGAAAAAAATCACCGAGATCAAGGTTTTAGAAAAATTGTCTTACCTCGAAGCAAGGAAAAAGGTCGAAAGCACCTACCAGTTTAACCTTCCCAAATCATTTTCATCAGTTTTATCTAATAGTCACCAATCTTGTAAAACTTGCCTCATCAAAGAGCTCAAAACGCAGGATGTAGGCACTCAGTGCAATTTTGAAGAATCAGAACCTAAACCGGTACAAATATTAGAAAGTCCCACAAAATTTACTCCCAATAAAATGAATGCAAGCCCGGCAACTGTAAATGAAAATTTGATCTCAAAAATACCCCCCTGCGACATCGTCGGTAAGATCGTACAACGCAAGGAAATCCCCATCACTATTAATACACAAACTGAACACGACATGATGTGGGTGAATGACTGGGACTCAAGCAATGATTCAATTAGCAGCAAGGAAACAACCCCGAAACAGGAACCCGTTAAAAACTTTAAAAAAAATAAAAAAGGAACGACAACGGGGAAGAAAAAATTAAAACATAAGTAATATACTATAAAAAAGACATACTGGCAAAATAAGCAATAACTGAAGGACAACTCACAGACACGGAAATTACACCTAATGACGTCGATAACTTCGTTAAGTCAAAAATGAAGGAGGAATGGCAACAAATTTGGACTCACACGACTAACAACAAATTAAGACGTTTAAAACCTCTAATTGTAAACTGGATTCTTCATACAGGAAAAACAGACAGCAAGAGACGGTACTCTGTAGACTGAGAATATAGGACATACTAGACTAACTCACAACTACTTGTTTACTAGAGATAAGGATTGACCAAGATGTAGACTATGTGACGATACATTTATTGTAGCACATCTTCTGACTGACTGCCAATAACTAGAGCAACTGAGAAGCATACTTGACTTACCCAACAATCTAGCTGAAATTTTATCTGACAACCAGACCACAATAACTAAACTGATACTTTACCTACTTACAAGACGCCTTTACAAAGACATCTGAATTACTCAGTATTTTGAATGTTTATAATAATGTTTTATTATGTAATAATTGTTATGTACTTTAAATATTGTATGGGTGTAATTAACCTCAGTTGTTTAACACCCAAAAATTAATAATAAATAAATAAATAAATACTTTTCCATGTGAAATAGGCTATATTTACATACAAAATATATAATTTATTTTCCCTTTTTTTTTGTATTTTTCTTTGATGTTTTATTTATTTATTTTGAGACGGAAATAAATTAATGAAATATTGCTTTTTTGACTTCTCCTTCACTCTATTTTGATATTGCCATTTCATCTATATATTTAATGTATATATAAAACATAGATGGGATGAAGGGAGAAGAAAAAATGGAACAACAAACACATGACAGGAAATATAAAAAAATGACTATTTGATTAAGAAAATGTTTCTTTTTAGTAACCGAGGGGTATACAAAGAAGAAAAGTACTTAAAGTATTTAGAATACAGTAGAAGAAAAGACCACTTTTTTCCTTTGCTATGCGGTAAAAGCAAACTGAAAAAAGATGTACTTATTTTTTAATATATAGTACATGGAATTTTGGACAATCTCTACAACACAAGGATGTTAGTAAATATTGAATATTTATTGTAGTGTACTCGCTTCAATGAAAGAGCCACGCGATGCCCAGTATATCTCTTGGGTTGAAGAAATAGTAAAAAACTAACCTAAAACGAAAGTAAAAACTGGTGGTGGAATTAAAAAGAAGGATCTGTACGTGTATACAATATATTTTCTAGTCTGCCTTAACAATTGCTACTGTTGAACCCGAAAAATACTCATTGGTAAAGACTTAGGTGGTAGTGTTGATAATTTGCATTATGCTTCATATATACATATATATATAGGGGAGGTTTGGAGGTCTCTAATGTATTATTTCACAGATTTCGGCCAACTTAAGTGCCTGGAAAAAGCTGTCTGAAAAAAGTGTGCTGTGTTAGTATATTACAATAAATTGATATTTTTATATTTTATATTTCGTATTATTAAGTCATTATCAATGAAACAGTACTAATAGTTTTAAAAATATATGTAAGACTTTTAATAAATAACAATCTTTGGTGGAAAAACCTACGAGTTTGTATGGACAACAAGAGGACTCTTTTTAATACTATTGTACAGGTATCGTTGTTGGAGCCATGTACTAAGGGAAAGGGTGAATGCTAAACAGCACAACAAAGCCAGTGTATTACGGGTCTAGTTTTCAGCCGAAATTGAACTGGTTCAAAAGTATGACAAAGTCTCATTAAAATCCAGGTTCACATAGGCGTTCCAGGAAAAAAGTGTGATTATACAGGTTTATAGTGTGAGTGTGTAATGTGTCAGGTTTATACAGGCGGATCATACTTTTAAACAAGTTAAGTTAAGGATGAAAATTTTACCCGCAATACACGACTTTTGTGAAGTTCGGCATTTCTCTTCCCCTTTATAGAGAGAGCACCAATAACGATACCTCGACTATATTGTAGTAAAGGGTGACACGAGGTCAGCGTATACTCTCGTCAGCCGTACTAACTGTTTTACGAGGTTGCCAGACGCCACTTACACCGAGTAGAGTAATCCATTTACCTCACGATGCTGGGGTAAAGATAAAAAAGAGAGATGGGGGGGGGGGGGGTTGTCCCTTAGGAATCGAAGAGAACCACTAGCGTGTGTTGCGCGATTGTTAATAATACGCTATTATTATTTTTTAAACAGATAAAAATCCATAATAGCCTCCTTGAAAAAAACAACAACTTTCAACTCATAAAAAAATTATCAACATTAACTAACTAACCGACTAAATTATTAATTAACTGTTGTAATTAAATGTAATTATAATACCATGAGAAGGGTATCGGCGGTTATAGCCAAAAGTTTAAAACACCATCATATCTGGAGATTGTTCGATAGATACTGCTAGTCATTTCGAGCAAATCTGTTAAATGGCCTTAATAACTTAATATTAGGTTGATTGGGATTAAAAATAATATAGGTAATTTAACAAATAGAGGCTTTACAATTTTCCAAAAACGAAATTCTTCAAATTAACATTGTCAATTAACAATATTGTCATTCTCAGATACTCCATACTATAGCGATAAATGAATCTCTAACAGCCCAGATGTGACATTAAAAATTGACATTTTTTTAAATCAGAGTCCATATGTAAAAAAAAATAAAAAAAAATAAACTACTCTGAAACGTGAAAAATGTATAACTAAAATTTATGACGAGATCATTGTTATTACCTCATATAATATATGAATTCTAATGCTATAAACAGAAATGTTTCAAACATTGTTATTATAACTATATATATATATTTTTTTTTAACATTTCAATTTTTATTTATACATTTTTACTTCAGTAAATTTTATTGTTGTCATTTTATAGTGTGTAAAAAATGAAAGTAATAAAGAATCATCACTTTTATTGCTAGTGACTGAGTATAAAAAAAAAAAAAAATATTTTTTTTCGAATATTTCAAAAAAAATATATAAATATATTATTTATTTTAGAAAAGAAGCAATATTCAAAGCTATGAAAAATTACGTGACTAGTACTCCTATATATACCAAAGAAAAAAACAGAAAATTCTGTTTGTTTTTTTACGACTTCTGTTTCATAGAACAGACAAATAAGTGAAGAATGAGAAAGATGATTCGAAAGAGGGAAATGTAAAGACAGCTAAGGATGGGAAAACAGGGAAGGGGGAGGTTGTTGCAAAGACAAGCTGTTGCATTATCGATGGATTTCGATCCATCTGTTGACTGTTTCCTTTAGATTGCTGTCTGAAAAGAGAGGGAGGTTTGGTGGAGGTTTCTAAGCCTTCTTCGTTACTTATTTACAAAGGCCTGCTACCTC
This sequence comes from Gerris lacustris, assembly GCA_951217055.1. NCBI lineage: Eukaryota > Metazoa > Arthropoda > Insecta > Hemiptera > Gerridae > Gerris > Gerris lacustris. Next base: position 22,916,771 of record OX578280.1, read on the forward strand.
TGCTAGAAGACGAAACAGGGTTTAGAGCTCCCCCTTCACAACTATTCCCCTTCTGAAAACCTCCGTGATCCCCCCCCCCCCCCTCCTAACTATTATTAACTTGTTTTCACCTAACCCTCTCTTAGTTCAAACTGAAGCAACAACCTCTCTTTAAGCTTAACGGCAATCGACACCATTCAAAAGGCCCCAAAAGCACATTAATCTTTACCTCAACATCTTAAAATAAACTTTATTTTTTATTAATATTACTGATTAACCAGTAATCCAAGGTTAGACCAAGGTTAGTAATTAACCTTTCAAATATCGATCGACTTAATTAAACACGAAGAATAAACTTGTTAAGTTCACAATAACAATGTTTATTAGCTTATTAGAGCGAGCGTAAGCGATCTTCTTACATTCAACAAAATATCCATCTTGTCTGTCTGTCAGTAACGTTTACGTGTCCGACGATAACATGAGTAAAACTTGACCGATTTTGTTGAAATTTGGTATGCATGTTCCTTTTACTAATGCTCTAGTCTAGGATATAAGTTCGTTGGATAGCGTTATCCTTCCAAGAGATCATGCGCAACGCTCGCGTAAACGAAAGGTTCAAATGTAAAATTGGAATTTCAGGGCGGGAAAAGATTCTACCATCATCTATTCGATGAGACGAACATTTTTTTTTTTTTTTTTTTTTTTTTTTTTTTTTTTTTTAATAAAACCAACAGCGACATTGCTATGAAGTGATAAAGATCGTTAAAACTATTAAAGTGGATCTAAACATTTAAAATAGAAAATACTAAGTTTTTACCGATATCTAACGTAACTATTTTAATAAAACTTCACAGACATCGTCTAAAGCAGTAGTTCTTAACCGGGAGGCCACGGCCCCTCGGGGGGCCTCGAAAGGTAGTTAGGTACTATATATATTATATTTGGAGATTTTAAGGGGGCCGTAGTTACCAAAAGGTTAAGAACCACTGATCTAAAATACAATTGAAACTGGGATGTAAAATTTTAACTCGATAAAATTAGAAATTTTTGAGAAGTGATACATTTTATAATAGTTGAAAAGAAGAAGGGTTTATTAAGTAGAATAGTAAGAATGCAAGTTGGCTCTCCTACTACTATACTCTCTATTACAATCATACTCTTTAACTATTAACCCAGCATGATTATCTATTTTTCGAATATTCATCAATAAATTATTACTATGTGCTCGCTTCAATGATAGAGCCATGCGATGCCTAGTTAACTTACTATTAACTTTATTTATACAATAAATTACAATGGAAAATGTGGCAGTGTCTATCATAGTTGTAGTTAATAAATCTCAAAGCTAAAATTATAAATTTTACCACTAGATTTCCCTTTAACTATACAATTTAATAACTGTAATATGAGTCCATAGTAATTTCAATTGGATTATCTGTTCCCCATAAAAGTTTTTTTTTAACAGACGGAGATGAATTAAATGAAGAACCCACTCACAGTGTTTAGTGTTCAGGGTACACTTTAAGCGGGACTTTTATGTTTCAGGTATAGATACCTCCCCTTACAACATAAATCTCAATCTAGGCCCTATACTACATATCGATAAAGTTAAGCCGAGTTTTAAAAATACTCTAGAATTTTAAAAGATAAACGTTAAATTTTAATTGGGGTAGTTAAACTTGGGGTTAAGTGTACGAATTAAAAGTGAATAGAGGTGGATATAAATGAATGTACCATTAAGGGTAAATTTAAAATGGATGAAAAGTGGAATCAAAAGTTAGCTGATACAAGTAGCTAACAAATATACTGAGAAATGGAATACAGAAATAGACTTTTAAAAGTGATGATGGATGGTTATGTTCTAAAAGATGCTAGTAGGACCAAATTGATGATGTTATAAATTAGTAGTAAAAGTATGTTTACAGATCTGCCATAATGAAATTCCATTCAATTGCAGATAATCAAATACACCCTGACAACTATTTATCAAATTGGTATATTTGAATGACCTATAGTAATATTTACAGACGAATAAACTTGCAGATATGAGGATAAGAATGAACAAGTTTCATTACTCATACATATGATAGTCTATCTTCAGAATAAGAATGAACAAGTTTCTTTACTTATAAATAAGATTTTTTATCTCTAGGATAAGAATGAACAAATTTCTTTACTTGTACATATGATTTTCTAGCTTCAGGATAAGAATGAACAAGTTTCTTTATTTATGCATATGATTTTTTTATCTTCAGGATAAGAATGAACGAGGAAGAGAAAGGGGCTCATTTTATCTTTATGTGTAAAAAAACCTCCGAGGTAAGAATGAACAAATTACTTTAGATGCAGAAAAAATTCATTAACAAGGGTTTATCTTTAAGTTTACAATGAAAAGTTTGCTATTTCATTTTTAGAAGTAAGCTGATTATTTATTGAGCCTATAACGTATTAGTTGAGACATTAGCAAATATTGAATGCTTATTAACATCTGAGATTTTAATATAGCTTAAAGCCGAGTTATACACCAGTCTAATCTGTCAGACGTTTAATTTTCGTTTAACTTTCAATTCTCAATTACTTATGTCGTCTTATTAATATAGAACCTTCTATGGAGGCCATCTCAAAGGAACAACATTAATTACGTCTCTCCACGTGAATTTCAGCCTTCATAAGGTCATCATCCGAGCCGATTGAGGAAGAAATCGAGTTACAAATAAAATTAGAGAGAGGTGAGTCTATTTCATGTCGGAGATCGACGTAAGACTTGAATCGAGATTGCAAACTTTATCGCATTGCTAATGGCCGAGAGGCCGAAAACTATAAATATAATTCGTTTCTATTACGCTAATATTAAGAAGACTTTCGCGGTTATCATATTAAAGTTTTAGGCCTTCCGGTAGAAATCACGTATCAATTTTAGTAGCAGTAATCAATTAGTAATCAATTTTAGGATAGTTAGTAGTTCGAAGGGATAGCGAAAAGGTGGCATAGTAAAAATTTAAAGTTAAGTCAGGAATATCACTAATATGAGCGCTGAGGTCAAAGAAAAAAAAAAGAAATACTCAGTAATATCTAGCAGCCACTATAACTAAATTATAAAGAAAGATTGACCCTTATCTTCTAAAAAATAAAAATCCGTCTCAACACTTGATAAAGGATAATCACATCATATGTTCGGTAAAAATGAAGAGCAAGAGAAAAATGAAATAAAAACTGAGAAATATTATCAGAACATGATGATAAGGAAAAGCCTTCTTCAAGATAACTCAATAACTAGAAATAGAAGTAGACAACTTTTAAAAAGAAATATACGATGTAGAGAAACTTCTGTATAGGAGTTTTTGGCTTTCTCAAAGAAAAAAAAACTTGTTTCAAGCAATAAATAAACAAACGAGACTATATCGAATTGAAGAGTTCTTTACCTAGAGTAAGTTAGCAAGTACTGAGTTACCAAACTCACAAGTTTGGTGAGTTATTTTTTGAGTTTCAAAATCTAACAAACTGCATTACCGAAGGACGTACAATATTTATAGATACATCCTTGAAACTTGGGAGTGAAAGATTTACAATAAAAAACTTAATAAATAATTACATATCCTTAAGAAAAGGACGATAAAATAAGTGTTCCTAAAACTAAGACGAAATAATAGGAAATTAAATAACACCAAGTAAAATTATTAATTACAAATTATGAATTCACTGAATTTTAAAACGTTGTTCCTCATAAAAGAGCTGACTTCCTACTACGCAATAGAACACATTTTAATGGGGAGGTCGAAGCTACCTCAAGCACACTGAAGAAGATAAGGAAAGAAAAAGACAAGATCTAATAATGCTTATATTGGCAATATAGAACAGAGCACATTCTCAAGCCCGAAGAGTGGTCAATATAAAAAAGAACTCGTGTCGTGTTCCTACGGATCCCGAGGAACTTAGAAGGAAATGAGTAGATGGGTGACTTAGCCCAAAATGAAGTTACCCGATCCTCCAATGGCCTAATGTCAAAAAGATTGTAAATTCCAATCTTCAAAGAAGATGGAGCTGAAGCAGTCAGTCATAATACGATGGGTTGAGAAGCATCAAACGACAAACACCTTTTTGTCACCCCAGCAGTCTACCCAGCAGAAGTAAAACGGTGGCAGTCTTCGGAAACGATATGACAAATCACGCAGTAATGACGGTAAAACTTATTTGGCTGACAGAAGCCGAATGGTGGCCAAGGTAAGCAAATTGTTTCTAATTTAAAACTAGCCATATTTCATTAATTATAAGTGAACTATTAACCCTTTGGTTCAAAAGAACATTTAATTGCCTATCTGCCAACACTAAACGCTCCTTTCATATCAATTTGATAACAAAGGTGGAGAATATTAGCACCTAAATTGCATTTTTATTTTAAAGTCTAGATTGACACATTCAATCTCATGTAGAGAGAGATGTTAGGGGAATAAACACAAAATATTTATAAAAAAATATGGTACCTTTGATTAATCTGCAGCGATCAAAAGATATAAGGAAGTACTCACCTGCAACAGAAGGAAAATAAAATATTTATTAAACACATTTATGAGTATAATAATTAATTACATATTAATTGCTAATGGGATCAATAATATATAAATATAAATATATAAAGGGGCAATAAATATATAAAGTCGTACTTAACTGTTAAGTAATTAGAAAAAGAAAAAAAAAAAAAAAAAATACAAATATTTTGCTACATAAGTTAGTTAACTTTCAACAGTTAAAAACAGAGCAACAGAATTAATTTAAATTTTTTTGTAAGGAAATTAATAAAGTTGTAAGCGGGTTTAACACTTGACAGGGGAAATTTAGGGTGGGACAAAAAAAAACTAAACAAGATTAACACAGGAATAATATTCTCTACAAGGCTTTAATTCAGGTAAAATATTCCTAAAGGGTATTCCTACAGGTTGTAAAGGTAAAACAAACACTAATTCCAACAAAATAAAACATTCATATTTTAACTACAATCTGTACATTGTTCTTTTATAAATATAGTCATTAAAAGAAAGGATCGTAATTTCTTTTTAGCAACCAACCGAGCCATAAAAGAATAAAGCAGATGGGCAGTAAAAATACAGCCAAATATTCCTTAAGAACTTTTAATATTTAATACGTTATAATGGCCAGCTATTGTCTTAATAAACACTTAAGAGAATTATTTATTCTTATCTTTAAATAAATAATTCTCTATGCAAAACTAGCTTAGTGCTCACAACAACCTGATAATACTCTCTATTAAGAAAACATAAATTAATAATGAGAATCTGGGAAATACAGAAAAAAAATTAGATTGTTGCTGAGAATCGAACACTAATCCCAAAGTATATGTACCAATAATTTTCACTTGTCCGAAAGAATAATTATTATTATCAGGTAATTCTTTCTACAATATTTAGTAGATTGAAGATTTAAATTAGAACTATATTAGATAATTTAAGGGGAAGAATTATTAGTCGAACTCAAGTTAAAGCACCGACAAATCTGGTAAATTAGAATGCTAGAGAAATGTCGCATGTTTCACACTAATCATAACATCAATTAGGAGAGTAAAGAAACCGATCACTCATCCTATGAAACCCTAATATCACACCTCCTGTTAAACCCTAAAATTGTGTCGATCAGCACGTAAAACTATAAATATATGTCCACATCCCTAAAGGTTTTATTAAAGAGGAGAAATGCTGCAGTTTTATAACATATGTTATTTGAGGAAGTTTTATGTTCTAAACTTAGGATTATAATTCCACACAGATAAAGAAAACCCGACATATATTTATAACTTAAGTCATGATTGTTATTTGTACACAGGGGTTTTTGTTTAGGTTTTGCTTGGCTCAGCACGAACATAAAATAGGTTAAGGGTAGAAGAGTGAGTATTTTTCTCCGAAGTTTTTTTTTTTTTTTGTTTTGTTTGATAGCCAGTCGTTTAGTTGGACTAATCATCGAGAGGGGGGGTTTTGCAGGTTAAAGAGACGTAGAGAGGAAATGATAGCTGTTTGTTCGTAGTGTTCGTTTTCAAGGGAGGAGAGAGGGTTTTATTTTTATTTTTATTTTTTTTTTTTAGGGGGTAAAAAAGAGACGTATGGTGTGGGGAAGCGATAGCCGTTTGTTCGTACTGTTCATTCTACAGAGGGGGTTTTGTCCCTTGTTCCTTCCCCCTGAAAATGGGAGGTCATTTCGTGGAAACGGTCTTTCTGTCTAACCCCCTCCCCCCTATCCAAAGTGTGTCCAGTACTAAAGGGTCGAAGAGGGGGTTAGTCCTAAAAAGTCCCCCTTTTCCAGAACCCTAACTAATAGGCTGACATTAGCCTATCGGCCACCCTTCTCCGAACGAACTGCCCACGTTTGTACACCAATCTTCCACCATCTCCCCTTTTTTTCAGGCTCCGTAGCAAAAACTTTCGGGGTACTATTCGTATTTACAATAGACAAACCTTTACGAACTCACACAAAACCACTGATAACTCTCTTTTTTTCGTCTGCTTCGTGTCTCTTTCCCAAACCATCCCTTTTCATACAACCTTTTGGTTAATGTCCCGGATAGCTTGGAGTCCTACGTAGTACAAGACAAAACCTACGACGGTCCAAATTTCAACTACAACTCTCCCGGAAAAACAACCTTTCATCTGAGATACCCTTCCCTTAACAAGGACAGAAAACAAATTACAGGAATATACTAAACCTTATAAACCTTCAATGTCTCATAATACCATATAGCTTACCCTAATAATTGTCAAGAACACATTTTCTTACTTTAAAAAAATTAGCTTTAAGAAAATACAAACTTGGATGAGTTATCATTTTTATATGATATAAGTTGTTCAAGAAACCAAAACCATACTCTGCGTTTTATTAATTATATAATGTATGTACTGTTCAGGATATGTTAAATGAACAAATAACTCTAACATGCCCTTAACTTATAGAACATTGAAATAATCTTCGAGTTAACTATATTTCACGATGCAGGATCTGTGGACAATTAGATTCGTAACAATACAACTATATTACATCCATTAGAAGAAAAATTGCCAAAATTAAACATTTGCTCAGAGGTAACTTTATAAAATCTACTAAAGAAACGATTGGAAAACACTAAGTACCGCTTAATAAATGAACTGGAGTTTAGTTCTCCACATAGCCTGCAGATAGCTGTAAACGAAAGCAAGAAGCATTAATTTTTGTATTGAGACGACAGTGTCCGATGAAAAAAGTCAAGAATGAGACGAAAAGGGCATCTGTTAAGGGCCTATATTGTACTAAGATATTTTTGAATTTAGAATCGATTTTCATTTGACACCAAAGTTGCTGCAAAATCTAACGTAAGGAAAAAAATATTTATATTAAAAACTTTCTAGTAAAAGTTGTCAGACGTTCTTCTTGGTTACACATTCAAATAATAAATTCAAATATGTTCAAATCGAAATGTGTCTTATAAGCTAAGTTATTCAATGTCGCAGTCAACCGGGCAATAAAGTTTCGATGCCCAATTTAAAACTTTTTTGACAGTTAGCAATGTTTTTTTTTATTTCTTTATAAAAGAATAGGATAAAGGGGAGGGAAGAAGAATAATAGACTGCATTGGCCAACACAAAGAAGGAAATAATTAAGTACCTTAACGCTAGAGCATAAATCAATACAAGCCAAATCCCCGAGATAAAGAACACAAATTGTGAAATTGCGGATCACCGGAAAGCCAATAGAGCCGATGGAAAGAAAGAAAAAAATACCCAAAAACTCTTTGTTCCGTAAAGTTAAAATCCAGTAGAGACCGAAACAAAAAGAATTTAGCAGAATAAGGAAATGTCATTCCTAGATAGATTTATATAAATCTATCAAAAAAGATTATTTATATCCCATCTTTATAATTTTAAATAATAACTTTGCTTTTTGCGACATAACAAAAAAGTCTTGGATCAAAAAAGGAAACACGTCAGTGCAAAATACCATCTAACAGTGACAACTGTAAGAATCGTGTAATTGAAAACCAGACGAGTAAAGAAACTTTTATCAAAAATAAACCATTTTTGCACCTTTTTTAAAAATATAAAATATACAATATTAAATCATGTGAAAACTTTATTTTTTACCCATACCTAATACCTATACCTATTATAAGTAGGTTGCGGAATATATATTTCAAAAATGATATAAGTTAATACTAATATATGAAGATACGCTATAAAGATATTATATATTGTGTAGATGACAAGTTTATCAATTAATTTGGAAGAAATAATTCCTCTGCAAATATTGAAATTCCTAAGCACACACATAGTGTAATTAGTAGAAAAATAAGTGATTGGAATTTATAATTATTTTTAGTTTGAAAAAAGCAAAGTTTAATGAATTAGTAGATTGTTCCTTGTAGGTATAAATTCTTTATTATTTGGGTCTTTTAAGGTAATTCAAACGCCTTACAGGGTAGTTTTATGTAATTCGTTGTCTGAGATATTGTAAAATAAAAGTTTATTAGACAGTAGGTGTAAAGATTCAAATAAGTATCTACGTACTTTTAAGAATTTTTAAATAAAATAATAACTGTAATCAGCTAGTCGGTCAGCTTGAGAATGATCCAAGGAGAGATCGAAATATCGCAAATGTAAGGCGTTTGAATTTCTTTAAAATACCGAACTAATCAAGAACAAAGTTTGATTGTTATTATAATTTTTGAGCAACAATATTCAAATATTTGGAAACAATAATCTAAAATGTAATATTCCGGAGGTAATATAAAATTAATTGACCCTAAAAAGACATTTTTTGATTATAGTGTTCTTCGTAAAAAATAAACAACAATACTTATTCAATTTTAATGAACATTGTACGTTAAAATGAGTCCACTGTTGGTCCAAGATTAATTTTCAACCTTCTACGTACATTTAATAATCAATAAAAAATAAATACGATTCCACTGGAAATCGAAACATGGTTCAAACAATTAATTAATCTTAGTGATTGTCTAAATATTTAATAATCATGTGAACATTCGTCCAATAACAGGACAACAGGAAGCTATGTGCCACACTAATTGACAGATGTTTTCATTAACAATTTTTTTTTTATAAATGCATAAAATTCTCTAAACATTTACAATCATAATAAATATAGTTTATATTTGTATCTAAGCACATAAATATTTATACATAAAGATAATATAAAATAATAAATAATATAAAAACAATATCAGATCCGTATCAATCATTTTTCAATGAAGTCAAAATAGGTAGGGAAAAAAATGAAATAAAAATAACAAACGTCAGTTCACAAATACGGCCATTTATATAAATTCATATTCTACATACTTTGCAAAAAATATACGGGGGATATATTTATTTGACTTTCTTTTAACCCCTTTTAACTGGAAATATTGTATAAAACAAATAAAAAGAGAGAGAAAAGAAAAGTTTTATATTGAAATGTATAAAATGCAGTACCACACTTTTTTTAAAAAAATTAATAGAGTTCTAGAGCTGTGACAGATAATACATCGCAGATATATAAATATTTCTTTATATCATGCTATAACCTTTTATGCGCATTTTTTTCTCAATATGGACAATATCGAAACACTTCCATAAATTATTGATCGGTTAATTAGATAAATAAATAAATATATAATATAAGACTAAAAGAAAAAAAAATTGTTTTAATAATTTTAAATGATTATTGATTTCACTCTAATAAATTTGAGATTAATTTATCAGTTAAGGGATGCAAAATAAAGAAAAAAGTCCAGTCATGCACCATGACTTCATGAGCGAATTTTCAAAGAAATCTGGGTATTATTGGCTCATGATAATATAGGAAAATTTTGGTTTAGAATTTGGATGGATGAAAAAAAAATTTGGTGCACAAGGGTACGGGGTACTAAAGTCTAAATAGTATATACCCTTTAAGATGCAGTCGTTGGAGAGCTATTTAATAGTACAGTAATTGTTGTTATGTATACTTTTGTCATATTTTCAATAAGAGGGGGTAAAATAGAAAAAGCACGTTTTTATGCTATTTTTGATCCTAAATTGTCATATTTTTACCCCTTAAAGGACTCCAAAAATTCTGGCCAACGAATTCATCCTTTATTTTGATATTATGGACATTTTAAAATTAGTTTGGATTTTTTAAGTGCATCCTAGGGTGAGATTTCGTCTGGAGTGACACATACATATATATACATACAGACATAAAAAGTGTTAAATTAAATAAATTATTAAAAAAATCAAAATACCTTTAACCGGACGTCGACTTAACATTGTAAAACGTTCGAGGAAAAATCTTAATTTAGGACTCGATCGTTTACCACTAATTAGTCCCTTTTTTAAATCCATCATTCTTATTTTCTCAGATTAAAAAAAAAATAGTACTTGGTTTAAATAACTACCTTTTATTATACAAAAAAAAAAATATTAAAAGAAACAAAATTTAATAGCTATAAGATGAAAAGTGAGAACCAAATGAATCATAAACAAGAAGAATAGAAAGTAGGTGCATAATGTTTCAAACATGACTTATTAACAAATGAATAATATATTTTAAAAAAATGATTTTATTTTTTAATAAAAGTACCTATAGAACTTTTTCATATGTTATCTATTTTAAAGCGAAAATATTCGTATGATAATGGTTACTTTGAGAGAAAAAATAGCTCTTATCTAAAAATAAGTTAAAAATTCAATGGTTTCTCATTCATATCTTTAAGGAAAGACGAGTATCAAAAAAGTCTTTATCTCATTGTGTGGATATTTTTCAATGGAATCCTTTATGTTTAAATGGCTGAGGAATCAAAAGAAATAAAGAATCATATTTGGTTGGATGGTTTTTTTTTTTTTTTTTTTTTTCCTTAACAAAATAAAAATTAAAGAGATAGATCAATATTTAAAATAAAATAAAACAAAACCATATATTGATAAATTTATTTAAAAATATGTGTTCTTGCAAATCAATTTTATTATAGATAGGCTAAACAATATTATTTAATACTAAATTTGCTGTCTTGATTGACATTTTTATACATTAGATCTTAATGAGTAATCTTGACATTATAGTTATTTTTACCAAAATATTTGTAAACTCACTGATAGTGAATTCAACTCAATCGTACACTTAAACAATATAGTAAAAATTCTGAACTAATTTCTCAACTAATACTTTGGCAAACTTACTCATAGTGAATTAAACACAATCGTGCACTTGAACAATATAGTAAATTCTGAACTAGTTGTTTTTAATGATAATCTGGTAAACTCACTGATAGTGAATTCAACTCAATCGTAAACTTGAACAATATAGTAATTCTGACCTAGTTTTTTCAACTGAGACTTTGATAAACTTACTCATAGCGAATTAAACTCAATCGTACACTTGAAGAATATATAGTAAATTCGGAACTAGTTTCTCAACTAATACTTTGGTACACGTACTCATAAGTGAATTAAACTCAATCGTACACTTGAAGAATATAGTAAATTCTGAACTAGTTTTTTTAACTAATATTTTGGTAATTTTACTCATAGTGAATTCAACTCAATCGTACACTTGAACAATATAGTAATTCTGAGCTATTTTTTTTTTCAACTGAGACTATGGTAAACTTACTCACAGTGAATAAAAGGTGAACATTATCAATGTGCATAGTTTCTAAGGATACTTTAAAAAACTGTTAACCCATAAATATGTGAAAAATTCGAGAATTTCTTTTACTATTTTACCTTTCTCTGTGATATATACGAGTTAAAACGTAAATAAGAATGTTAGTTTTTTCAGTAAACATTTGGATAATTTTTAAAAAAATCTTTAAAATCACAAGAGCTCGTCCTACATATATTTCTTTTTTTAAAAAATGAAAAAGCATAATAATATTCCACGAAAAACTACATATTTTGTTCTCACATACACAGCATAATGTTATAATTAAAAAAGGAACATAAAAAGCCCTTAAAAATTATACAGGTTTTGCTTCCACTTTTCCACTTCTCTATTATACGTTTTGTTTCTTAATGAACATTTTCGTAATATCCTAAAAAGAGAGGAATGAGATAATACTCCTGTTTATTGTCTTCTGTTATGGTCTTAAGCATCGTAGCCCGTTTATTTTCATTTTAAATCCAACCCCCACTCTTCTCGTCCAAGTTTTGCCTTTTTCGTGAAAATATATTTTCATTTTTAAGGAGGGACTAGAAAAAGGAAGTGTTTGTGTTAAAATGTGTTAAAAACTTTTTAACTTAATAGGGCCTTAAAGCTTCCTCTTTTTCCCTCCCTTCCAAGTACCTGAAATAAAGGTGTTAAAAGGGTAAATTATTTTGTTATTTCAATGTTATTCCAGCTAAAGTTTGCTTGAGAATGAATTTTTTTGACTTCGTTTCCTCTTTTAGCAGTAAACGTTAGTTTTTTTTAATAAAATTTTATACGTAAAAAGATAAAGAAGGTTAAAAAATAAAGATGAAACAAGAAGAAGGCATCCCGATAATAAATCAAGTTTTAATTAAGTGAGATAAAATAATTTAGAAAAAACTTTATTTTCAGGTAAGAATTCAAGGTAAACAGTTATCCTAATTTGATTGTTAGGATAAACTTGTTTTGTGTTTACTAGAGTTCGGAAAAAAGAGATTTTTAAGCTTAAATTGTATTAGAAAAAGTGTTAAGGAAAGGATTTTGTTGGAGATATTTGTTAAAGGAATTATACCTCCATGGTTTTTATAAAAAGGAAGAGGCTTTCCTGAGAGTAAAGAGAGGGCCAATGGAGCGTTACTTCGTGATAATACAGGGAAAAAACCCCTTTCCTCCTTCCACTCCAAGGTGAAATGAGCTTAAAAACTAAAGAGTTTAACACTGGAGAATGGAGTTGAAAATGGAATAAAAACACTCCACTTCGTCTTCATACCTCAAGAGATAAATCCTGTGGAAAAACGCACCCACCTCAATGACAAAAAAAACGAGAGTTTATTTAATTTTTTGTAAAATATCTACTAGTTATATCTTTATTATAATAATACTAGCTATTTGTGTAGTAAAACGGATAATAATAATAATAATAAAACTATAATAACAATAACGACACTATAGGTTTGTTCCAACCCCCCCTATTCGTACCGTCCTTAATATCGTCCCGCTAATCGTTCGAGAATTGTTTAGGGCTGGTTTTATATTTATACGCATGCGCAAACATTGTACTGTAACAAAAATCATGTCAGGTTGGAACGGATTATAGTCCTAATAATTCGCACTGTATTAAAAACTAAAAACATTCAAGGAAACCTAACAGTTAGAGAACCTTCTTGTTGACATGTGGACGATTGTCATAACTGCGCATGTCATACAAACCAGTACATGGTATTGTCAGAGGATCGTTTAGACATAATAGTAAACAGTTCGCAAACAATCCATACGCAGGTTGGACAAGGCAGGTTGGAACGCCTTTTATCCATTGCGCATGCCCATGACGATCCCCCGAACGGTACACTGCTTAGTTGTAACAAACCTTATATAAACAGGTCGTGTCTTAAGGCACTTAAGCACAGGGCAGGGGTATCATTTGATCATTAATTTATAACTTCAACCCTCATTATATATTATCCTTAAATACATTAATACCAATCATATTCCTATACAGGGTGTTTGGTCGATGATGTAAAAAACAAATATAAACCATGGTAGTTTCACCATAATTATTAATATTATTATTTATTTATTTTTTTTTTTTTGTTACTTTCCAAGGTACAACTATTTTGCTCTAAATTGTTTAGAGTAAAATGGTTGTATTTTGGAAAATAACTAATAGATTGTGGCGAATCTATTGAGAATTGATCCATGGCTTATATAGGGTCTTTTGTTGCAAATTATGGGTAGGATCTTGCCCTCTTCGTTGGTTACATCTTCGACCAAACACTCTGTATTATCAAAAAGGTGGATATGCCATGAAAATTAGAAATAATACACATAATACTATGGCATGAGCAGGAAGAATATTTGCGATTTGTTGTCTGAAAAATATTTATTTACAGTATCCAAAAACGGATAAAATACATCCATTTTTTCTGGCTAAAAATAATTTAAGAGGAAAAAAAGGAGGGGGAAATGTATTAAAGACAACGGTCAGAAATTATGTGGTTAAAATTATATGGGCCATCGATTACTTAAAGCGAACAGTTTTTATTATTAAAAGGGGTGGGGGGATTATAGAAGTCAAAGAGAAATTGGGATCGATACACGAAAGGGGTAACGGCAGTGGCCGAGGAGGAGAGAGGAAGTCAAATAATAAATATAAAAATTGGCAATTGAATAGTTTCAGGCGAGGGGAGGAGGCAAAGGATATAAATATAGAAAGTTTTCAAGGGGGGTTCTTTGGGCTATAAAAGAGAGGCAGGTATTATTTGGGTGGAAAAAGTTGCTCCTTGTACAGGAGGTTTTAGGCACCGGGACCCCTCTTGGAAGCTTTATGATTCATAATATTTCTTTTGTGTTCCCTTCTCATAGAGTTTCGAGAGGGTTTGGAGGGAGAATAAGGCATATTCATGGGTCTTTGGAGGTGATGATGAATCGGCTCTAAGCATAGGCCTAACAGTGTAAGAAGTAAAAAAGAAAGGTTAGCTAGCTACTGAAACTGCCAATGATCCATCATGGTAACTCTCTCCAGAGAGAGAAAGCTTTAGAGTTTAACTACTTCGTCGGTAAGGCAATAGAAGGCTAAAGGAAAACATGTGCCTGAGGGAAGAATTAAAACAAGTATATGGAAGTACTCAATTAGACAACGCTAAGGGCTTTATTTAAGAGAGCTTTTAAGATCACGCAACCTGCATTGAACAAAAAGAAAGCTGTTTAAGCACACCGACAAAAACAACAGATCAAGAAAAGATAGTACGAAAGAAACAACTAAACTATAAAAAAAATTAAATTATTTTAACAGAATTAGCAAACAGATGCACTTTAAACTTGTTCTTTCATTTATGTTTTATTATAAGAAAACAAAACATACATTACAAACGAGAGCGCATAGTCAAAAATTAAAAAAATACTATATGGTATAACCGATGGAGGTACGAAATAAGTGATACAATCAAACAAGTAGATCTTTCAAAATCAGTAGCTATTTGTGCCATCAGTTGTTAGATACTCCTAAACGTTAATTTACAAAAAAAAACCTTAACGTTGCATCCGCCATTTTTTTAGGGGGAGGGTGTATAAATAAAAAAAAAACGTTTGGAATTGACGGCTATACCTACTAGTGTGCCAAATTTAGAGTATCTAGCTAGACTGGAAGTCACTTATTATTTTTATGATGAGTCAGTCGGTCAGTAACATAAATGCAAACTTTGAAACTCTCCCCTTTTAAAAAGGCTTAATATTAGGGCTCAATTTTTAACAGTGCCCTTAGCTACTTAAGGTTATTCTATGTTTCAAATTTCAAAAGCCCATCTTAAGAGGAAGCAGAGATATGAGG
Organism: Gerris lacustris; assembly: GCA_951217055.1. Lineage (NCBI taxonomy): Eukaryota > Metazoa > Arthropoda > Insecta > Hemiptera > Gerridae > Gerris > Gerris lacustris. The sequence goes on from OX578280.1 coordinate 22,932,213, forward strand.
GTGAGAAAAACCGGGTGAATTGGTTCAAGTAAAGATATATTACTACATGCTTACTGCACCTAGGCCTTGCGCACTGCCGTGCGCTCAGATAAGAATGGACAACAGAACTAAAACATTTAAATTTCCTTTTTAACTCCTTTCCAAACGAACCATGCAGTACCTATCACAAAGATTTATCCAAATTTTCTTTAATTATACCAAGCCTAATAAAAAAAAAATTACATGATACAATAATTTCTGTCATGTAACTGAAGACAGTAAAATTACTCAAGTATGTATAAATCTAACAATTACCTAAAAAAACTTTTCCTTCTACCCCACTGCCGCAACATTTAGGCGACATGATCTAGCGTAGAATTACTTTCTTCTGGCCCTCCCAATGAAAGTGGCACGAAGGTATTACTTTTTTTCCGTTTACGAAGAGTCGAAACTTTATTTTTTGACACAGGATTTTTTTTTTTTACTCTCAGAAGTACGTCCGCATCACGCTAGGGATTTAAAGTTGCGCAGTTCTTCTCCCTGAATGCCCCTAACGGCAGTAAAACCGAGAAAAAGTTACGAAAAAAAAATATATATATATACCCCTTCCACAATTCCACTCGACTAAGTTAGTTACGTTTCACTTGTTGATGTTTATACAAAACTTTTATTTTCTCTTTCTCCCTCATTCGAAGGATGTCACAACTGTAGTTTTTAGCCCTTATTCTAAAGCAAACAGACTGTCTAACCCTCCTCCTTTACGAGGATAAAGAAAAACTCGAAACATAATAATTTGACGCTATCACGAAAACAAGTGACATGTCACGTGAATTCTCTCTACCCTCTTGCTCTCACCCTTTTTTTTCAAACTTTACATTATTTATTATTATTATACAATAAACATTTTGATTTTTTTCCCCCTTCTTTAAAAAGTTAAACAGAGAGAAAAATCTATTAAACAAAAAAAGTAATAAATGAAGAGAAGAATTGTATATTTTAAAAGTTGAAGAAAAAAACATTCAATGTAAAATTGTTTTGCTAATACAGCTCGAGTACTTTTTCTTCAAAATTTAGCAGTCGATAAATAGAGACAAATTCAAAGAACAGATTGAAATAAGTTGATCTTTCACTGGGTATAAAGTAAGTTGTATCTCGAATAAAAGTAATTCGATTCTATAAAACACACTTCAAATAACAAATGGTTTACCACCTAGTACCGGTGAGAAGAGAAATAAGAGTAACAGAGAAAAAATCCCAGTTTAAACAGAGTTTCAAAATCCGAAAATTCTGTTTCAACTTCAACACTGACCCCTCTTTTACATAAATCATGTATTTCTCTTCACAAAGCCTTTAAAAAAGACCATTCAAAAGGCGAATGAAAGCCGTCTTTGAACTTTAAGTGACTCTATATGGAAAAACATACGCTTATCATTATTTAAAGAAGTTTATGTAAAATTAGTTATCACCGAAGTTTTCTCAAACTTCACAGATGTTTATCAAGTCTGTCTCTACCACTTATTTTCTCGCATTTTGACTCGTCTCACCAGTACATATATATATATATATATATATATATATATATATATATATATATATTATTAATGAAATATAATTTAAAAAATATAAAATCAATAATATATAAATGAATAACACATATATAATATATATATATAATATATATATATATATATATATATATATATATATATATATATATATATATATATATATATCGCATTTTGACTCGTCTCACCAGTACATATATATATATATATATATATATATATTATTATATGTGTTATTCATTTATATATTATTGATTTTATATTTTTTAAATTATATTTCATTAATAAACTACTCTTATTTTTATTTATTTTATATTTTATTTAATACTAATAGTTTATATAAATTAATTTTTAAGTATGAATGTCTGTGTCGTTTTATATTTATTTTGCTTCCAATCTTACCGAAGATAACGGAAGCTAAGTTATCTTTCTGAACAACAAAATTATATTCTCCGATTTCAAAAGCTCAAAGACAGAAGTCCGTTTCAGACATCAGGAAACATTTTGGGTTCCGTGTCTGCCTGTCAGTCCGTCTGTCGCTCAATTTTAGAACAACATATCTTAAAAACGATACTGGTCCAATTTTAATGAAATTTAGATGGTAGGTCATAATAACCCATGGTTGGTCCCATAAAAGTAGAATTATTCTTAAAAAAAAAATCTAAATGTAAAATTGATCAGTCTAGTGTTATATTATTGTTTACATCAGTTCTTATATTAAACAACTGAAGTAGTAAAAAGTCCTGTCTTAAGTATTGTTATTGCGGTTTTGTCGCAGTAAACTTTTACCGTAAATAAACATCTATGACCGAACTTATAATTTAAACATTGATCATATTCAATAGAAGTTACTCATAAATTAGTACCTAACAATTAATTATGTAACTGTAATTACGATAGGGGTACTAATTACATAGTTTACATGAGAAATTAACAGTGTTAATTAATTAAACGCAATGAGTAGAATTTCCAATATGCATGAAATGTCTACATACGAAGTGATAATTGAATTCACACCCCAAATTAATATTAGGTATTAAAAAATTCATTTTATTTCATTAATAAATCAATATTTTAATTAAATAATAATATTTCATTAATTTCTTTTTTTTTAAATAATACATATTGAATTAATAATTGAGATAAAATTAATAATAATTGAATATAAAATGTCTTCTTGAAAGTAGTTCTCAATTATTTGGCTAAATTAAAAAATTACAGCGATATTGCGTCGATGCAACAGCTAGCGTTTACGGTATCCCAAACTCACTTTGATACGATTAAAAACTTAGGTGTGCAAACGTAATACTTCTTCTTTCGTACAAACAATTCAAGAAATAATAATTGATCAGCAAAATCATGTCCAATTCTGCATTAAATATTTTGTGAAAAATAATTATGTTCAATTTAAATTAGTCTTTTTTGTCTATCATTCATTACCAGTAAGTGCTAAATAAAATTTTGTATTTAAAAAGAACTAAATATAATTTTAGACAGAAAATTAATAAGTCGATTAAGGAATGAGAGGAATTCGGATAAGAATCAGAGTGAAAAAAAAATCAAAATCTAGAATCTAGAGGGATAATAAAGACAAAGATTTGATTGGATAAGGTCGAAGAGGGAGACGCAAGAAGCTAAGGAATTCGGAATTTCTAGATATTCCCTGCAGCAAGCTGGTATTCCAAACATTCCGGCCAATAATAAACAGTTTGGAATTCTCGAGTAAGTCATTCTTCCCTTTCCCTTCTGAACAAGTAGGAGATGGGCCAATCACCAACTAACTCTTAAAGAAAGGGCGCAATCACAACATCTCTATTTCCACAACCCTTTTACTTTTATTTAGGACATTACTTGAAGTATTACTACTTAATTAAATTACTGCTACTTTCTTATTTTTTTAAAAAATATTGATTTACAATTATTTATTTATTTTTTCTAATAAAGTATCAAGTTTGAATAACTAGAATTGCTTGTATAAATACATTAATAATTTTCCATTTTTTCAAATTCAATGACTATCAAAGGTCAATAATATTTGTGATTATTTTAATTTATTTATATAAAATGATGTAACTAAACAACTAAATTAACCAATATTTTTAACTAAATCAATTTTTGTTGGTAGATGAAAATGTGTTGCCTTTAATATACTTTCGGAAAAGAGAACAGGAGGGGAGGGAACCGTCTGGAAGTCATAAAACAAAAAGTGATTATATATATATGTATATATATATATATATATATATATATATATATATATATATATATATATATATATATATATATATATATATATCATTTCTACCATTCTTTCAAAGGGTTAGAAAAAGTGCAGGATCCAACTCCCATTCCATCGAAAAAAAAATTGGTTTTTGGTGGGACCGTTGAATTTCCGAACGCGATGAGATCGAGGAACGAGAGGATGGGGCATAGGAGGGGGAAAGTGAGGGCATGAATAATGGCTGTTAAGGGTGGGCCCCATAATCGAGAGAAGCACCCGCGGCAGCACTATTTCCAAGCATTATTTTCCTAACCTCGTTCCATGGATGGCTCTCCTATCACCCTCCCCTTCAAAATGTTGTGTGCTTGAAAGAGGCTGTGGAACTGAGAGGGGGTTAGAGCCAGAAATAGGAGAGTGGGGAGATTTTAGTAGAATGCTTGCTTGTGTTTTTTGGCGTCCACTCATGAGGCGTGCCAAGGCCCAGGGAAAACCCCCCTCCAAAACTCCCTTTCCCAAAACCTTCCTCCATTTTGGAAACGGTCCAAATGGTGAAATCAATTCCCAATTTGTATTCCAATAAGTATGGGAGTGGAAGGAACGGAGAGGTAGATTGGAAGGAAAACCGGAGGGAGATCTGAAATTCGTCCGGAGTAAGGATGTTTGGCTGCAGTCGTTTAAGGGAAGAAATCAGGAGGGCATTAAACTCAGGAATAAGTTTTAAAATAGAACGGGAATGGTAGAAGATACCCACTAAGTAGGAACTTAACTCACATCAAGACTTAACAGCAAAGCTTCGCGGATAAGACCCACCGCATAATTAGGCTAACTCTTAAACTTAAATCTCTTCTTTTTACTTTAAAATTGATTTCCTATTAAAGCACCCGCTGAAGCAGAAAGTACAAGCATCCTATCTACGTTCCAGTGTACTGACGGTGCCTTCATGTTAACAGTTAAGATTTAAACCTCCCAAAAGTTGAATAAGCAAGTGGAAATGTAAAATTTCTTGGCTCATTGGGCACTAAATGTATAATTCAGTATAATGGGGGATTATATTTTGGCAATTTCTTGTTTAGAATGAAGTATTAAACAACAAACCGAAGTCGAAAAGCTTAGACTAAAGACTAATAAGCTAATGAGCATCGACTTAAGAGAATTAAGTTTAATTATTTCTACATTCCCTTCGACCAATATTAGAAAATTATGATAACGAATTAATAAATACTAATTTGTATGCCAAAGTTCTAAAGATAAATACAAAAAAACAAATTTTAAAAAACCATTAGTAGTAATATAAAAAAATCTTGTACTACTCTGGATTGATGAAAATGATTAAGAATGGCGCTTAAAATAAACTAAGAGCTATAAAACATTGCTTAGGGCCTTGGAAATCAGCGTACAGGTAGAACAGACGGGAAGAAACAGCACTATGCAGTCTATAACTTGGCCACACTCGGCTAACCCACAGTTACCTCTTCACTCGGGACAGAGTGAAGAGGCAGCAAAATGCAGACTCTGCAATGAAACCGTTAAAGTCGAACAAATACTTACCGACTGCCACAGACTAAAAGATCTACGAGACAAACAAATCCTACCAGAAGCGTTATCTGAAATACTGGTAGACAATGCAGACTTCATAAGACAACTATTTTTCGAAGATGCTGACTTACTAGAAGTATAGATTTTTAAAAAAATCAACTAAAAGAGATACAGCATAAGGATTGCAACCATAAAATGTAATAATTTCAAGATAAAAAGAACTTTTTATATACTACGTTTTTAAATTTTCGTTTAAAATAATATAATCGATAAATAATATAATCGATATTTCCTGTTTTGCTGTCATTCAATGTTTATCTATCACAAATTTGAGACCCGTCAAAATGAAGATTGCGTAAATATGGGATATGGTAAAACAAATAAAATAACTTGCGGATTTTTTCCGAACTAACTTTCCGTTCAGCAAAATTTGCTGAAAACCAATTAAATTCTGCTGAAAGATGGCTAAAAGTATTAAAATAATGCATTGTCATCGTGTTCTGAGCTATGCTAAAAGTTTCAAATGTCTAGCTATTCGGGAAGTTAGTTAGAAATCGATTGCCAGATTTGTACCGGACAAACAAACATACAAATAAACAAACAATCAAACAAACAAACAAGAGAGCAAGCTAATAAAAACGTAGTAAAAAATTAAAATTAAAAAATGTTTACGGCGTTAATAAACAAATGTCAAACACCCTACATTAAATGAATAATAATAAAAAAAATTAAAATAATAATGATAATTAAAATATGATGATTAACATATGTCGAACACCCTATAAATAAAAAAATAATTAAAGAATGGCGAAATTCTTATAAAAAAAAATTGAATAAATAAAAAAATTAAAATAAATAAATAAAAAATTATATTGCTGGCTTATTATAAGATAATTGCTGTTAAAATGGCTGAATTGACTATTTACGACAGGAACTCTACTTAAATCTAAATAGACAGAAGTCCTCTAAATATTTTATTGAGATAAAACTAAAAGCATTCGTTCCCTCAGTCATTGATTCTATAATTTTATAGTTATATAAATAGGTATTTTTTTATGAGTTCCTCTTAAAGATTTCTTGTTACAGAAAATAAATAGGAGACGCATAAATAGGAAGCCCCTTGTAAAGTAATTTGATTAACTGTGCACTCAATAATAAGCAATTCTCAAAATCAATTCCAAGTTATTGGAATAAATAATTAATTACTTAGATAAAGAAAGCTTATCCTACTTAGGCAAAGATAAAGAACAATAAAGGGATCATTTAAGATTGGTGTAACATTTTGATAAAACCGAAAGAGATAAAAAGTAAAAGGTATTTAGATCTTAAAATAATTTAAAGATAACAGGAATTAGAGGACATTACTCCAATTGAATATCGCTCACTTTTAAGGAAAAAGGACCACAGACAGCAAGAAAAATATATATTAAAAAATAAATAAATAATAAAAAATATTCTAAATGATTGTTCATCGAACAAACCCCTCAGTTGTTATTTATTTCTATTAGGACGAACCATATCATATTTCTTTATATGAACCGTACAAAGTGAATTATATGGTCAAAAACTTAAATAATAGATGATTCAAGTAGATAAATTACTAAAACTAAAATACTGATAGACTGTCAGTCAAGATGACCTAAAAATGAATGATCTACGAATATAAATTCTAAAAAATAAATTTTTTATGACATTTCCTCTTTTCTAATCTCTACAAAAAAGTTTATTTATAGAGAAAAATAGATAAACGTAAAGTAGCACAGGAAGCAATTTAATCAAAAAGCAATTAAATCAGAAACTTTTTTGTATAAAAACCTGATGTATGGACATTAAAAACTCTATTGGATCATTCAGATATATTACCATTAAAAATATATATAATATGACACTGCCAAAAAAAAGGAGAAATTTGTCAGATAGCTCCAAGATAAAATAATAGCTACTATAAAAATAGATTTGTCTCATAAAAGTATATGGGTTTGTAATAAATGATAGAAAAAAAAACTAAAATTAACTATAAATTTTCATGAAAAAATAAAAAAATTTAAATTTATAATAATGAAAATAATAATACATTTTTTCTTTAATTATCCGAATTAATTTATAATGCATAATATATGGACTGTCGAGATTGCGATATATACTATTCTTTATTAAGTAATAAGTGGGAGAGGAAACCAAAATTATTGTTATTATGATATTAACACACTCATAACGTATTGAGATATGACCGTGATATGTAATTAAACATAAGATAATGGAGTTGGAGATATTAAGTCTGAAATACAAATAATACTTAATGTTTCAATCTTAGCTAAGTAATTTTCTTTATTTTAAATTAACATTCTAAAATCAAACACGAATAAATTTATTAAATGTTTAAAGGCAATATTATGTTTTGGTAAGCAACCTCGAAAAATAACATCAAATCATACATGTACAGTACAGGGTTATTACAAACTATGTTCCTGATTTCGATTGAAAATATGACTAGATTAATATGCTTTAAGACCACTTCAGTTGGTATTGGGTGGTCATTAAGTTTTGTTTATATTGGTTTGGGTACGTATCAGCTGTTTGTTAAGTCAATTGTTGTCAGCATTTTGTGTGTTGGATTATTAGTGTGCAACGTCACTTAAGAACCAGATTTAATGAAGATCCTCCTAGCAGTGGTAATTCAATTTTAAGAGAAATGGCTGCATTTTTATAAAGAAATCAACTGGAAGGTCGTCATAAACGAACTGGAAGTCAGCAATGAAGTTGTGGAGCAGGTAAGGGAAAGTTTACGCACAGTCCACAGAAATCTACGAAAATTTATAATTCAGAGTACCTGTGATGAAACATTTTGAGTTTTCCTTAAAATGTAACCATTTTAGCACGGAACATGCTTTAGCCTTGACCCAACAACCAAAAAAGTGTCACGGTTTTTGAGTAACGCGGATGTGTGACGCGGAAGAGTTACGAAATCACTGAAATGTTCAGAATTTTGACTACCAGAATTCGAACATTTCGAATACTTCATGCGGAAAATCAGCAAGTTTAAATAGGAGTCACAACAAGAGCAAACTAAAAACAGCAAATATGAAATCAGCAAACAAACAAAAAAAGCGTGGCTAAAGCATGTTTCATGTTTCTTGACTTTTAGCCACGGGCTCTAAGTAATAACATCCTGGGGGGTCTGGGGGGCAAAGGGGCAGAGCCCTTTGCAAGGCTTTTTTCTGTATGATAAATAAAACTACATTTATGTACGCTTGAAATCATAAACATCATTTGTAATAACTCTGCACAATGTAGGAGAATTTACAAGTACGAACGTCAAAATAACGTACCAAATATAGATGTTAAAATCAATTAGGTAAATTGTTATCTTAAATTTAACTTGGTATTTATCACTTTTAGCTATTCTATAGGTATCAAGTAGTAGAACATAGTTTAACTTTAGCTATTCGCTAATTTGATTCAAACAACATGTTTTCGAACAGGTAGAAACTCTTTAAAGGTTGCAGAACTTTGACCTGTAAGGGCTTTCAGAGTGGCTCGTGTAACCGAAAAACAAATAAAGCTGTGCTACTCGCGCGGTATGAAGGGGGAAAATCAAGAGATGGAAAGCTATAGAAAATAGAATGGTTACGGGGAAAGAGGGAGAGGAAATGAATCGTTGCTATCTAATTAACGGAATGGATTTCCTTGCAAGAGGTAAGAGGAATCAAATATCCTCCTTCCCTCGCGAGAGTTTGCAAGGTTTGTAACCGGTAGGAAGAGCTCGGGTTGGTTAGAGGAAGCGAGAGGTGGAAGACAGACACTGTGTCCTCTTCTCTATCCCTCAGGCAACACATTAAATTAACTAGCGGTACTCCCTCTGGGGGAGAGGGTATAGGACGAAACCTGAATATACGGGAGGGATGGAATCACAGGGGGCGTCAAGGGAAGTACCCACCGTGTTGTTTCAATGAGTTTGTCCCGCGTGCGTTTTCGGGTAAAGGGAGAGGTGAAGGTATAATATCAAGGTGAATGGAACACGCCACCCCACTTAATATAATTGGAAGGAAATGACATCGGCAAAGAGGCAAACAGACAAAATAATAATTCAATACTACGACAAATATAAACCTATATAAACAAGAACAAATACTAGGAAAAACAAAGTGACAAGAAAAACAATAGACAGGTCAATTTTATCGAGGAAAATAAATAATTTAACAATACCTTACACTATGATAGAAATAAAGTGATAAATAATCAAACTATTTATTATAATGCACATAACAAAATTATGGTACTTCTTTAGATTCTTACTCCCCTATGTGTTATTGTAATAAATGACTTTGACTAAATAACTATTAAGACAAAGGGACTATTAGTCCAATGTACTTTAGGACAAAGGAATATCACACTTAATTTTTTAAAGGTAAGTAACAACCTAAAGAAGTGTCAAAATTAATATATATATAATAAAAAATAATAATATTTATTTCCACCAATAAAAATAATTTACAAAAAAATTACATATATTGATACTTGCAATATTGATATTCAACATTTTTTTTTACATTATTATTTAATTTAAATCAAAAACATGCTGTGCTTAAAAATTATCTATTTACTAAAGATATTTTGGAGAGAGCCCTAAGTAAGTGCAGATTGGCACTTAGAGCGAGGACTCCGTCTTGATTTAATTATCCTTTAGTATCGTTTATTTAAATTCATTAATTCTTTATTTATTTTCTTTCTTTTAGTGTATTTTAGCTATTGTTAGTGTTATATTTCCATCATTTATAATAAATTATGAAAAATAAATGAACGAATAAAATACTAGCTATAAGTGAGGCAGTAATAATGCGGTATTAAGAAAAAAAAATCTTTAAAAGCCTTTATTATAATATAAAAAAAATATTTATCTACGATTGATACGAAATATAAACATTATATCTCTGTTTAGATGAGTAGAAAGTGATTATTTACGTACTTGTATTCATTGCGCATGCGCGTCTCATAGTTCTGAATAATTCCTCTTCTTTACCACACTAGTGCGGTAAAGAAGAGGAATTCTTCTTAAAAAAACTAATTTGGTGTTCTTTTATTAAAGTAACTGTTTATATCGAGTTTTTAGTGAAAAACAATGAGTGAATCAAGTGACTGACGAAAATGTGGAGAATAATAATCCTCCAGAAATAATTAATTCGGCAAAAAATACAACTAATGAATTAATGCCACTTTATCAAGAGAGAGATACGAACTTACATACAGCAAGTTTATTTGTTTCTGTATTTATTATTTAAATCTAACAATCGTAGATAAAGTACGGTACGCAACTCGTGCGAAAACGGCATTTTGCATTGCTCGTGTGGTTTTACCACCCTCGCTATCGCTCGGGTGCAAACTCCACACTCGCATGCAAAATACTACTTTCCGCACTCGACGCGTAATGTACTATTATCTCTATTAGGTCCCTATTTTATATAGTGATTTAGGTAAATAGAAGAGTATAAGTAAGTAAATGACAAAAGTAAGTAACTATGTGAAATGGTATAAGTATGAATTAGTATATATATATATGAAGATATTCATTGAGCAGGTATTGTTAAATATTTTTTAAAACTGCCCATTGATTGACTCTGTTGTATTGTATTAGATAATAGATTAAAATAAAGGGTTAAAATATATATATATATATATATATATATAAATGTAATATTAAGTATGAAATGAATCAGAAATAATGAAACAATAAAAGATAGATATTGTCACAAATTCTACTGAAGATAAAAATATAAGTATTTCTTGAGATTGATGAAGGATGAAGGTTAACAAATGCTTCTAAAGATTAATAAAAGGTATAAATAAACTATTCTCAACGCTGACATACTTTTATGAGTTATACTAAAAACTTTATGTACCGATAACAGTTAACAAATGTTTTTACATATAAATTCTTGTTTTAAAATTAAAAAAATATAAATGTTTTATAACAGCTACTCAACAAGAAAGTTTAATCTTTCATGAATATCGATTAGTGTCGTGGTCATTATACAATGAAATAATGATTTTTTTTGTTTCAAGTAAATTAGTCTTTTAAGAATAAAATATATTTTTTTCGTTCAAATGGATATAGCATGTAACAACGCTTGACTCATATACATTTTACAGTTATTAATGGATAAAAATGGCACAGAAACATTACTTCATTTTATTCAATATACATATTTTAAACGGCAAGCGAGAGGAAAACGTTGCCGTTGGTTTATATTTCATAAAACAAAATCACTCTTCCTTTTTAACCCTGTAACATTTATTACATGAAAAGCTGGCAACACTAATTTTATTTTACATTTTATATAGTCGGGAGACTATATATCAATACATTAATCCTTAGTCAAAGGTAAGTTTTTTTCACTATAGAATCACTTTCATTAAACTACATACATAATGGCTTAGAGTAAATGTTTAATTTACAAACACTCCACCAAATTTCTAATCTTGACTCATAGTTGAACTAGAGAGAAATATATTATTTTAATGTGTGAGAGACATCAAAATTATTTAACGTTATTTTATACAAATGTAGCATAGTTACACACTCAAATCTCTTTTATGTTTGTAAAAACAGCTTAAATTAGAAAAATTCTACTAACATAGAAGTAACGTAAATAAAACTTAATTGATCAAACAAATTTGATTTGTTATTATAGTTCCTTTTAACATTTTAACCTACACAACATTGTAGTACGAGTGAATAGGCAATTAAGCATATCTACTTGGTGAAGTCATCAGAATGAATAATATCCTACACCTACTGGATTCTCTAGGCACTTAATCATCAGTATAGTATCCTAAACCTACTTGATTCTCTAGGCACTCAATCACCATTATAATATCCTACACCTACTTGATTCTCTATAGGCACACTTAATCATCACTGAATAATATCCTACACCAACTGGATTCTCTAGGCACTTAATCATCAGTATAATATCTAATATCCTACACATACTGGATTCTCTAGGCAAGTTGGTTGTACTATATTCGAGTACAATAACCACCGATGGTTTTTGCTAACCAAGGTAACGGAAGCGATGTGATCGTTTTGAAGAAAGAAAATATTTTGTCTCCCATTTCAAAAATTCCAAGACAGAATTCCGTTTCAGACATCAGGGAATATTTTTGGTTCCGTGTCTGTATGTCGGTCTGTCGCTCAATTTTTGCGAAACAACATATCCTAAAAACTACACGTCCGATTTTAATGAAATTTGTATGGTAAGTCATAATTAGCTCATTGCTGATCCCATATACGTTGTAACCTTCTGCGCTTATTTGTTTCTCTTCCACATGCGCACAAACATACATTTATTAGGTATAAAGCCTATAGCTTCAATAGTACTTATCTGATTTGTATGAAACTTTTATAGTTCATCGAAAGTAATCCGCAGATAGCCACAGATTAATGTGAACCGTCTGCGCTCTTTAACAATTGCTACATTGATACTTCAATTCATGTAAAAAATCAAAATAATTTTGACAGATTAAAAAAACGGGGGAAAATTAAACAAATTAGACAATAATGGCTTATAAAAGCATACAATCAATAAAGTACGTGATAGGATTCGAGGAAGCTATATGCGACGCCAATTGACAGTCAATTTAATACAGCGACTATGTATCAAAATCGATCTAATTATATATTTAAAACGTTTATTTACTGAGCAAAATTCATATGTAAATATTAGATAAATTTTGTTCCAAAAAATTTCGTATTATCGAAGATTACTATTTATTATACTACCTCAAAACACCCATAACATTTCGACAATATGCACACACACACACACTCACTGTTTGTCAGTCAGTCAGTAAGTGAATGTTTTGTGAGTTTATGATACAACTTAGTTTGTTTTACAGTCTATATTCTCTTCAGTATAATACCCTTCAGAAATATCATGAAACATTTTTGACAGCTGAGTTGAAATGGGGATAGGCGTCATTCAAGCTAACATATGTATAAACTAATACACTGGGAGAAAGGAACCAGTGAATTAATGTTCAGCTTCATGTTTAACACACAAAATGAAGTTATATTGATTGTCAGGTTCATATAAATGTAATATAAAGGGACAAAACTACTGGTTGATACTATGATATTTTAGTGAATGAAGTTAGTCGAGAGGGAGATAGAAGTGTGCTTTACACAATGTTACTAGAACCGAGTGAGGGGTAACAGCTAATTGGTTTGATGCTTCACCGTCCGTCAAGTGCTTTTGAGAGCCTCTGTCGAGAGAGAAGAGGCCTCAACAAGAGTAATTAATCAAAAGTCTATACACTAAAGCCTCGGCCCGAAGTTTCCAACTCGAGCTGGGATAACTATATATACCTAGAATAGATTATATGAACATGAAAATATATGTTCCATTCAACTAATCACATATCCTTCAATCATATTAGCCCCTCTCATGTTTGCGTTTACCCTGCTCCATTCAATATAATAAAAACTTTTTTTTCAATTCCTCTTTATTAGAAATCACTATATATGTAACTACTTCATTCTTAATTAATATTCTTAAAATTTTAATACATAAAAACAAACATATATAATATACATACATAAATTTATGTGCTACATCAATGAAGCAAATTAATTGATTACAAACCAATTCGCAACAAAAATAATTAATATGTACCGAACAAGCGTATAAGTTGTATGTATTTTATAAGCTTATACATTAAATTACATTTGTTGTCTATTAAATAAATAGATCATGATATATAACAGTAATCCTAAATACATACTTGATCATATATTTTCGCTTAACACAATTTAAACTGAATCAATCAAATCCGGCAACCCCGCAATACGTCGAAGCAATGATGTCATTGCATACTGAAATGTATATTATATGTAAAGATAAATTTTAAATATGTATAATATTAGTTTTGTTGCCGTTCATAATGTATAGACCGAATTTTGAATCAATTAAAATAAAATAGTAAATTTATATATCAAATAAAAGCTAAATTGACTCACCAATACTTCCAAATCAAAGTAGAGATAATTAAGAGGACTCTGACATTATCATCCCGACCAATAAATGAAAATATGTACTCACCTGCAACAGAACATAAAAATAAAAATTATTAAATCAATCTACAAAATAAACTTTTTAAATTTAATAACATGATCAGATAACAAGAGGTAGTAAATTTTATCGAAATCAATTTCAATGTTTTCGAATAGGATTTTTATTTTCTCACAAACGTAGTTTATAGAGAGAGAAACTAATGTGATGGCACAAAAATTTAATTTTAAGATTTTCATGAATTTTAAAAGTCTTGAGGTGCTTAAGTTTTTTAAAAAAAAGTCCGTCTCTCGTCTATTTATAGTGCAGACGCACGGATCCTAAACTGCTGGGCGCTTTTAATAAAACTTGTCATACTGGTTTAAAAAAAATCCGCAGACGAAATCGAGAAATAAATTTTAGCTCTACATTAGAGGGCACTACCTTCTAAAACTCATTATAAAAATTATTTCTAAAAAACGATTCTGACAATTTTGATATTTAAAACAAAAAAACAAACAAAAAAATCAATTAAATATTGATACAACCATATAAATTTCTTCCTGGAAAATCTAGCTCATGAGAGAAAAGCTATTACTGCAAAGAGTAAGTGAGGTAGGGTTTGATTCACCAACAGGGAGAAATTACTATATGCAAAATTTAGCAATGTTTAATAAGCATTATAATCAATGTAACCATAAAAACCCGAAACCACTAACAAATGGATTACACTGAACCAATTTGTTATACGTACTCTTACATGAGAAAATTTAGCACGGGTTGTATTGGGACAGATTTATATAATACAACCATTCGCCCCGCGCTTCGCGCGGGGTTCATGCTTGCAATCAGTGGCTGTATTATTGCTATTTTATATCTATTACTATCATATTGGTTAATTGAGAAGGCCATTTCATCGAATAACACTTATACTTCACTTTTCTTCGGAAAATACTTTATACTTCATTATTTGTTTAGCTTAATATAGAAAATGAAAATGGCTTAAATATTAAAATAAAATAAATTACTTGAAAATGGGACCTCCCACAATATCGCAGGACTTTTTCCAAAATGATTATAAAATAAGGAAAAAATTTAACTCCACCTCCCTAATAGGAATTTCCTCGCCAACCGGAGGAAACATATAGCTAGGCCACACCCAAAACTATAATATAATTACACAAAATACTTTAACTATGTAGTAATGGATAGTAAAGAATGTTCCGTGTATAAGCAATTCCATCTGTAACCCTCTCACATGGTACCAAAACTTGAATGAAGAAGCTACTTCTTACTATGACGTAAAATTGGCCGGCGCAAAAGACATTTTTCTGAGATCCACACCAATAAAAGATAATGTTTGACCCTGGGATTTATTTCTAATGAACTCTGATAATATATAACAAAGATGGGTTTTTAACTTGAAAATAATATTTAGATACATATTAGAGATATACCTTAAAATATTGGAGATATTGCTCGCTATTAAAAAGTACTTCAGGAGGATACATGAAATCAATAAGGTCATTTAAATCTGTCACATATGCAATTCCATTAAGAGGTATTAATACGTCACTTCGTATACAATTTCATCCTCTTTCTTAAGATTGAACAATGAGCAACCATCTTTAATTTTCAATCAGTGGCTGCATTATTACTATATTATACCTATTACTATCATATTGGTTAATTGAGAAGGCCATTTCATCAAATATAATACTACAAACTTTGAGATCCACACCAACTAAAGATAATTTTTGACTCTGGGATTTATTTATTGTCATCGAGTAAGCTGCTTTCAGAGGGAACTGTCTACGCATAGTTTCCACACCTCTATTTCCAACTTAAAATTAAAAGTTATTCTTGGAATTAATATTGTTTCTCCGAAGACGGTTTTCTAACTTGAAAAAAATATTTAGATATCTTAACTATAATAGTTTCTTTCTATTAACTATTGAATTGATCAGTGGAATTTAAATTTCTCATTAATATGACACCTATGATTTTAATGACCTAACCTATGAATTTAAATTTCTCTTTAAAAGTTAACCTATGATCTGGTAAACCTGAATGGCTTACACAATTCAATATTGACACATCTATGTATTGACCCCCCCCCCCCCCCCCCAGGGTAATTTCACTATCAACTTCTGTATCCGAACTTTAACATACACTTTGTGATCCATTTAATTTTCTAATATTTATTTACTTATTTCATTTACATTTTCATTTGTGCCTACTAATATCGCTCATTGGCTGCTTGCTCACTATTAAAAAGAACTTCAGGAAAGGATACAGGGAGGATTCAGGGGAGGATACACGAAATCAATAAGGTCGTTTAATTCTGTTGCATATGCAACTCCATGAGAGGTGTTAATTCGCCACTTTTTAAAAAAATGTCTCACTCTTTTTAAGATTGAGCCACCATCTTTAATTTTTAGATTACTTTATTCTTCATTTTACTAAATAAACTAAAACGTGTAAAATAAATATATTTACTACTCTACAATCAAACACATTTACTTTTACACTATACAGAAATATGCAAATAATAATCTATATTCTCAAAATTTTACGAAGATCTCACATAAGCACGCTATAAGTACTTTCCAACATGGATCAAACTCAAATATAAATCTCTAATTAATTAATTACAGCTAATTAATGTTTACACCGATAGGTAATGAAAACAATTTTCTGACCCAAATCATATATTGAGTGACACATAGATTTATGTAATTTAAAAAAATATTAAAATATCCTGCAGAAGGTTACAACCTAAAATAACCTTCTAATATATGTGTTACGTGTATAAGAAATATTTAATTCTTTATTTTTTCAAAAATTCTTCCACATTATTTTTTCTGATGTTAAATAAAGCGTATATATACAAATTTTCTTTGAAGTTGGTTCATTTTTGGGGAAAATGAATTTCAAAAGGATCAAATTTAGGCCGGAAAATTTGACCCGAAATTTTGGTTGACAACATCCAATATGATTTATATAGTTGGAAAGCGGTAATTTTTCTGAGAAAAAGCAGTAGAATCGATGGTCGTAACCGTGCGGTTCATGCTAGGAATCGCTGGCTGTGTCACAGTGTTAATATATTAGAGTAAACTGTAGGCCCTGTCATGAAATAAATTTCATTATATTTGATTAGTTAAATTACAGAATAATAAAAATAAACATAGAACCTTTGTCAATTTATTTTATTATTTATTAGTACTCGAGATTAATTGAAACATAAGTAGTTAAAGTCAAGGAGAAATAATAATTCTATATATAAATTTAGCTACATCATATATAAAAATGAAAACAATGTCGTCGAAATAATTTGCCATACACACAACTAAACTATAAATTGCCCTAAATAAACTTAAACATTCATTTAAATAAAGTAAAACATTCATATAAATAAACTGAAATATATCAACTTAATATAGAATTTAACAAACTATAAATCAGTTCATTCTAGTAATAATAATATGATAATAAAACAATTAAAAAAAAAAGTAAAACATTTATTATACGTAGTTATGATGGACGGTGAGTTGTAAGAAAATACTAAACTCAGAAGTTATTTTATTAGTGAAGAGACGTTTCGACTCAATAAAAAAGTAAAACATTTATTTAAATAAAGTAAAAAAATCATTTAAATAAACTTAAAAATTAATTTAAATAAAGTAAAAAAAAATCATTTAAATAAACATAAAAAATTAATTTAAATAAACTAAAATATTCATTTAAATAAACTAAAATATTCATTTAAATAAATTAAAACATTTTCTTAATATCGAATTTAACAACCTATTAAAAACAATTCTAGTAACAATAATATGGTAATAAAAACAATTAAATAAATAAGAATAAAATTATACCTTAATAAATGTCGGTAGTATAACAAAAGATCTGGGGAGTAGAAGTGCACACCACGGCTGGACACGTAAGACTGGTCAGGGAGACTGACGGAGAAAGAGAGGGGGCATTTGTTTACAAAGTGTGTTTTCGCGGAAACTAATGTATTTATTATCTTTTACCTAGCGAACAACATACTTTATTATTCAATATTTGTTTATATTTATTTATTCTTGTTTTTAACTATAACATAACCATAATTATAAGCTTATAAAAAGTATTATTTATTAAAAAAAACCGTAAACATGACGTTATTTACGGTATTTTAAATTCGTTTTTTCTCTATATATATTCATTTTTCTCGGCACAAACGACAGATAATTTGAAAAATAAATACTCGTTTTAAAGAGCAATAGTGTGGGGTTTAAATTTTCCAATCGAAAATTAAATCGGCCATTAATAGTCAACGCTAGAAGAGGTCAAAGTCAAAAAATTTACTAAAAATTAACAAATTTACTCGACTTAAGGTAGAACCGTTGATCGTACGACAAAAAGTCATAGGACCAAAATTGTAGATCTTTTAAAATCAGTTACCTGATTTTAATATGACCTGCAGACGAAGTTTACAAGTCATATTTGTTTTGTCGAAATAATTTAAACTACACTGAGAAAACTAAAAACAAAGAGACAAACTGTATACAATTTAATTGTAAAATTATATACAGAAAAATGACAATACCAATGTATAACTTATGATTAAAAAAACAAAACAAATTATCCGAACGATCGTTGAACTAGTTTTAAGTTGATACCATAATTATATCGAGCTATAAAATACACTAAACAAACAAATATTAATATTGTTCGTTCTCGTTTACTCCCACTAAGAAATTATTTAGTTTTTTGTCTCATCTCGTATACATAACATCTGTGTAGGTATTTACGTAGATAATATACCCGAATTTATAATCTCAATGTTTTAAATTATAGATACACGAACAAAGATATTAAAAATTCAATTTATAATAAAAAAGTTTAATCCTTTGGGGGAATTTTCAGATTAGGCTAAAAAAATATATAAATAATTAATATAAAATAATTATTTTTTTAAAAAAATAAAAATAACCACTCTTGAAAAGCAAGTATAAATGATCAAACAAATCCATCCTTCCTATTTTTAAAAGAATACATACATTGAAAAATAAATCATAAATATATAAAAGATAAAAATCGTATTTTTTCCCCCTAGACTTCTTTTGGTAGGGCTTAGTTGAGCCATGCGTAACTCTTTTTTCCTACCACATCCACTGCTGGGATTTTGTGGTATTTGTGGAATAGAAAGATGGGAGAAATAAAAAAAGAAAGATTCTAACCCCCTTGAAACCAAATTTCACGCTTCATTTGAAGCAGCCTCCGGAAAAACACAAATTCAACCCATATTTTTACCATTGCTAACCTGAACCGTGTTTATGAGGGGAAGAGCTTGTAAAAAAAAAGAACATTTCTCCCTTTTTTGTAGATTTTTTTTTTTTTTTTCTTTTTTTTTTCTTTTTTAACACAATATGTACAAATACATACATACTAATACATCCTAATACATACTTAATATCTAACAAATGATGACCAACTAATTATATCTGAATAAGTCAGTTTTGACTGTAAACTAATACGTTTCGCTCGTTCCACCTTATTCACCTAATCAAAGTTAAATATATTCTCGAAGTGATATATTTTCATACAATTAAAGTTGCCTATACTTTTATGTGTATAGCCTATGTTGTATAATTGCTACCATAGAACGTACGGTTTTAGGATTATTACTAGGAGAGGTGAAGCCAAAGTAAAATATGGCATACCTACTCAAATGTATGCACCATGATAATAATACTGCACAAATATGCTTAATATACATATTAAATATTATAATATAGTTGATAATTATACATATTTATAAATATATATATACATATTTTTTAATATCAACATAATACAGGCGAGAAAATAACATAAAAACCTATAGTTTTGTGTATAAAAACAAATGCCTAATATAAAATAATAATTATAACTCGAATATAATTATGTATATATAAGTAACGTATATAATAACAATAAAACAAACAAATATTTCAATAAAACTCTTTAGAGAGGAAAGAGAGGGGGGATATCAGTTAAAGAATAAGAGCAATAAAATAACCTTGGTTGGCATAACTCCCAAATGCGAGTCCGAGGGTCCAGTTGAAAATAACCGGAGTTGAAAAATTGGGACGTTTTAATGTGACTTTTGTATTACCGGGGACACTGTGGATAAAACCCTTTGCCGGAGAAAGAACATAGAAGTAAATCAAAGGCCATAGATTACTAGGGGAACGAGGGAATGGAAGAATAGGGTAAAAAGAAAAACAAGAATAAACACTTCAATCGTGTGAGTAAGGATTCAGTTTGTACGAAAAAAAAAAAAAAAATACTAATAAAAAGAGAAGAATAAAAGAACAAAACAAACACATTATTAACAAAATAATGAGTTTCTATAATAATTGTATCAATCATTCCAATAGTGATATATATAACTTCTTGATGATTTACTTTGGTCTAATTCGCTCAATAAACGAACACATTTTTATTTAATTTATAGATACTACCTGATAGCGGCATCATACCTTAATAAAATGATAAATTAAACTAATTTAAGTAAATTTTGGATTAGTCTATCAAAAAACAAAAATAATCAAAAATATCATTACTATGCTTTGTGAATAAAAGAAAGATTGATAACTAACCTTTTCTTTATCAAAGGCAACATTTAATGATCTTAATTAATAAAGACCAATATATATATTAAAGTATATATATATATGTAGGAATTTGTTTTAATGTATCATTGAAAAGTAGTCATGATCTATGAAATAGTACATTAAGCGTCTAGTGCGGAAAGTAGCATTTTGCATGCGAGTGTGGAGTTTGCACTTGAGCGAAAGCGAGGGTATAGTAAAACCACATAAGCAAAGCAAAATGCCTTTTTCGCACGAGTTGCGTACCGTACTTTATTTACGATTGTCGGATTTTAATAATAAATACAGAAAAAAAATTAATTAACTTCCTGTATTTAAGTTCGTATTTCTTTTTTGATAAAGATCACATTAATTCATTAGTTGTATTTTGTGCCGAATTAATTATTTCGGGAGGCGTATTATTCTCCTCATTTTCGTCATACCACTTATATCACTCATTGTTTTTCACAAAATACTCGATATAAACAGTTACTTTAATTAAACAAAAATTAATTTTGTTAAATGTGAACAAACTCACTAATTTTGCGTTAAGGTAAAGAATGTTTCGTTTTTACCGCACTAGGCGTAAAAAAGAGGAATTATGCGCATGCGCAATGAATGCAACTACGTAAAGAATAACTTTCTACGCATCTAAACAGAGATGCAATGTTTATATATCGTATCAATCGTAGATAAAAACCTTTTATCTACGATTGATACGAAATGTAAATATTTTATCTCTGTTTAGATGCGTAGAGAAGTAGAAAGTAATTAGTTGTATTCATATCGCGCATGCGCGTTTCATAATTCGTCTATATTTCCGCACTAGGACGGAATTAAAGAATAATTCTTCACCTTATCGCACCATTAGCGTGTCCACGATATATCCCACCTCTGGGATCTATACTTGGGACCTCTGGGATCGAATCCCAGTAGTGAGGGACAGTGTTTTTAGGCGAGTGTAATATCCTCTCGCCGATCTGAGGAGTTTATAGATCCGAAAAAAATAAATAGAAGAAAATAAGTAATGTAGAGAGAATAATAATATTACACATTTATTTTTCATTATTATTTTTAATAAAAATATTCTATTGTTCAGGAAGAAAGAAAAAAAAAAAAGAAGAAAACTTAGTAAATAGACGCCAACAATAGAGAAGAAAAGGGGTTTGAATTAAAATCATGCTCATATAGAAAGAGGATATTCTAGAAATGAGGATGGGAAAAGATAATCTAAAAAAAGTCTAAGGATGTTGGCAAACAAAAAATAGAGTAACAGTTTAAAAAAAATTAAAGCCTAGAAGCGAGTAAGCAAGAAAACTAAGTAAAATTACCCTTTTTATTTCTAAGAGTTCGTTGGAGTCAAGTTGGTGTATATATTATACATACACACACATTTATACATATATATATATATATATATATATATATATATATATATATATATATATATATATATATATATATATATATATATATATATATATGTATAATTAAAATATTTAACGGAAAAAAGAGAGGGAGAAAGAGATGTAGGAGGAATAAAAGTGTTGGAGGCTGTAAGGCAAACCTATAATGTAGGGTTGAATACCTTCCTCCCTGAAAATAACTTGAATCTCCTGTAGACCTAGAAGGTAAAGGGAGGCCATTAGCTAACTCTAGGGAGTGAAGATATAACCTTTAGCTAGATGTAACCTTCAACCTAAAACCGCTTGAAGGTATAATTATTAGAGCACATAAGGAAGAGTTAGTGATGAAATAGAAACGATAGTGATGTAAGAAGCGGCTAGGTGAAAGAATGATAGTAGGCGTATCTTAAAAATAGCTCTAAAAAATGAATAAAATAGGATTAAAGGTTAAGCTTGACTTAACCTTAAATCCTGTTTTGGATATTTAAATATCTTTATTATAGTCCATTTTTCCAGTACCTACTATCACTCAAATCCCTAATACTTAATATTAGGAATTTCATGATTCCCAACCCTGAATTTGTCGGGTTTATGGGAGTAACGGACATTATTAACTGTTCATATCACAACTACTTACATATATGTAATATATGTATATATATATAACACATATTTTATTTCAAACTGACGGCAACGAGTACCCATAACTTGTTAGGTTTCTAGTGGGTTTTAGAGTTAAGGACACTGAACCAGTTTAAGGCGGTAACAATAGCAATATTATACTTTACATCCTATATTTCTTTAAAAAATAAAATACATACAATAAATGAAACACATAAAACCTCGAGAAGAAAAAAAATGCCTAAGGTAGAACAAGAGATGAGAAAGATTGCCGCCGGATGAAACCCAAGAGAGCCTTTGTCCGGCTCATCAAATTATGTCGTTGTATATCAGTAGAAGAGGCAAGGGGTATAAGGTCCGCAGAGTACGGAGGTATTGCAGGCCACGGTGCAGGTCTATTGCCTACCCCCAGGGCCCCTATACCTAACCCTTAGGATATTGCCAACTGTATTTCACAGGCTACTGTCACCCTTATAATACCTTGGCACTGGGCAAAGGCATCGGGCACAAATATCCAATTTATT
Source organism: Gerris lacustris (assembly GCA_951217055.1). Classification (NCBI taxonomy): domain Eukaryota; kingdom Metazoa; phylum Arthropoda; class Insecta; order Hemiptera; family Gerridae; genus Gerris; species Gerris lacustris. Next base: position 22,955,735 of record OX578280.1, read on the forward strand.
TACCTTTCCTCCTAGCAAATTCACAACCGGACAAATTCTATTCTATAGAACGGTTTTTCTTTCTTTTTTTGTCTCTACCCACACTACTCTTCCTATTGAATCCCACAATTCTCACAATCGCGGCTTTTTATCCGCAGTAGCCCTCCCCATCGACCATATCTCTTCTAGAACTATGGGGGATCCTCATAATTTTCAATCCTCGTTTCGAAGCGATGATTTACGGGTCTCATCGTATCTGTCAGGGCTCTGTCACCGGTTTCCCCACTCCCTCCGTCGCCGGACTATTTTATCTACGGGACAGTCTACGCCCCGAAAAATCCATAGATTTCTACGATTACCGAAACATAACGTAGTCCAAACACCGAAACCCGGAGCCATAAAAGTCGGCGGGGAACAGGGAGAGGGGAAGGGGAGTGTTCGGTCTCGCAGTGTCCCCATGGCTACGGTGGGAGATTTTTATTACCGACACCGTCCTCGCATCCTCGGAATAGCCGCACCCCCAGTCAAAGTCATTAATCTCGAGACCCCTCCTTCCACGGACATTACATAGGGAATAATAATCAACCGGGAATTCCTGCACAGAAGAGGTATGATTATAAAAAAAAGCTAACGGTGTGAATCAAGGCTTTATAAGTGGGCAACTACTGCACGAGTTTTCAATCACTAATAAATGTCACACAAGATATAAAATACTATGCACTGACTTGCATTTTACATTCCTGTTTATGGCAACTTGTCACAAAAATAGTCGAATACATCATTAAATCCAAATGTAAATTAAGTCCCACTTTTACATTGCCTTTTTTCAGCAAGTTTTTCTATTACTAAGCCGTTTAATTTATATTAATTTAAATAGATGATTTACTGTTTATAGTTTATAATTTACCACTCATATGAATTCTTCTTAATTTACTACTCCTATTGAATAAAAAAAAAATTAAATTTTAATGACAATACATACCACAGTTATATTGAACGTGAACACACACTATAAATTATTGAAGTATAATAGCAAATTCAATTGATAGAGATGCTTACTTCCAGACTCATAAAATGGATACAGATAAAAGTTGTAAAGACCAGTTTTGTTTCTGTTAAAACTGTAATATTATGTGAAAGAAAACAACTCAAATTTTAACAGATCTCATTATACACAGAGTAGCATGAAGTATTTAAAGGATAAATATGTATATCTGTTCATGAAAGTGCACACATTGAAACAAAATGCATTCAAGTAAATAAAAAACGGGACATACGACTTGCACATACCAAACACGGTTGCATTTATAGTACGTAAGAACCAAGGAAGCTTGCATACTGTTATATGCTTTAACATCAATGTATTGCATGAATAATATACTATTGCACACAGACACACACAGTACACAAAGATATATGAACATTTCATACTCATATGTTTTGCGCCCTTTCCAAGAAGCTTTAAATTATTGGATACGATTTGCAAAAAAAGGGAGGGCTCAAGTCTTAGGAAAAGGGTAAGGTAGGAAGAGAGGAGGGGGAAGTCGGTGAATATTTAAAGATGAGCTTAGGCTCGAGGATGTAGAGGAAGGGTAACTGGAGGTTAGGGCTTGGAGCGGTGGATCTGACTTGAACTAGTGAAGTATTCATGAAACCCCCTGTGAAAGACAACTAGGCAGGTGTGTACATGTCACTTGTAACCACTCCATACATACGTTCCCCTAGCATAGCCGACGAGAAAACATGAATACTCTCTTCACCTTTCAAGAACAAGCCTCAACATAAAAAATAATAAAAACAAAACAGCTGACAGTAAACGCAATTGAACTGAATAAAATTCAAGTATTAACTAAATAATAAGAGGAATCAACGCTTGTATGGAAATTATCTTTTGACTTTAAATAAATCCTAAATATAAAAAGAACAAGATACCAACAATTAATCTTGGACTCAAAAAGTGTAAATGATTTTATAAATTACAAAAAAAAAAAAAAAAAAAAAAAAAAAAAAAAAAAAAAAAAAAAAAAAAAATATATATATATATATATATATATATATATATATATATATATATATATATATATATATATAATTGAACATATAATTTTTAAAATTTGTTCATAAAAAATGGTATGGGAATGATGTTATGATTTCAATCAATCTTAAACTGATTACAGCAATCATCAAATGAGTTTTAGCGCGTTGACAGAGCGGGAATGTCAAACAATGGGATGAGGAGCCCATAAGAACTCAGATTTTAAAATCTTTTAAAATTTTCTTTTTAATAAACAGGTCAAGTGTGTGCTAGTCAGCACACAGCGAGGGTCCATAGGCAACCTTGCGTATAGTTTAAATAGTACCCTATTGATGGTGATTTTTAAAATGCTAAAAAGCTTACTTTGAACTATCCTATGGGTCTGATATTCTCAAAACACTTAAACAAACTTCTCATAAAGTATTTTTTTGCCACTGAACCGGACTACAACCATATAAATACATCGAAGAGACATAGTTATAAAAAAACGTATTTTGTCAATAAAAAATAAAATAATATTTTTTTCGAAATTTCCAAAAAGTGGTATCTTTAGTTTTGGTCGAAGAATGTTCAGGAATTTTTTCAGATTTTTTGCACTTCACATAAGCGAGATAGATGGGGGGACACGTTTCACAACCACTTCAAACTTGCCTATGCTCGCCCTATCAAAGTTATAACCAAAGAATTATATATTTTTGTAATCAGCTCGACGTACCCTTTCATATGATACCCCTCTAGGTGTCGAAAAGAAATAAAAAAATTTTACCCCTTAAGTTTTTTTACCCAAATATTTTTTTAAAATATTTTTTTTTAGTCGCTATATTTTTAAAATATGTGGGTAGATTCAAGACACATACATGCCAAATTTCAAAGTGATCGGATGAAAGGTGTAGCCCTGAGAGCAGGCGACAGGACGGACGGACAGACAAACGCAGGAAAATATAAGGGTCCTTGGTTTTGCCTACGGATCCTAAAAATTGTAAATCAAATTAATCATTAATGTAGTATTATGATTTTATTTAAAAGTATTTTGTATTTTGTTCGTGATAGAATTTACCTTTTAATTTGTTTAGTAAAATTCCATTTTTTCCGTGGTAGGCTGTGAAATAGTAACTTTAGAGCCTAAAAAACATAGCTAAAATCCATTTTTTCATTACGTGGACTTAAAAAATCTTTTCATTACTCCTAGCTGTAAAGAAAAAATCTTTTACGTCCTAGGAACTAAAAGATTTTTTATGTCCGGCGGGTAGTTGTCAAAACTTCCGTTAGTACCGCTGCAGTCTTTGTAGAAATGCTTCTAGTACGATTAAAATCCGCTAGATGTCAATGCGTTTTATTTATCTTTTCTTATAGTGTAACCTCTTTTTAAGGTTTCTTTTTTTAAGTCTTAAGTATGTACTAATATTTGTTATTATTATATATTGAATAGTGATTAATATTTAATGTTTTTTCATTGTCTGCTACCTCGGAAAAAATAGCATATGCTACGCGACTGTGAAGTGTTTTTTCTTTAAAACTCACTTCACAGCCTAGTAACATAATATACTATTTTTTAGAGATAGTTTTCACAGTAAACAGCTACATTTTCATCTTTAAGCTTTTATTAACCTCCAAAAAGAAAAAAAAAAATTGATAAATTTTCAGAGTACGCTATGAAGTGTATTGACGGTTTTCCCTGCGTTTACTATTCTCGGAAACATGTATAGCAATTAACAGAGTACACTACTAACAAATCAATAGCAAGATCTCATTTAATTAATAACGGGAATAATAAATATTACAGTAAGTTATTATTTATAATTAGTCTTGTTTCTAACAGAGTATACGCTACTAAGTGTATTGAGGGTTTTCCCCGCGTTTACTATTCTATGTATAGCCATTTATAATACATAATCAATATGTATTTTAAAGAAAATCGTGTATAAGTAAGATAAAAATGTTTTCAAACAACGCCGATATAGTTTTCATTTCAATATTTTATGATTCAACAAATAAATAAAATAAGAAATAGTCTTATCGACAATCTTACAAGAAAAAAGAGAATGAAAAAAAAAGCACGATTGCTTTCTACGATGTATGAATATTCCACAACTTTCCAATCAATTCCATTATCTTTTACTTTCTACAACACCAAGGTTTACTACCGACTCACGATAAGTGGGTATTTTAAAACATTTATGACTTTTGTAAGTGCACACGCTTGTTGCTTTAACTACAGAACCGGTTTTGATAATATATAATAAAAAAATAACAATATCATACAAAATCCAGAAAGGGATTTTAGCACTAAAGTAACTATGTTGAAGCAAATATCTTATTTGTATTATGTATACTAAACTAGCATTACCAATGTGTGTTGCGGGCACCCAGTATAGTATTTTGCTTGAAACATAATCCATCCAGAATTATTATTATATTGAACACTGGCGATAGAAATGTTAAAATACGATAATGCCTTATACTCCCTTTCTTTTTATGGCAGATTTATTGCTTCTTCTCTTTTTATTTTGGGTTCTTTAAGTTTTTAGCTTTCTTTTCTCCAAAATACTAATGACTAGTTTGTGAGACTACCTCTTACCACACTCCCTAAATTCACTCATTATTTTCATTAGGCGTTTTAACTAAAGCTTAGGATTGATAAAAAAAAAAACAAGTACCGTAAATTAGATATTTTAAAAGACTCGTAAAAAGAAGAGCTGTTATGAATTCTTTTAATCAATCACTAGACCAAAAAAAAGAAGGAAGTTCAGGATGCAATAAATCTTTTTTTTTTTAACTTTTCTATATCTTTAAACACATTAATACTGATATTGTAAGGTTTATTCACTATGAATTTTCATAGATATATTTTTTCATAGCAAGATATAAGCGAAGAGTAAGATATTTTCAGATATTTTAACCTCTCTCCTTTACTTTCTTGAACCCAGAATGATGGGCCTTAAGGAAACTTGGCAGGGGTGGCAGAGATTTCCTGTAGTTAATTTAATTTTTTTCTCTCTCTCTTTTCTTGCTCCCTTCTCCTTGCTGCCAACTCTCAGCCCTGTGCTTTTTGAAAGGATCTCATAAAGAGAGGGGAAGAGGTGAAAAGGTTTAAGCGAAGGCGATTCATCTTATTTGCGGGTAACACGCAGGTCCATTACAGACTTCCAGGGGTGGGAGCTGAGCTAGATGGATAGGGCACCCCCTCCTTACCAAGGTCTGACGGTTCAACAGGCCTCCCTCTATGAACACCTCTACAAGAAGCTTTTCAATTACCCTAGAAGATGGAAAGGGGTGGCAAGGTGAAACCTTTAATGCACTTATTTTCCTCTGAAACTTACCTCTTTTTTCCTCTTCTCAATGCGATCACGAGAAAAAAAAGAGATTATCGGGCGAAAAAAAAAGGTTGTCAGCGCAACCTCATCACAAACTAAACAGATAAAGGAAGTACTATATTTTAAGCGAAGATTGAGAGGAAAAAGTTGAATGTGACATTAAATACAGCAATAGAAGGCTTACTTAGTCGACTTAACGTCTTAAAGATAAGAAAAACATTAAAACTTACAGAGTTAGCTTATTTCATTGTATGTAAACAGTAACAGCAAATAGTAAAGTAAAAGCTTAGACATCATTCACAAGCAATCCATTGAGTATTATCTAAAGATAAAAATAATGTTAAAATTTAAAAAATACGGAGCTGCAAGACATACCAAGGTCTGACCAAAAAGTCTAAAAATGAGAAGCTTTATTTTCCTAGATGCGACTCCAGCGATAGACTCCCAAGCGATAGTCGCCCAGCGACAGAGACTATCGCTAAGAACTCCTCTTCTGAGTTTCCATGTTACCGTTTTCCTAGCAGAGCAACTCTTAACATGCAAACTCTTATAATTTTGTGCCAGCGACTAACGCTCAGCGTATATTGCTGGAGTCGAGTCTAGGAAAACTTACCTCTACTCTGCTTGCATCTACTTTCTACAAAAATGATTCTGATTATCTTTCTCAGAATTCTTTGAAAAAATCTTAGCATATTTCAGTTTATTTTTGGTAAATAGAACTTTTAATTAAATAATATAATAGAATTAAAAATGAAGAAGCTTGCTCCAATAATTATGACATTAGTTACGTTTGTTCAAATGAAGAATTGATCTCTTTCAAAATAGAGAACCAGTGATAATTTATACGGGTTTAAGATAGGTAAAAGAACAACAGTGAAAAACATTGATCTGAAGATGTGACGCTGCTCTTCTCCTGAATTAAATCTATTTATAGTGACCATCTTGACCTGGAAACAATGTCCGCTCACTTCTTTCTTTCACCGGTGAAATATCCCCCGGCACTATAGAGCAAGGAGCTGGGTAGGTCTAATTTTGAAGCAGAAGCCGGCTGGTAGGAGGGTATGATGTCGATCCAACCATACTCGAGTGGAGGGGAGGAGAGGTTTTATGGTGTAAGAGGGGGAGGGCTCGAAATTTATAATGGAATCCGGGAGGCTGGATGGCTCCTTCAGGGCCAGGATTTTTATCAGGATTAGTAGGGCACGAGGGTCGGAGGGGGTGGGAAGGACATTAAAGGACCGGGCGGGGGGTACAATGGTGAGGGAAGGGCATTGTAAGGGAGAGCTGCAGAAGGGTCCCCAGGCGACGACCCTGGATCACACCGGCCTGGCCATGACACTATCCCCACGAGCTAGGAGCTTTTAGAAGGACCGGACACGGGCGACCTACGGGCCGACCAAGTGAGTACGACTCACCATCTTCTTCTGGCCAAACAGAGTGAAACCCGACTTACTGAAGAGGAGGCAAGACTCGGTGAGATATGAGACGGAGTAAAGAGACTCCTCTCGTCATCAAGAGCCTTATTCCTAACCAACACTTCCACCGTAGAAAGCAAACACACCGGATCCTTCTCGTCCTACGACTCTATCAACAAATGAAAGGTGAGAAAGAAAGGGGAAGACATAAAAACCACAGAATCCCCAACTTAGGACTCTATAACAACCTCAAAATATTACCGCAACACGAAATCCCCAAATATAAAAATTAATTTATTCTAAAAATATAATGAGTTGGCAAGAAGCGAAGCGGTGTGCAAAAGAAGTAAAAAGGCACAAGAATAAAGAAAAATCTGCGAAATTATAAAATTTCAAACCCCTAGAATTAGATTTATAAATAATTTAAGAGCAAGTCAAAATAAGTGCAATAAATACAATAACAGTATGATGTACAAAAGTTTAAATTTTTCCGTGAATAAGAATAGCGGTACTTCTTTAGATTATTACTCCCATGTTTTTTTAATTTAAATGACTTTGACTAAATAACTATTAAGACAAAGGGATGTTTATTCCGATGTATTTTGGGACAAAGGAATATCACAATTCTGTTTCTATAAGGGGAGTAACAATCCAAAGAAGTGCCAGAATAGCTAGTAGTCTTGTTTAATTAATAGCTCAAAAATTTAAAAAGACAGCTTGAATTTTGTTTTTCCAAGGATTTATGAGGCAATACAAATTTATAAAAAAAATATATGTTTCAAATCAATAAGGAACTCAAAACTTTAGACAGAAGTTTATTGAATTATTATTAAATAACTGTTTCAGAATACTAAATAAGTAAAATTTGATAAAAATGTAAATATGAGTGGTAAATACGGAAATTTATTTCAAGTATGCTAAAACCTGCCTCTTAGTAAGAGAACCTGTCCCTTTTTACTACGAGAATATAGTGACTAATAAAGTTTATAAATACCCATAGAAATATTTTCCACTTCTCATTTACGACTTTGCAGACAAAAGATGATTCTAAAATAAGAGAATTTCCTTCTTTTGGTCGAAACTTTCCCAAGGATAGATATCCTTGAAGGAGTAAAACCCTAGCTTGAATCCAAAAGAGGAATAAAAATTTCATGAAAATTTGCCCAAAATGACATAACAATATCGTCAAGGTAAGTACATGTGGATAGGGACGGTGGTTGCCCATATGATGGGATCAGGTGTCGAGGCAGAAGGAGTCAGAGCGGGACGGCTTCAGGAGCAATGTCCATGCATATTTTATTAACTTCTTGCAGCTGGAGCTCAACCTTTCACGTTCCTTATTTATTATTTTAAAACTAGTAACGACTACCACTACAAAACCCACTAAATCCATAGTCTTCTTCAAGAGCTTTTTATGAGTTTGCAAGTATGATGGTGAATGATCTGATCCGTCCTTCACCTTTAGCCTATTCTGAATAATGCAGGATATAACCGTATACTTCTACCGAAACTTCTCAGTAAACTTTCAAATAGAGTAATTTATAACCAAATAACAACACAGAATGGAAGTTAACTGAAATCTTTTGTTATTTTTATAGTTTTTACTTATTTCCTTTTGGTATAAACTTATAAGGGATTGAATTTAACTTAACATATAATAATTGAATATTATATAGTCAAACTAAAGAAGAATGTGTTTATTACAAATCTGTTTCGACATCAATAATGACTTATGAGGTCGAAATAAGCCTACTATTATTTTCGAGTTATTTATTGATGATTAAAAATGAAGCGATCTCATTTTGTTTTACAAAATCCCGGTAAATAAAACTTATTTGTACTGATGAGGTTACTCAATAAGTCGGATTTACACCTTTCATATAAATACCGATTCAAAACTACTGAGTTAAGGAGTACCAGTATTAGTTCCATGCACTAGCGATCCATACATGTATAAATATTAATCAACACTACCTTTAACCAGCAATAGTGTGTCATGCACTAGCGATCCATACATGTGTAAATATTAATCAACACTACCTTTAACCAGCAATAGTGTGCCATGCACTAGCGATCCATACATGTGTAAATATTAATCAACACTACCTTTAACCAGCAATAGTGTGGTCCACTTAACTAAATAACGTAGGTAGTAAAATTCAGTCTCTCCACCATAGCGAAATTAAAGGCAACACCGGCTTTTCACTTTAAGTGGTAATCAGTACCTGTCAAATTATAAAGCTATCGCGAAAAGGCAGTATTATACCCAGTAGACTAGAGTAATTCCAATTCTAATTTCCAAGGTAGACTAAATAACATGTAGCTTAAAATAATAGTCAGCCAATTAGTGTGGCACATAGCTTTCTCGCGTTCTTATAACCTACTCAAATAATTTTATGCTCATACAAACCATTATTGTCTACTCTATTTCATTTTATCCCTACCTTTTATTTTAAATCTGTCAAAATTGTTTTGATTTTTTACATAAATAAAGGTATCAATTTAGCAAATTTCATAAAGCGCTAAAGGGTTGAAATTAATATGGTACCATCTATAAGCTACGTTTGACATACCATCCGAATTTCTTAAAAATTGGATAAAGATTTAGGTGTTATTGTATCTTTATTTTGTTATTGTATCTCTGTGAGCGTGTGGAAGAGAAACCAATGGGCGCAAAAGGTTGAAACTTATATGGTACGAACCATGACCTATCATCTAAATGTCATAAAAATCAAATAAGAAGAAAGATGGTGGTGGTTTGCATAAATTGAGCGACAGACAGACACGAAACCAAAAAAGTTCCCTGATGCCTGAAACGGATTTCTGTCTGGGATTTTTTTTAAATCGGATACATAAAAGATTTTCGTTCTTCAGAACGATCACATAGCTTCCTTTACCTTCGGTAAACTCGGAAGCAAAACAGCAGCAACTAATTTACTTGGGGTCAGCTTAATAGAATATACAACCCAGAAGCCACAGTAATTCTGAAATATCAACAGAGAAGATGGTTTTACCTTTTACCCGTCGTGGAAACCTTTGGATAACTCTGAAAGTGAAAGAAAAGAGAAGCCCATCAGCTGTCTAGACTCGGCTAACCGAGCAGGATAACAATTCCAGGGCTTTCCAGCCTTAACCCTTGACCCAAAACAGCTTCATAAATATGAAGCTCAATTTTCCAGGCATCAGTTGAAGTTATTGTTGCTCAATTTAAACAATCTTTCCTGGATATTAACAATATTGGTCTTGTTGCACAATGAAAGACATGCTACCAGTAATAAAAACAAGTCTTGATTAAACAAATTTCGAGACAAGATTTATATTGAGGCTTATTTACATGGGCACAGCACCTTTAAATTCTCCTTCCTTTTAAATTGAAAGTAAAGCTATTCTGCAAATTACTGCGGCACATAGCTTCCTCGCGTTCAATTTCGTACACTTCAATGATTTTATGCTTTTACAGCCCATTATGTCAAATTTATTTAATTTACCCCCCAAATTATTTAAAACTCAAAATTGTTTTGATTATTTACAGAAATTAAAATATCAATTTAACAATATTTAAAGAGCGCAGACAATTGAAATTAATCTGAGGATATCTGCAGGCTACTTTTGACAAATCATCAAAATTCATAAAAATTAGATGAATGCGTTTGAAGATATAGGTGTAAAAATATGTATGTTTATGCGCGTGTGGAAGAGAAAGAAATGGCCACAAGGTTGAAACTTATATGGGGCCAAAAATGGGCTAATTATAATGTACCATCCAAATTTTATTTAAATCTGACGAGTAGTTTTTAAGATAATACGTTGGTTTGCGAAAATTGAGCGACAGACAGACCGACAAACAGACACGGAATCACGACTGTTCCCTGTCTGAAACGGATTTCTGTCTTTAATTTTTTAAATCGGAGACAAAACAAATTGTAGCTCTTCAGAACGGGCCTGTGTGTGCTGGCCAAATTATTTGTTTAACTAAATTTTCCATTATTAGATTATTTATTGGTTGAATAAGGACAATATGTGCAAAAGTTTTAAGACAAGCTTACAAAATGACAATTCTTCTTTCGGCTTTCGGTTTAATAATCTAATTTACTTGAATTTCGCGCGCAAACTATTAACATTCTGATTTGCATTCGCTCATTAGCACTATCTAAGCAAGAAAGGTTAAGACCAATGTGCAATACTACGTACTAATCATATTAATTTTAATTGCGTCTAGACCCCTTTAAACACCTACCCTTTTTAATTACCATTATACAAGTATTAGTAATTTTTTAATTAAGTAGTCAGATTTATTTTTATCTCATTTTGAAACATGATAAAAAAAAACATACTATAAAAAGACCCACTTTTTACTCTCGAGCATACCGAAGGTAAAGGAAGCTATGTGATCATTCTAAAGAACGAAAATATTTTATGATTTCAAAAATTCCAAGACATCATTTCGTTCGTAGGGATTATTTTTCGTTTCGTTCTGTCAGTATGTCTGTCTGCCGCTCAATTTTGGCGAACCAACATATCATAAACAACACGTCCGATTTTAATGAAATTTGTATGGTAGGTTATAATTAGCTCATTGTTGGTCCCATATGAGTTTTCTGTGCATATTTGTTTCTCTTTAACATGCGCACAAATATACATTTATTTACTCCTATACCTGCAAAATTAGTCAACTGAATTTTATGATATTTGGATTGTTCGTCGAAGGTGGACCACTGATAGCACCAGATTAATTTCTTAATATATATTATGCAAGTTTCATCTTTCTAGTTGGTCGAGAAGTGAGTCAAATTTAGGTTACAAGATTTGGGGACATGTGAAGTTAATATAAAGCATGTAAAAACATCGGTCATAATTATTTAGTAACGTGATATAAAAACTTAATATGTTATCATGAAATACGATAATTATAAGTTTAAAAATAACGGTACTTTCCATTTAAATTATTAAAAAAATAAACGAATAGGTAGAGCAAAAAGCTATACATATTATAGCTTTGCATATTAATATGTGAACAGAATCAATTAATACGTATGTATATACGTTAACATAGACGTGTTTGTTTATATACAATATACATACATGGTATGCAATTATATACCCATATACGCTTGTATTCAGTCCTCTAAAAATATTATATTACACGTCGCTGCATTAAAAGGCCTTCTCCCCCATTCTCATTAAATATTCTTTTTAATCATATTTTAAAACACAAAATGTGAAAATTAGTATTACAAGGTAAAAATTAATGAACTTCCGCTGGTATCAATATCAGGAGCTAACAGTGGACCAAAATTTAACTCAATTAGATAAAACCTATTGTTATTTAAAAAAAAAAAAAAACATGTTTTACAATAAAAAGGTTTTAACACTATATTTTAACTTTTAATATATATGTATAAAATATCACTGCTGGAATAAATCGATTTTAATGTGTAGTAATTTATTTATTCATTATTATTATTTATTTATTTATTTTAATAAGCTTCGGCAATCTCGTAGACTTATTATGAACACAAAATTGATGCTACAAGACTGGATGCTAGTTCTTACATCTACTACTCTCATTTAAATAATAATTGAATTAAAAGATAACTAATATTTCTACCTTTTCAATAAATAAATAAATATATATATATATATATATATATATATATATATATATATATATATATATATATATATATATATTATTGTTGTATATTAAATTTATTAATATGTTAAAAAATAGGTAATCAATAAAGAAGTAAACCTTATTAATATCTATTGTCATAATAAAATGGTATAGAAAAAGAAAAGCCGGAAAAATTATTAGTCGGAGAAAAATTCTTATCTTGAATGAAGATTAAAAAAATCCAATGTTGAAAATTACCCCACTTTTTACTAATTATAGGAGGTAAAAAAAAGGAAAGGGAAGAAGTAAAGAGGAAAAAACCACAGCCCCAGTTTTCCTTTTTTAAAAAGGGTGGCCCCCACACAAGGATCGTAAATTTTTTAACACGTGAAGCACTAAGATTATAATCGTAATCGCAGCAACAAGAGAAACCTTAAGTAGCATGATAAAAAGCCATTGGCTTGCAATAAAATTAGTCCTAACATTTTATTCCTTATAAATAAAAGAGCACAATATGGCGGATGAAAAGCGCCCTTTTCAGCTAAACAATGTTATTTATTAATAAACAATCTTCGTTGTTTAATAACATTTTCTTTATTTCTTCGCTATTGCACGATAATTACAATCAGGCAACTTAATAATCATGAATCATAAAACTGCACACACATATATATATATATATATATATATATATATATATATATATATATATATATATATATATATATATACACACACACACACACACACTCATATACAACCTATACAGACAAACTAATCTCAGTTGGGTCACAAATCATACCAAGAATCTTTGTTGTAGAAAGAGAAGTCGATGTGTGTAGAGAAGAATTCTTGAAATACTTCACATTAAATAGTATATTATGTTACTAGGCTGTGAAGTGAGTTTTTTCTTTACCGCGGCAACTACATTTACTGTCGAGCGAAGCGAGACAGTAAATATTGCCAAGGTAAAGAAAAAACTCACTTCACAGTCGCGTAGCATATGCTATTTTTTCCGAGGTAGCAGACAATGAAAAAACATTAAATATTAATCACTAATTAATATATAATAATAACAAATATTAGTACATACTTAAGACTTAAAAAAAGAAACATTAAAAAGAGGTTACACTATAAGAAAAGATAAATAAAACGCATTGACATCTAGCGGATTTTTATCGTACTAGAAGCATTTCTACAAAGACTGCAGCACTACTAACGGAAGTTTTGACAACTACCCGCCGGAAAAAAAAATCTTTTAGTTCCTAGGACGTAAAATATTTTTTCTTTACAGCTAGGAGTAATGAAAAGATTTTTGCTTCCGAGCTTACCGAAGGTAACGGAAGCTATGTGATCGTTCTGAAGAACGAAATAATTTTAGGACTCCGATTTCAAAAATTCCAAGACAGAAATCCGTTTCAGACATCAGGGAACATTTTTGGTTCCGTGTCTGTCTGTCGGTCTGTCGGTCTGTCGGTCTGTCGGTCTGTCGGTCTGTCGTTCAATTTTTGCGAACCACCATATCTTAAAAACTACACGTCCAATTTTAATGAAATTTGGATGGTAGGTCATAATTAGCCCATTGTTGGTCCCATATAAGTTTCAACCTTCTGCGCTTATTTGTTTGTCATCCACATGCCCACAAACATACATTTATTTACAGCCATATCTTTAAGAGTAATCATCTGATTTTTATGAAATTTGTATGGTTTGTCGAAAGTTGCCTGCAGATAACACCTGCTTAATTTCAACCTTCTGCGCACTTTAAATCGTGCTAAATTAATATGTCTTATATTCTAAAGCCGCATGGCTAACTGACTCACCGACTGACAGTAATGTTTACCCACTTCCAGAAGAGCTAGAGACTTGCGGTTTGCGCCATTCGACGCGCAAGGTCCATATTGTGAACAAAAATAACTATACAAAGTTCACTTTTCCCCCTTCTTCACCCCTTAAAAAAATAAAAATGGGCGACTTGATTTTTAAGCTTGTTTGGGGGCTTATTTCGGCTAAACGGTAAGTTGTATTAGAAAATGGATAGCACAAGTGGTAACTGATTTTAAAAGATCTACAACTTTAGTCCTATGAGTTTTTGTCGTATCATCATCGGTTGTACCTTAGATGGTGATAATTTTGTTATTATTTGGATTTATTTTTTTCCATTTTTGTCTTTGAATGGCCATAGTTTCTATAATAGTTGGCCGATTTTATTTCTGATTGCGGCGATTGAATCTCACACTAATGCTCTTTAAATTGAGTATATTTTATTTTATTAGTTCATCCTACTTGCTGAGAACATGAGAGTAAACTTTTTCCCGTGCGCCGTGTCACGTGACCACTTTTTTTGGTTTTTAATATTGTGTCGTATATCATTTTAAAGGCCTTGATATGTACATTAAAGCTATTTTATTTGTTGATTTTTTAAAAATTTTTTACATGTACTTTTGTACCGATTTATAATTTTGTTGTAGGTTAAAGGGTTTAAATACTTTTTTGATATTAGATTTTTATTTATATGTATTTATTAGTTAAATGAATGCCCTTTGTATTGTTTGTTTTTTAAAAATATAACTTTGGTACCTCTGAGTACAGGGGTACAAATGTTTAAGTTAATCTTTTATAATATGATGTATATAGTTGAAAAGCTCTTGCATAGTAGATTAATTTTTGTTATATTCTATTTTGTGTTATGTTTAGTTTTGAGGGGGGTAAAATAAAAAAAAAACTGTTATTACAGCGGTTTCTATACGATTAGGTTGCAGTTTTATATTTGTTTATTAAATTGATTATATGAGCGCTAACATTTGGTGCTTGTTGGAGGCTTTGTTTCTCCAAAAAATGTTTAAATTTCTTCCACTTTATTAAATATTTACTGAAACAGTGCTGCGCCGTTCCAAATTTTTGATTATTTTTATCGAGGTATTTTTCTTAATTTGGTCTTTTCTTTGCGAGGAAGCTATGTGCCACATTAATTGGCAGAGTATTTTCTAAATGGATTTTAGCTATGTCTTTTAGGCTCTAAAGTTACTATTTCACAGCCTACCACGGAAAAAAGAATTTTTCAGATTTAAATTTTAGAGGTGACGGTAACTTCTTAGTTATAAATTTTAAATAAAACTTAAAATAGATCAGTTTGTTTATAGGTAATAAAAATAAGAGAAAAATGTATGTTTATTTGTAGTTAATGAAACCTCAAGAGCGAAATCGACCATTTTAATCATTGTGAGCATAAGAGAGTATATATGGGATATTACAGTCACAGTGCACGCTGGTTCTAAATCAGATTCAGACTCAATAAACAAGTGTAGTTAAAGCAGGGTATCCAGAGTAAGCAGACTACCGGTTGCGCACGCAGTGCAGGGTTCGGAGTAAGAGACTACCGGAATGTTTAGATCATTCTTGTTTCAGATTCTGACTGCTGTCAGCGCGCGCGGACTGTACTGAAACTACAAAACTGTTTATTTGTTATACTATATACATATACCTACATCTTGTCTTTGATTCTTGTTTGATTTATTTCGTTTCGATTTATGCTTTTAATATTAATATAATAAAGAAAGAAATGCTTATCACAAAAGTATTTCTTATTTATAAAATAAAAAAATAAAAAAATAGTAGAATACCCCCTTTTCTATTCTAAATATAAGAAGAAACGTTTCCTGTTCCCTATAATTTGTTAACTGCTCAAACAATTGGTGGTATTCCCCATATTCACTCCTTAACTTATAAATTTCATTATCAGCAATTCTTTCACGTTTTACTTTTAAATCAACACTCTCTGCGGCAATACAGAAGCACGCTATATCCTTCATATGACAACTCCTTGTTGTGTTTACGTTACGTTGCGACAGCGCGTATTTTTTACCTGCCTCCACTGCGGCCATCGCCTGCTTTCGTGCTTACCTCAAGCTGAGATATTACGAGACTGTTTTCAGTGCCTAGTACTGATTCGGAACCAGCGTGCACTCTGGACGTACCCTAACCTAAAGCTGTGTAGAAATTACTCTAATCAGTAGATCATGATATTGTCAAATAACTAACTAATAGTCAATATTTTATTAAGGCCCGGTGTCGGTTACATTAGTTTTGTCATTATCATCATGGCAAGATGTACTTATAATCCTTTGCAACTAAACCCATGGCCGCCATAGTTATTAGCGACATTGGGTCAGCGTATTTATTCCTTATCTGCCCAATTAGCAGTAGTTATTAGCGACATTAGGTCAGCCTATTTATTCCTTATCTGCCAATTAGCCGTAGTTATCAGCGTATTTATTCCTTATCTGCCCAATTAACCGTAGTTATTAACGACATTGGGTCAGCGTAGTTATTCCTATCTGCCCAATTGAATAGTTTCCATGAGCATGGGATGCTACCTATACTAAGCAATTTCAAGATCAACACTAAACACGAGTGCCACTAACATGCCTCCCTGCGTAACAAAGGAATACAAAAGCAATGACCTAATACGAACCCTCATTCAAAACTTCATTCAGTTAATCCGGTCTGTATTAAATATTTGCTGGGGTTTGATACTTAACTGAGATGGTTAACTCTTGGAGTTTTATCTACAACAAGCTTAGTTAATAGACGAACTGACAGATGTTATGAGGTTCAAAGGGTCTTTTAGCCTTCTGAACACAACAATAAAAAGAAATTAATACAGATTGGTTCCGACCCTCATAGGTAATCAGTGAACTCAAGAGAATCAATTCTATATTAGAACGGCAATATTAAAAACTGTCGAAAATGATATTTACTAATCTCTAATAATTAGAATTAAAAATTTGAGAGGTACGGTTTGAAGAAACAATGGTGTAACCAACTAATCAGGGTTATGTACCTACCATAATAGCATACAAGACTAACAAGCTTACATAATGAAGTTTAAAAATTTCAAGATAAAAAGAACTTTTTATATACTACGTTTTTAAATTTTTTGTCGGATCGTATGTAATGTTAATAATATAATTGTTATTGTTATATAATATATAATGTTAGTGAAAAAAAAAAAAATAGTTCCGAATTTATTTACTTCACATAAATGACAACCATCTAGAGAGCTGATCTTAAACCTATAAAAGAACAAATCTTTGTACAACGGATCTCCCCAACACCAAATCTAAACCGTGCCATCGATATATTTGAAATAATATAATCGATAAATAATATAATCGATGTATTTCCTGTTTTGCTGTCATTCAATGTTTATCTCTTATTTATAAAAATCACAAATTTGAAACCCGTCAAAATGAAGATTGCGTAAATATGGGATATGGCAAAACAAATAAAATAATTGGCGGATTTTTTCCGAACTAACTTTCCATACAACAAAATTTGCTGAAAACCAATTAAATTCTCCTGAAAGATGGCTAAAAGTATTAAAATAATGCATTGTCATCGTGTTCTGAGCTATGCTAAAAGTTTCAAGTGTCTAGCTATTCGGGAAGTTAGTTAGAAATCATTTGCCAGATTTTTACCGGACAAACAAACCAACAAGAAAGCAAGCTAATAAAACGTTGTAAAAATAGGAATGAATAGGTGTGGAGACTAATCAAATTTATAATTTAAATCTAATTAGATCTTTATGGCAAAGTCAAAATTTAAGCATTTTAGTTTGAAAAGATCACTAATCAAGTTTATTGAATGAGTATTTTATGTATCAATGTTTCAATGTATCAATAGACTAATAAAAATGTCAATAAGAAGTTTGTAGTACATTTTAGAGGAGAAAATATTTTGTTTTGTAAGGCAAACAGATAAAGGAATGAACCTGTAGTAACAAAAATAGAGGAAGAGATATACACATATAAAAAATGTAGAAGTAAAAATTCTTTGAACCTAAAGACAATGGAAGTTAAAAACAATGTTAGATGATACATAGAGTGCAAATATAAAAGAGAAAACAAAATTGTAGAAAGGCTAAGGGTTGTGAAGGGCGAATGGGAGATCCATTACAACATCTGCTTGACGGAAAAGGGAATAACAGCTGTCTCTCAACAACCATGCAGAGCTTTGCACTTTACTACGTCACAAAACTGAATTTAGCTGTTCCGACATGTGCAATTTTTAGTGTGCCGACAAAACACGTAGTTTACTAATCAAAAAAGCAGAAAGAAAAACGGTTATATTTCGTATAATATTGGAGGAAACAAAATGGAAAAAAATAAACCATATGATACTAGGACGTTACGGGCTAGGGACCTTTATAAAATGCAAATATACAAAGTTTTGAAGAGGGTGTGAGGGTAAAAAAAAAAAGTCTGGACAATGAATAGATGGGGTCACGAACACCCCCTCCAATTCAAGTATACTGCATGCTACAGTATTAATTATAATTATTAAACATATTACAGAAACTAAAAAAAAAACATATATATTAGGGCAGGGTGTGTTAAAAAAAAAATAAGGCACAGTAAAGCAAGCAAGAGTAAATTGATTCCAAACTATTCTCACGTTTTAGATCGAATGATAACAAAATTGTAAAGGCATTAGAAAAGAATTTGACGTCGTATTTTTTTTTTTAAAAAAAGGAGCGACTTTCATTCCATGCAAAAAGTGGTTTCCATTTGTTTTACCTCTACATTTGCCAAAGCATAGTAAAATACACAAAGACTTGATTAATTTCTTTTTTTAACAATCCAAATAATTTCAAAGCATCCAATTCATTCGTTGAAGCTGATAAGACACGTTGTGAATGAAATTTATTCATTGAATTAAACAGAATTTTTATCTTTGCTCCTTTGAATAGATATCGATCAATTTACGAACCCTACATATTTTTACTAATTGAGGAAGCGTCATAATACCAAATCTGAAACGGAAATTCTTTCAACGTATTCTATAAATGATTCGTGTACGAACAAGATCATTTAGGGTTGCTCAAATAAATAAAAAGTCCTGATAATACTATGATTTTTATCAGATATTCATTCTAATGGACAAATTAATTCATTGAATAAGAAAAACGTTCGGAACTCATTAATATCGAATAAATTTTACCCTTGCACACTCAGATTATTAATAATCTTTCTTTTTTTTCTCTGGATTGAAATGAAATATTAGCTATTTGTGTTTAGACTTTGATGTTTCAGATATTAAGTTTGAATGGGTAAAGAAAAGAGATCTAAACTATATCCAAGTGTTGACCCAGACCTGGAAAAGTTCAGAGCTAGTACGAGCGGATATATACACTTTTATGACTTCACATACAAGTGGCATCTTGAGTCATTTTAAAAGAAAGCTAACCCGGATATCCCACAGAATCAAATGATGTCCCATGCTAGATAAAAGAACGCCCGATTATGCATAACTTAAATTTCTGCATTTAAGTGGCAAATAGGTAGTTTGAAAGTTCATGGAATACTCAATGCATGTATGGAGCTATAAACGATCAAAGGGACTGCATAGCAATGACTGCAGGACTGACAAATAAGGAACAGAGAATGCACCTTAAATCATTAAAATCCTGGACTGGTCTTAATAATTAAAACAAGAAGCCACCAATGGTTAAAGGTGGAGTGTCATTGAAGCGACCGAAACGTCGTTTCATTGAAACTCCACCTAGACCTAGACTGATCGAGTAGGCAGTCGAGTGGTAAGGCTTTGAGCCGCCTCACTAGAGCCGCTTCAGTCGCGAGGCTACAGCCGCGTCATGGGGAAGGGTTCTCCATTTATTTACCTAAAAGGAATCCTACTTATAAGTCGCGCGGCTAGAGTCATCTCAGTCGCTTCATTGGCACTCCACCTTAAGACATGCACAAAGAATCGATAAAATAGGAGAGATTTCTTTAAGGTAACCTTGGGAGAAATTCACTAAGGGGACTTTCTTGTACAATATAACTGACCGATGAATGATATGATACAAAGAAACTTGAGGTACGAGTACGAGGGCGAAGAAAGAAGACGAAGGCCAAGAATCATTATCGATTATAGCGCGCGCCATCCAGGAAGTATGGAACACAAATATACCTACCAGCCAAATGATCTTAGCAGATATTGAATAAGTCTGTTATAAAAACTAAAAATATTTAAACTTTTGAACGAAATTTGGTAAAAAGTTAGACACATTTTAGACTTTTTTATTCCAATTAAAATGGCATAATAAGTCAACAAATTAAAAGATTGATAGAAAGAACTATTTATTTTCTCATACGTAAAGAAAATAAGAAAATATTCTCTTAAGGCTCAAGTATAAGCCTTTTACATTATTTCTTCTTTTTCTTATCTCTTATAATAAGAAAATAAGCTTTCTCTTCAATCATAGCGGAGAGGAAGGTTAAAGAAGCGATGAAGGAATAGCGGAAGAAATGAGAAAGAATCTAAAAGGAAGAAGTGGGCTTCAGGAGGCTATCAAGTGTTATCAAAGAGAACAAGAGACAAGTATCGCGAAGAGAAGCAACAAGTCCCCTCCTGTCTTCTAGAAACACCAGGGTGGGCTTTCTGTCGTTCACTTCAACAAGACAGCCGAGAACCAGGAGACCGAGGAACAGACTTCTAAAACCCGCAGCCTTCTTGACTCACTTCCCCTCGACAGACTTCTAAGGCACTTTCAAAATAAGCTACTTCCCCGAGAGTCTTCCGACACACCTTTCCACTCAATTTGCACTCTCTCCCTATTGCCTCCGTCCTTATAGACTTCAAAACAGTTTATCAATCGGAAAGCTCTTCAAGTGGCGAACACTTGACAACCTTTGAGATAATCATTGACAGGGCGAGTTAAAGGTATGAATAACTTAAGGAAACACAATCACAGAATAAACCCAATTAGGAAAAAAATAAACTGATCAAACAAAAGAGAATGAAAAGGACAGAAAATAACAATTACAAAAATAAATTAATTACTGTAGCAAATAAAAAAAAAAAAAAACATTAAATTAATAATATACTAGATTGATAATGAAAAACATATACCTAATTTCAAGTTGCGAGAATAGACTAATTTGTTTGAACTTTTATACGGACAATCATTTAGACGTTACAAAGCTTTACTATTCTCAGATCTACACCACACTAGAATAGAATATATATTCACGCAACAGTCCACATACGAGTCGTACATCCTACTCCTGGTAAAAAGTTGTACCTCCACTTTCAACAAACAATTTCTAGATAAATATATAATATAATTTGGTACTCGATTGCGTCAACAGATTGTCTCTAGATATAGCTGCGACTTTTATCGCGACAGACCATTATCAATCACTAGAAATTTCTAATAACTAAATAAAATCGGTACTTCTTTAGATTGTTACTCCCTTATGTTTATGTAGACTATAAATGACTGACTAAATAACTATTAAAACAAAGGGATGTTTAGTCCAATGTACTTTGCGGCAAAGGAATATCGCACACTTCTGTTTTGTTTTTATAAGGGGAGTAACAGTCTAAAGAAGAACATTCAGTACACCTTCTTTAGATTGTTACTCCCCTCTGATTTCTTTATAAGGGGAGTAACAATCTAAAGAAGTGTCCAAATATCCATAGGTATTTAAACCATAAAATAACCTACAATCATTCTGTATTAATCTAAAAAAAAAGCTATTCATACATTGTATATAAGTTCGGCAGATATTATTATTTAATAACTGTTATTAATTTATTATATTAAAACGTAATTAATTAATTATGTTTTAAATATTTATGGTTTTTATAAAATAAAAAGCGAGTTACACGTGTTTCTAAAATTGTTTCAATAAATTTTTCCAAATGATAAAAAACGTGTTTATTTACGTTACTGTGTTAAATCCATGTTTAAGGCGACTATGAATATTAATTAGTCAGATAATCGATTTGCCTACAGTTTTCAATGGGTAAACAATAACAAACGGCTCGATCCGATATGTATGTATGTAGACATTATGTATATTATAGACTAGATATAGTTGAACCATAAACATGACCTGTGCATATGAGATGCATTCCAGTAATGAATATGTAAATGATGTTTCTCTCTACGGGAAATCATAATAGTAAATCTTTAAGGGGGGGGGGGGGGGGGGCTTATGAAACGAACCTATTCAAAACAATAAGCGAAGGAATGCTCATTGAAGCGAGGGTTTCACTTTCAAAAGCATAAGCATGGTTTAGACATGATTTCAACATGATTCAAACAAGGGGCCTTTTTTCTGGCGTAACAAGCTGGAAAATTTTACTATCATACCATTCTAAAAGCAATCGATGCAACATTTATCTTTAAACTTTTATGAAACAAATAGAACATGTTCAAGAAGATTTAAAAAATATTAAATAATAATTAAGCCTATAATTTATTAAACTTGGTTTCTTTACAGATGGTAAAATAAGGTATTGAGTTCATTTTGTGATTACATCCTCAATTAATTAATTATAAAATAATACAAAAAAAAAATTAAAAATTGGACATCAAAAATAGACACCTAATTTTGGCCAATGATTGTTGGCCAAATGATTGTTGCCAATGATAGCTTCCTCGCGTTCTATAACGAATACCATCCAAATTTCATTAAAATCAGACAAGTATTATTTAAGATATTGGTTGGTTCGCAAAAATTGTGGGCAAACCGACATACAGACACGGGACCAAAAATGTTGTCCCTGATGTCTGAAACGGATTTCTGTCTCGGAATTTTTCAATTCGCAGACTTATAAATTGTAGCTTCAGTTACCTTCGGTAAGCTCGGAAGCAGTAGTAGTATTTAATAAGTATTTATTTAAAAACACAAACCCAGATGAAAAGGTAATAAATTAAACCAATTTTAACGTTAATAAGCAACATACTTAAGTGAGGACACATCTTACAAAAGGACTTCACACACAGTATCAGAGAAAATAGCGAAAACACAGTAAAAGTAAGTACAAGTTACAAAAATCGGTACGAAAAACTAACAAAACATTTTTATAATATACATGTTAAGATTAAATGTTTAATCTAACAGACAAACAGTTATTACTTTATTAACATACAAAAAAAATTTAAAAACCACTTTTTAGGAGTATCACTGGAGAGGTTGGTAGAAAGTAACACAACGACATTAGGACATTTTTTAGGACTCAGGGAACCCCAAAACGTGTACATTTATCAAATCGCAAAATCGAATTTTCGCACCATTACAATACTTTTCAGTCTTTATACACTATGTATTTGAGAGAGTATAAATGCACACATCCTCTAATTACAACTCGTTTTTTAATGGTGAATTAGAAATTATAATTCAATTAATACACATAATTGAGGTGATAAGAGGGATTAAGATAAATATTATCAGTGATACTTTTAAAATTATCTCAAGTAATATCAGGAGCAGTTTTCCAGGTAAAAAATGTTTTCTCATGCATACTTCATTTAGTTGAATCACTAATTAATTATTTGGTTCCAAGAATTTTCAAAGAAATGTTATCTGATATTATAAACTTAAGTTTTCGATGGAAACCGGATTCCAAATTTTTATTTTTAAAATGGATTTTCTTAATTAATATTAAAAAGCATTATAGTTAAAATCAATCAACATTATCTCAGTTTAAAGAGTAATAAGATAATAATCCATTTATTATACATTTTAAATTTTAATGAACTAATTATTGTGTTATTAAAGAAAAGAACAAAAATGCTTTAACCGTAGCTCTAAGAAATATTAAATTTGAAAAAAAAATATACACGAACACGCTTTTACATGCACTAAAAGGACAAAACGCTAGGGGTGGCTCTACCCTACAGTAAATTCTGCCGTGTAGGCCGCGGCTGAGCAACGTTTAGAGGTTGTTCCAGCTCAAAGGTTGTATGAGGAGGAACAGGGTTCCAACCGAGCCATCTCTACCCTACGAAATATTTGATGTTTTAAATTTGATTATTTAAACGAAAATAACCTCACTTACTCATCGTGTTTGAATATCACTTTGTTTAAATATGACAGTCAAAATTAAATGAATCAGGAAATTTAGCGATTCATGGGCTAATACAAATGATTTTCGTAAAACTAATGAATGATTGAACTGTCATCGGAAATACATAATCCGTACAAGTTTCTGCTTTCAAAGCAGTATAGTTGGGAAGTGAGTTCTCTATTTGTTTACTCTATAAACGTTTAACCAGTTTAATAATTTTAGTGACCTTTACCACTTTATATAGGGGTGTTCGCTGTTGGTTTTACTAAAAAAAATGTATTTATAAAAATTGTTTGTTTGTCTCATCGAATATATGAAGTCAGAATATGTTCCCGTCCTTAAATTACAATTTTACATTTACGCGAGCGTTGCACGCGAACGCTTGGGCGGATAACATTGTCAAACGAACTCGTCCTGGGCATTGGTAAAATGAAGATGTGTACCGAATTTCAACTGAATCGGTCAACTTTTACCCAAGCTATCGTAATCGGTCGATTTCGAGACGGTCGGTTTCGTTACCGGTAGTTTTTGTCGGATTCACTCCCGGACTCACGGCACTGTAACGTGCCATAAAGAACTTCGTTGCAAATATGATCGCAGAAGGTGTAAAATAAAAACCAAGGGGACAAATGTTAAAATATACTTCAATCGTGATATTGTTAGATCATATAGCATGAATCCATTAAAGTCAGTAAGGAAATGCATTTTGTACAGTTTTATTAAAGGTTTTAATACCGTTAAATAAAAATAGGAATAAAACACGTTTTTTTACAGTTCTTCAACATAAGCCAAATGTATTTTTTATGGTCGTCGGAAAGTAGATTTAATACGATTTTTTTTCTCTTCTTAATGTAACAAAAAATATTAAAGGGATGAACTTCTAGGAAGAAATGTTGAGTTTATTGGAATTAGGTTATTTTAACGAAAAAGAACAGAATGAATTAATGAAAATTTAAGGTTTTCTTTTTTCCCGATGACAATACTGATGAAAGTCGATGAGTATTGATTGAGGGAAAGGTAGAGTTAGATTAGGGGTTAGGATGTAATATCAGGTGGGCTCAGGTGTCATCTCAGACAGGGCTTAATCAATCAGACTGATCAACCGGACTGATTATCTAAAGCCCGTCTTATTCAGGCACGTATTAATCTCAATTCCCCAATCCCCTTATTCCGGGCCCCTTAGTCCCTCTTCAGACCCCGATTTCTAAACCTGTATCATTACATCCGTAACTATTAGTAACGAAACTTTATACTAACTTAGTAACAACTTTGAATTTTTTTATTACATTTAGTACTAAAGACTTAAAAGCTATAAATCTTTGTTTATCATAGAAGGAAAAGTTGACAAACTTAGGGAAAGAAAAAAAAGTTTGATTAAGATTAATAGACAAAGTATTAGAAAAGCAATTAGGATATTAAAAACTTTGAAATCAAACATTTGTTTCTCAAAGTAAACTTGTATAAAGATGAAATTAGGATATTATACAAACATAATTTTCGACACTCGAGATAATAAGTTTGCACTATTGCGCTGATTGCAATAGATAACATTTATTAAGCAATTAACAACCCTACTCTTCTATTTTAACTTTTTGATTTGAATACAACTATAAACTAATTCGAAACAATGCCAAGTAGGAAATTTCATTAAGGAAGTTAGTTGAGCATCTAGAAGCAATATACCTTAAGATATTAATTCCCTTCAAGTAAACGCCTAAATTAATCTCAATAAACGACGTAATCATCAACAAATTCATTACTACAAAGATCAAGAACGTATTAAAACTAACGCCAACTAACACAGTATTAATAACGAAAATGGATAACCGAATTAAACCCAAATTTGACCGTAATGTATCCTTGTATAAAAAATATATTACAAACTAAATTAATTAGATTAGAAGCAGTGACCCACAACTAATAGTGTAGTCGACTATGTTGATTTACTTGCAATAGTTTGAGTATCGATTTTTTTTAATAATAAACAAAGCTGGAATTATTTTTTTTTTCTTTCTTTTAATGTAGGTAATTATGTAATATTTTGTAGCAGCCTGCATCACTTGTGCCATAATCACTCAAGAAAATTTTCAAAAAATCTCTAATATAAGTCCTGATTGACTGACTGACAGAATCAACGAACACCAAAATCTGCTTAACCGAGAGACTTACAATTTCGAGAATATACTCTGTTGATATCATAGACACCCACTAAGAAAGGATTTTGCGAAATTTTGATTTAAGGGGTAGAAAAGGGCGAAAAACGGTCGTTCACATAGAATATGTTTATGTATATACACATCGGTATATGCAGGGTGGTCCAAAAGTCCCCCCCCCCCTCCTCTTAACTTTTGAACGGTAGGAGATAAATTAATGAAACTTGGGGGATCTCTACCATGCAAAGGAAGTTTGTTTTCATGCAATCACCCACTAGGGGCAACCACCCACTTTGCCCCCAGGCCACCCAACTTCAGAATTTCAAATTGGAATGTATATTTTTGATAGCATATTTGGATTCTATAGTGAAAAATAATAAAATTTTACTTGAAACTATTTTTTCTATCTCCAATATTTTGCCCCCTACAGGGGGGCAAAGATAGCAAAATAACCCTTCCAAAATAGTAAAAAAATAACACTTAGATCGTTATAAAATCTAAACAGTTTGAAATAAAGTAATAGAACTTGGGGGATCTGCACCATGTAAAGGGAAGTGTGTAATTATCCACTCGCGTACTAGGGGCAACCACCATTTTGCCAAATTAAAAGTTTTCTCCATGAGTGTAAATTGGATATATATAAAGTGGATCAATGTGTGGCTCGATTTTTTTTTTTTTTTTGCCCCCAGTTGCTGAAATCTAATATTTTTATACCTTTGCCCCCCTATAGGGGGCAAAATAATGGAGATAGAAAAAAAGTTTGAAGTAAATTATTTTTATTTTTTTACCGTAGAATCTAAATCTGCTATCAAAAATATACATTCCAAGTTAAAATTTTGAAGTTAGGTGGTCTGGGGGCAAAATAGGAGGTTGCCCCTACTGCGCGATTGCATGAAAACAAACTTCCCTTCACATGGTAAAGATCCCCTAAGTTTCATTAATTTATCTCTAACCGTTTAGATTTTACAACGTATTATCGGAAGGGTTATGTTGCTATCTTTGCCCCCTTGCGGGGGGCAAAATATTGGAGATAGAAAAAATAGTTTCAAGTAAAAGTTTATTATTTTTCACTGTAGAATCCAAATACGCTATCAAAAATATACACTCCAATTTGAAATTTTGAAGTTGTGTGGCCTGGGGGCAAAGTGGGCGGTTGCCCCTAGTGGGTGATTTCATGAAAACAAACTTCCCTTTGCATGGTAGAGATCCCCCAAGTTTCATTAATTTATCTTCAACCGTTCAAAAGTTGAGGGGGGGGAGAGACTTTTGGACCACCCTGTATAGGTAGTGTTATATCTTCGGCATTATCTGATATTCTCTCATTTGGTTTTGTTCTCCTCCTTCTCTCTTCTTTTCTTTCTAATAATAGATTGCATTCCAAACTACAGTATTAAAGTGTACTATTATTAATGTAAAAAATACAATTGTTTAAAAAAAGATATTTTATATCCACAAGGGAGAAAAAGTTAGTTAATTTAGAGGGAGTAAAGTAGGTATTTTTCTTCCCAGAACTCAAAAAGCAAGGAGAAAAAGTAAAAGTTGGGAGAAAAAGAAGTGTTGCCTACTTCATTATTTTGTATAAAGTAGAGAATGAATGTCAGATGTAATGACTTCGTTAAAATCAGGTTGATGGTTGGTGCCACTTTAAATAAAAACGCGCCTGGGTATTTACCGGAAGGTGATGAGGCAAAAATGCTGTTAGATCAATTTAAAGGCGCAGTACAAAAAATCGCGGGCAAAGCCGCGACGGGTAACATACTAGTCATCTATCAACAAACAAATAGGTAATTAGCGACAGAGAGCTTTATTAGACTGCATGTTTTATGTATGAGTTGCCACTTTGCCATTTCATGCTTTTATTTTTCCTTGTGTTTAAGTATTTAATTGGGGTTATTCAATTACTGACTTTACCAAAAATCGTATTAAAGAGTAAAATAATTAAGCTTTTGAAGGGAAATTTTCGCCTCAATTCACACACGTGCCAAAGTCCACTAATAGAATAGTTACTTATAAATAGAGTTTTCACAAAAATAATTAGTCTGAAAATCTACATACGAGAAATAAATCTAACTTATTATTAATCAAAAGAAAATTGAAAGGAAAACTATTGTAATTTTATTTTTTGTAACAAAATAACATTTTGTAACTTGTTGCAAATCAGTTCAATCACAGAGTAGATACTACAAAAAAAAGGTCAATAGAAAAGTATAAAGGGAGTATACACGAAGAAGAAGAAAAAAAAGTTTTCTCCATGAGTGTAAATTGGATATATATAAAGTGGATCAATGTGTGGCTTTTTCCTAAAGAGTCGAGTTTCTTCCAAGGAGGTTTCTGTTCGTGTGTGTCAACCCGGAGAAAAAAAAGGGAAGTGTTATGAAAGATTATATTTGTCCCTAAGACTTGGAGGGGAGGTAGAGGCGAGTGCTACTTGTTGATAACTAGAAATTGAGGGATAGCTAAGGTAAGTTGGGAAGGACCCCGAGTGTATAAGAAAAGGAAGAAAAAGAACTCAATAGGAAGTCTGGTTCATCGGGTCGAAGTGTTTGGAGGAGGAGGGGATATATCGGGAAAAGTAAATGACGGGGATGGAGGAGGGGAATTCTTCCTATTCCTTCTCTTTTCCCTCGAGTCTCTTGTCCCCCGTTCCCTTAAGTTTCGGTCTAGGGGACAATCTTTAGAAGTTTGTCAAGTTTTTATCAAGTTGGCCGGAGTCGCTTTAACTCCCAGTCAAGTTAAGTTTGAAAGGAGGTGGAGGGACACGAGAAATAGGAGGGAAAAGGTGGGTGGCAAGAGG
Organism: Gerris lacustris; assembly: GCA_951217055.1. Classification (NCBI taxonomy): domain Eukaryota; kingdom Metazoa; phylum Arthropoda; class Insecta; order Hemiptera; family Gerridae; genus Gerris; species Gerris lacustris. The sequence goes on from OX578280.1 coordinate 22,984,901, forward strand.
AAAAGTTTGTCACACGTCCCTTGCCTTATCTAACGGAGACCGAGGGGGGGCCGGGGCACCCCCTGAGGGGACAAGCCTTCGAATGAATAGTGGATGAAGGTGCCTTCTTCTCCTTCTTCTTTTTTAAAGCCGGCAACTATGGAACCCATTGGATAGGACTTCTTTTTTAGCCCTTTCAACTAAAAAAAAAACTTAAATCTTCAAGTCCATTGCACCCCACTCCCGTTAAGGTTAAAAATCTTTGGAAAGTAAAAGACTAACATATATATATTTAAAATCTTGAAAATGCCATGATAACCTAAGAGGATGTTTCAGATTCTTAAAAGACACTTATTGTAGATTTTAGTAATAAAATATGGAGTTACTCCTCTGTTATTTCAATGAAATCTCTAATTGCGCTCACCCAAGAATATAAAATCTAAACGAATCGAGAGAAACTGCGTAAAGTAAAATATTAAATTGAAAATGGTTTCGACTTAGTTTTTAAATAAAACATACTAATTTTCATCGACTATTTCTTCCAAGTTTGAGATTTGTTATGATGTATAACAGTAAAGATAGTCTATAACCTGTTTTATGATTCCTTCTCATCCCATTTGATCGTAATAGTAAGCGGTCATTCCTTCTACAAGTAGACATTCCTATTCCTATATACTGATTTTAGTATGTAATAGTAATAGCTCATCAAATCGCACCGATTAATATTCCTTAATATTTATATTTAGAATTAAAATAAAATGGGAATCATTGTCACATTGAGTGGCATCCATTGTGTGCCGGCATACCGCATGAAAACTAGATTTTGCTTTTTTCCTCCGAAGCGACGGCCTTACTCTCTTTGTGAAGAACCCTTAAGTTCTTCTTATGGTTTTCAGACCATACATGCTCAGCAAACCTTAAACGCTTGTTCTTCCTATCAAACCCTCCTCAGAAGTGGCCGCCGAGCGTCGTCATTATATTATTTTACGACTACAACTACTCATGGTAATTTAGGTTCTGTTTTACTTATATTGTACATATTATTTAAATAAAAACGAAACATAATATTTTGTTTCTTGAGGACAATGGATAAAATAATCACAATTATAAACCTACAGATTTTTTTTTTTTTTTACCCATTAACTTTATACTTTACAAAGGAGAAAAAAATCCCTTGTTATACTATGCCCTTTACCTCTGCTTTCAACCTTTATAAAATATAAAACAAGAAGGATTAAACGAATCTAGCCAATAATTAGGATCACAGTAATGGGAGTGGGGTTGCTCATTAAGTTTAATGATAGTCGGAACAGAAGAATCGATTGGAGGGGGGGAGGGGGTGCCCCTTTCATCTAACCCCTCAATTTTTTCCTCTTTCCCCCCTCCCAATGTTTTCCAGAGCCAATGTTAAAGGTAAACTCCTCTTTGGAATAAGAGTGTTTGTATTTTGATTAGGTATAATTTTTGCCTGGATGGAGGGCTTATCTAAGGGGAGGGGGGGTATGAGATTAGGAAGCTTTCGGTCTCCTCCAACATAGGGAGGGGGAGTTAGGACGCCTAATCTTACTAATTTATAAATAATTAGTCCTCTTTTGATCCTTACCAGTGAAATTAATTATCCCTTTTACCCGAGGCAAGGAAAAGGGCCACCTTGATGCAAAATTACCTTATCAGGGCCGACGCCCCTAAATGTTTTTTTCTCTCTCTCTCTTTTACATTTTTCCACTCAACTATTTTTTTTAAACTTGTCTCTTTAAAAATTTAACCTTATGATTTATTTAAACACAAAACAGGAGTGAAAAATGCAAGAAGTTTCAATTTTAATTAATAAAAAAAAATAACAGCAACATTTTTTTAAAAAAATGAAGAAGAAACAAAAACGAGATCGGTAAATCTTATTAAATAGCATATTTATTTCTAGAACATTTTTATAGAAATACTTAAACGAGAAACAATTAAATTTTTGTCTCTCAAATTTCGCATTGAAGCGTCTTTCTTAAAAAAGATACAACGCTCTCAAAATTAATTTAATACAGGCACCTTTTATAATATAACCAGTGTTAATGTAAATTTAGATGAAGATAATAGTCTAAAAAGGAAAAAAATCATCCATTTAATTTCTATGGAAAGAAAAAGCATTAAGGACAGACGAATATCCGTGATAAGTCATCGATAGTTGACTGAGGGTAAAAATTATTGAAACGTCAAAAAGTTAATAATATGATTTATCAGTGCAAAGAAGATGCAGAAGATATAAAAACAAAATACATATAATAATTAAATTTGAAAGGATATTTTGGACTAATATCTTCCCTAAGAGACTGCGTCCAAGATTCTGTGACGCATTGCACATTATGTAGGGATCATTTTAAAGTAGTTTTATGACAATGAAATAAACTATACAATGATTAGTACAATATGTCCTTTACTAAGTTGACATTGTCAAAAATGTATATCATCAGGGTAGAAAATTTTAATGATCTGATATTCAGTTAATATAATGCAGCTATAATATATAATGCACATCATCAGAGCCGGAGAGTGATGAAGAATAAAAAAGAATTCCTGGAAAGTGTTACTAAAAGTTTCAAACAAATCTATGACTCGTTGGCTAAACCTCGTATGTCTATAACCTTGTTCTTATTACTTCATCACTCTGAAATTAACATATTGACATTTTTGGTGGAAAGAGCATTGTTAAATCAATTGGTTTCTTTGCTTCCGAGCTTACCGAAGGTAACGGAAGGATTGTGTTCACTTTTCAGAACGAAAAACTTTTATGCCTCCGATTTTAAAAATTCCAAGACAGAAATCCGTTTCAGTCATTAGGGTACATTTTTGGTCTCGTGTCTGTCTGTCTGTCGGTCTGTGTGTCCGCGAATTATGAAACGTGCGACGATAACTTGAGTTAATGTCGACCGATTTTGATGAAATTTGGTAGACATGTTCATTTTACCAATGCTCAGGACGAGTTCGTTGGACAACGTTATCCGTCCAAGCGTTCACGAGCAACGCTCGTGTAAACGTGAACTTCAAATTTAAAATTGGAATTTTAGGTCGGGAATAAAATCTAACTTCATCTATTCAATGAGACAAACATTTTTTCAAATACAATTTTTTAGTAAAACCAACAGCGACACCGCTATGAAGTTTTAAAGATCGCTAAAACTATTAATAGTTTTTAGACTATAAACAATATAAGAATAATGTAATATAACTATAATTTTAATGTTAATATAACAATAAAGTACATGATAGGATGCGAGGAAGCTATGTGCCCCACTAATTGGCAGTCTATTTTAATTTCGAAAACAAATTTATTTTATATTATTATTTGAATATAAAAACTACATACTTATACAGAATTGTAGCTATTTTATAACTGCTTAGTAAAGCTATAAAAAGGCATAAGAGGCTGTGGCTGTACTTCAGTGTAAGCTCTAAGGGTGTTGTGAGATTTGTTTATATACATCACGTCAGTTATTTCCTGCCAAAGCTTCAAGTGTTTTATGACAAACTGACCTTCAACTAAAACCCTTTTTGTATACCACATTCCATCTCTTCTTTAAACATTCAAAATCTATAAAGTTCTTTCTCTCTTAACTCTTAACGTATAAGTATGAGATTAGGACATAAGACAACATACTTGAATATTATTAATTTTACATTTAACATTCCTTGTATAAGAACAAAAATATTCTTAAAATATTTAAAAACTCCTTCAAGGATTAAGGAAAAGAATAAATTGGGCTTAAATCAAAAAATTTAATCATATTGTTATGCAGTGAATAAGTGCGGACATCTTTTATTTTCTACATATTATATTTTTATTTTTTAAACAAGATAATAAATCTCTTATTTGGCTACTGAACATACACACATTTTCCACCGCGACAAGACTACGATAATAATATTTATGTAGTTCGCAATAGCAAAACATTGGCCTGAGAGTAAAAAAATAATACATTTCAGAGTTCAAAAAGTATTCTTACTAGGCATCGCGTGGCTCTATCATTGAAGCGAGCGTATAGTAATAAATATACGATTCGATACGTATATTGAAAAAATATAGAATCATGAATCATGATGAGTTGATAGATAAAGGGTATATGATAGTAGTACAGCGGCTAGTAGTAAGGGAACCACCCTGCATTCTTACTATTCCTCCAACCACACATCTCCATATTAATTATTATAAAATGTATCCCTTCACTACGCAAAAACTTCTGCTTGTATCAAGTTGAAATTTTACATGCCTGTTTCAATTGTACTTTAGGCAATGTATAGGAAGTTTTATTAAAATCGTTTCGTTAGAACGTAAGATATCGGTAAAAACGTGGTTTTCTTTACTTTAAACGTTTAGGTCCGCTTTAATAGTTTTAACGATCTTTATTAATTCATAGCGGTGTCGCTGTTGGTTTTACTAAAAAATGTTACTATAAAAAAATGTTCGTCTCATCGAATAGATAAAGTTAGAGTTTTTTCCCGTCCTAAAATTCCAATTTTAAATTTGAAGCCCAAGTTTACGCCAGCGTTGCGCGCGAACGCTTGGGCAGACAACGTTGTCCAACGAACTCGTCCTGAGCATTGGTAAAATGAACATTTGTACCAAATTTCACCAAAATCGGTCAACATTTACCCAAGTTACCGTCGTACGTTTCAGACACACACAGACACGGATCATATTTCGTTGAAGCTCGCGGCGCTCGCTTCAATTAATATATTATGTTCTATTTTATTGAATTTAAGATATTATTTGCAATTTTTTTGTACTTTATAGTATGTAATAGAAGTAAATGTAAATTATGATTTACATGTTGCATACCTTTACGAAGATATTTCTCAATTTCTCATAGGATTTATTTAGGGGTTAAAAAGTGGACGAGGGTTAACAAAAAAATTGGTATTTAATAACAAAATTCTTTCCCTTTTCAAGAAAAAAGATATTTATACAGAAAAATTCGCAGACGTTTGGTCAACTCTCAAAAGAAGTTTCTTAAAAAAAAGGAAATAAAAGAAGTCTGGCTCAGTCAGAGGTTACAAAGGCACTTTACTCCGGCCCAAAGGACTTTCAACCCAGATAAATCTTTTTTTGCATCTACTTTTTTTTACAGAAAAAAAAGAAAAGGAGAGTTGGTGGACCAGGACTCCCGAGTTTTTATTCAACCTTAGGGTTTCAGGAGGTTTCTGGATGTCGAAGGGCTAACTTGCGGAAAGCGATAGGTAGGAAAAAGGAAAAGTCGGACCCTTATTGCCCTGGTAGAAGGAGAAAAAAGGGTCCAGTCCAGGATAGGAGTCGGTCTATGTGGACAAGTACGGGCTCTCGGGTTGAGAAAGAAGATACGAAAATACACAGTGTCTAAAAGAGTAAAAGGTATCTTGGAGGACTCTAGGACTTCGCCTAGAATTCTGGACTTTTAAGGGTGAAAACCAGGGGTCCTTTAACCATCCCTGGAGGCCAATTGCCTTCAACCCTTCCCACCCATTATAATTTCTACCCTCCGACCAGATATGGCTTCTCACCTTTTCTACCTCACGTCTTACTCTATCTTACCTTATCGTCTTTACAGAAGGGATGAACCGTATAAAATCAACCCCACCTCGTTGCATATTATCTCACCCTGTATTCGCTCACTCTGTTAGCGGCGGTTCGATATTTCCATCCTTCGAGTTCGTGCACCCCATCCCTTTGACTTGTTTTGACTTAAAATGACAATGTTTGAGCTCTGTTTAACACAGCGTTACAAGGCTTGCATCGAAAACTCGGTCTCTCACCCTTTCCCCTATTAATAGCCGACTGTTTTACACGCTTTTACATCCCTCTATCTTCAATTTCAAACTAACCTATTCCTGTATAATAGAAACACATGTTCTATTTTATCATTTTTAAATTCCTTGAAGTTTCGAAAGAAAACATAACTACCGGGTAACCAGAAGAATCAATTTAGTTTGTTCTTATATTTTCAATAATGCAAAGGCTCAATATAAATTACCGCACCGTGCCAATATTACGAACCATCAAAATAAAACAATTTAGATTTTACAATTTAATAGTTCATTCATTTCATTATGGTTATATATAAATACATCTTATAGATCTTTACAGAAAACTCTTAAATAAATAAGCTAGGTACTACTACAATTGAAAAATATGTACCTAATACAAAAACTTCAAAAAATATATTATGTATATCAAAAAGTAAAAAAACCTACCCGATACACTAGTACTAAACATTCTCATATAAATAATAATTACTTAGTCCAGTGTTTCCTCTTTGTTAGTTGTTTTAGGTTTTCGATATTCAATTTTATCAAATTTACCTTAAAAACAACTCCTTCCCGGCAGGGCATTGAACCCAGTCACTCACCACACGCGTTTAGAGTTATCGTCTTAGGAGCTGAACTGGATTAATCGACTCACACGGTTAAATCCGCATTCCAATTAACTACATTTTAGAATTTGGCTAATTCATATTGTACGAGCCAGAGGAATTTGCTAAAGGGTGGTAAGAGGTGGTTAGAGGTGATAGAAAGGTGGCTCTAAATCTCGGCCTGGTACGTACAATAAGATTACCTAGAATTTGTTGATCAAAACTGTAGGAACCGTTTTAGAGAGCTACTTTTTTTACAAAGGTTTTTGGGGCTAAGGCCCCCATATTTATAGCAAAAAATAATTTTTCGATTAAACCTAGGGGTATAATTTATTTTTCTGAACATGTACGCCAAAATTGATAAAAAAAAAAACAAAAAAAAACGGCTTAAGGTTAAGAGTCCACAAACTACAGACTGGCATTTATTAGAAATCACAGGAAAGTACTTGCACCCAAGTACTTTTTAGGGTTCCGTAGGTTAGCATATACTTTATTATATTCTGAAAAAAAAACCATCACGCCCTATATGAATTTAATTTGTCAAATAAAAAAATTAATTTTATTTAATTTGTCTTAGTAAAAAAATGTAAACAAGGAGCTGAGTAGAGGTCCTAGGTTCGATCCTCCTGGGGGTCACAATATTTTTATCGGTAAGAAAATTAAATTATTTCCGGAAATTTTCATCGCCTTATCATAAAGTATTAGTATTAATTATTTCAAAATTTTAGGACTAACCGTAATAGGGTGGTAGAGGGGGGGGGGCATTTTTTGGGGTATATTTGGACTTATCAATGCGATAAAAAGTGTAATTTTTAAGTAGGTTCATATATATTTGTCATCTACTCATCAGTAACTTTACTTCGATACCCCACTCAAAACTTTAAAAAATAAAAGTTTTGAGCTTAGCACATTTTTGCGCATTGCACATGCACATAAATGTGTAACTTCTCTATATTTTTCTTAAGTGTGGGTCATATAGTTACGCCAGAATATCAAATTTCAACTCTTTTGCGTTAAGCGGAGGATATGAACCAAAGTACGTCGGACGGACAGACACATCACCCTTGGGATTAAGGGTTTCGTGGATGGTCTAAGAAACCCTAAAAACCACTTTAGGAATGTTTTGAGATAGCACGAAATTCGTGCTATCTCAATACTTTCTCTTCATATATACTAGCTATATGAGGAAGTAAAAAATGAATGCAATATTATAATTCAAAGAGACACGACATTTATAAGAGTATAAAAATAGTAGAGGGGAAAAAACATTTGATACGTAGTCAAGTGTGAGACTCACACGACGTCAGCATTTTTGAAACCGGAGTGCTTTAGCTAACAGAAACGTGTTATCTTTGAAACAGCTTACGTAGCCACATATCTTAACAGTCCTTAGACTTAAAAGCATATTAACAAACAAGACATGTTTCTCCGAAACCTAAAGATGAAATAAAAAGAACAAAAAAAAAAAAAAACCCAATTTTAATGCCTTCATAATCAATTTTTTTATCAGTTTTTAATGCCATACTCTTGCACACATAAGAGTTTTAGAAATTATATAAACATTCCAAAAACAAAAAATCAATACAACAAACATAACGAACAGAACTTTCTTTTACACATAGACTAAATTTAAATCCAATAATATCTCATTTCATTCATTTACTGTCTAACACATTATTTAAATCGTGTTTAACAAGTGATTGCTTACATTTTGTTTTTTATTGTCAGAAATAAGATTTATTTTCATCAATATGTCGGAAACTAGATTTTTCCCGGAGGAAACAACTAGTTCATATAATTTAATTTGTCTTTAAATAGACGATAAAATGAAAACAATCAAAATCATCAGAACCTTTCTTGAGAAATTATCATTTAGTTGAGTAGTATATAGTAAGTTGAGTTTTTGGGTGCCCACCAAATTTAGAGCTAAAATTAATTTCTCGATTTCTCATAAGAGTTTGACTTTTCTGAACATGTACCAAATTTCGTCGTTTCGGTGCAGTTGATTTAGGTTTATTACATTTTGCTTTCGAGCTTACCAAAGGTAACGGAAGCTATGTGATCGTTCTGAAGAACGAAAAATTTTTAGGTCTCCTATTTCAAAAATTCCAAGACAGAAATCTGTTTCAGATATCAGGGAAAGTTTTTGCTTCCCTGTCTGTCTGTCGGTCAGTCGTTCAATTTTTGCGAACCTACATTTCTTAAAAACTACACGTCCAATTTTAATGAAATTTGGGTGGCAGGTAATAATTAGCCCATTGTTGGTCCCATATAAGTTTCAACCTTCTGCGCCTATTTGTTTCTCTTCCATTTGTGCACAAACATACATATATTTACACCTATAGCTTCAAAAGTACTTATTCGATTTGAATGAAACTTTTATAGTTCATCGAAAGCTACCCGCAGATAGCCCCAGATTAATATGAACCGTCTGCGCTTTTTAATTTTTGCTAAATTGATACTTTAATTCGTATAAAAAATCAAAACAATTTTGACGGATTAAAAAAAAAACGGGGGAAACAATTAGACAATAATGGCTTGTAAAAGCATGAAATCAATAAAGTACGTGGATAGGATGCGAGGAAGCTATTTGCCACACAAATTGGCAGTCTATTTTTTTTATTCTTGTTATAATCATTTTGTAATGAAATTTAGAAAGGTTACAATCTTTTTTTTGCTTACGAGCTTACCGAAGGTAACGGAAGCTATCAAGATTTTTCTAAAGTACGAAAATTAAAAAAAATTCTAAAGCAGAAATTTCAGACTCCAGGAAACATTTTTAGTATCGTGTCTGTCTGTCGTTCAATTTTTGCGAACCAACACATCTTAAAAACTACACGTCTGATTTTAATGAAATTTGGATGGTAGGTCATAATTAGTTTATTATTGGTCCCATATATGTTTCAACCTTCTGCATCCATTTATTTCTCTCTCATGCGCACAAACAACATTTATTTACACCTATATCTTCAAAAATACTCATCTAATTTTTCAGATTTGTTTGACTTGATAATTGAAAACTATTATCATTCAACAAATGATTGAATGAAAATTATCATCATGGAAAAATCATCTTTGAAAATTATTTAAGTTTATTGATCATCAAATAAAATTTTTATGTAAAGTCCAATTAATAATTAGAGAGAACGATTCTTAAAAATAATGATGTACAAACCGATTGATAGATCATCATTTCACTAAAAATTCAATCGACTCGTCAAAGTTGTCGAAACAGTTTTGCGTATTTACAATTAATGTTCAAATAACCGATAATTTTGTAAATGTCGTTTGACTAAAGGCGATAAATTTAACTGAGTTCGTTTCAAGGTTATTATTGATTATATTTGAGACATGATATTTAAAGTATTGGTTAATTTATTCCCACTCTTGTACATTAAACAATTTTCACCCGTTTTATCTAAAAAATCTCATATTGTTTAATCACACATAAAATTTTAATGAATCGGTCGAATAAGTTATTTTGATTATATATATAAAAAAAAACCGCAATCAATATAAACAGGTTAACGCGAGCATATTATAGAGACGTTAAAGCAACGAAAATTAAGTTGAAAAAAAAGGGGTAAAGTAAACTTGACATCACACGCACGGGCATTTTAGACTGCGATAATTGAAGGCAAAAAACCATAATATCGTCTCTTATTTTCTAGATAATATTGCAAATGTTGTAATATTAAAAAACGCACCAGATGTTACTAACGTAATATGAACGATATGCGAGAAAAAATATATATTGGAAGCATTCTATTACAAGCTTTTAGAATAATATAGATTAACATAATAATATACTATACTAACATAATATACTAGCTTATCAAAAGGGAGAACTATTTCTAGTTAGATATTATTTTAAATAAAATAATGCATATGACAGATTCCGCGAGGGTTAATCAATGGCTGTTTTCTATTGTGTAAATGGCAAATGGTTATTCTTTCAATGGGGTTGAATTAGTTGTTCTTTAATCAAAACATTGGAAACACTTCCTAATTATAATATAAAATTGTTAACATATTATTGTAAACATATAAAATTGTGGTGACAATGTTATGTTACTTTTTATTAACCTCTCAAGTTATAATTAGTTATTTTATTGATAATAATTTATTATTAATACTATTGAATTAGTTGTTCCTTTATCAATAGTAATTTACTAACAATATGATTGAATTAGTTGTTCTTTTATCGATAGTAATTTACTATCAATAAGATTGATTTAGTTGTTCTTTTATCGATAGTAATTTACTATCAATATGATTGATTTAGTTGTTCTTTTATCGAAACATTGGTTGTTTTGACAGAGATTTTGTGGTACCACTTCCTAATTATAATATAAAATTGTGAACATATTATTGTAAACATATAAAATTGTGGTGACAATGTTATGTTACTTTTTATTAACCTCTCAAGTTATAATTAGTTATTTTATTGATAATAATTTATTATTAATACGATTGAATTAGTTGTTATTTTATCGATAGTAATTTACTATCAATATGATTGATTTAGTTGTTCTTTAATCGATAATAATTTACTAAAAATATGATTGAATTAGTTGTTCTTTTATCGACACAAATTTTTTAACAATATGATTGAATTAGTTGTGCTTTTATTGATAGTAATTTACTATCAATATGATTGATTTAGTTGTTCTTTTATCGACAGGAATTTTCTAACAATATGATTGAATTAGTTGTGCTTTTATCGACGAATTTTTCTAACAATATGATTGAATTAGTTGTGCTTTTATCGACAGGAATTTTTCTAACAATATGATTGAATTAGTTGTGCTTTTATCGATAGTAATTTACTATCAATATGATTGAATTAGTTGTGCTTTTATCGACGAATTTTTCTAACAATATGATTGAATTAGTTGTGCTTTTATTGATAGTAATTTACTATCAATATGATTGATTTAGTTGTTCTTTTATCGACAGGAATTTTCTAACAATATGATTGAATTAGTTGTGCTTTTATCGACGAATTTTTCTAACAATATGATTGAATTAGTTGTGCTTTTATCGACAGGAATTTTTCTAACAATATGATTGAATTAGTTGTGCTTTTATCGATAGTAATTTACTATCAATATGATTGAATTAGTTGTGCTTTTATCGACGAATTTTTCTAACAATATGATTGAATTAGTTGTGCTTTTATCGACGAATTTTTCTAACAATATGATTGAATTAGTTGTGCTTTTATCGACGAATTTTTCTAACAATATGATTGAATTAGTTGTGCTTTTATCGATAGTAATTTACTATCAATATGATTATATTATTAGTTTTTCTTTTATCGATAATAATTTACTCAATCAATGAATTATTGCTAACTGTTTTGTTTGAACTGCTTGTTAACATAATTATCTTAACATATCCTGTATGCGCACTTGGGTAGTAGGTAAAAAATCGGTCCGAGACAACTGAGACTAACTTTGGTTATAATATAATCTCGGTCCCAGAACCCAGAAACTATTTGTTTAGGATTTTCAATAAAATCAGATTTATTTTTATCAATATCTCAGAAACTAGATTTTTCCTAGGAAAAGTTTTATATTGTTAGTTTCGTATAGGACTGCATTTTAATTTTTTTTTTTATAATCAAAATCGTCGAAACCGTTTTCAAGATATAATTTTTTTCAATGTATTTATTTTATTTTATTATACATGTATATTTTTTTTTGGGGGGGGGGGGGAGGGGGGCCCAATTTGGGTCTAGAATTCATTTCTCTAATTAGCCTCAGGGTATGATTTTTCTGGATATATATATGCTAAATGTAGTCAAAATCGGCCTAGTAGTTTAGAGTCCTCTCGTCTGCACTGACAGACATTAAAAAAAAAAACTTAAGGGACTTTTTGACCTAAGGAACCTAAAAACGTGTAAATCCATCAAAATCTCAAAATAAAATTTTCGCGCCATCACAATACTTTCTCTTTAAATGAGAAAGTAAAATGTATTGTATAGCTTGAAAATTCGACTTCGATCGGTCGTTTTGTGGTCTCTTCATTATTTAGAGAACAAAATTGTAATTTTCACTAAAATAAAATATATTTTGTTTTAAAATTTATAAAATAATTATTATTGTGAATATAAAGTTAAAAGTTTTAACTCCTTTTAATTTATTGGAAAAAATTGATTTTTCCCATATGTGTACATTATCACTATCACTTGGTCCTAATTATAATAATGATAATAGTTAGGACAAAGTGATAGTGAAAAACTGTATCAGATAATTGATAGGATTAGCGAAAACAATAGAATAAATAAAAAGGAGATATACTTAACTTTATATTCACAATATTATGTTAAACTAAGTAAAGTAGAAAAGACTTTTTATATTTTGAATAATTTTAGTTATTGTAAAAAAATTGATGTAAAGAAGGTATTGAGTCATATAAATGAGAGATAAGGGAGATGTCTTGCTAAGAAGTAAAGCGGTAGGTAGAAGATAAAAACAGGTTTAACACCATTGTGACAGCTGTTTTCTTCGCTATGAAAGGAAGGGAAGGTTGAAATTAAAATTGGCCGGGGAGTGCGGTGTTGCATGCGCCTTTGGACTTGGACTCGTGGCCGGGTAGCGTTAGAAAGGCCGGCTGCGAGTGAACATCTGCCGCACTGGAGATAGACCGTTCCCCCACTACCTGAATCCCCCTTGTCTACCCTAGGCCTTTAGCACCGGCTACAATTCTAATTCATGGACTGGTTCGCCGTCGAAGGGTGTTTACCTGCGTCCAGATGCATCTTGCAGTATAGCACTGGGTCCACAGAGTGCATTAAACTCAGACAAAAAGGGTTGTGGGTGCAAAAACAGGATGGAAAAGGGTAAGGAGAATTGGAAACCAACGCATTACTAACTACAAAGATTTACTATATCGTAAACTGGTTTGAACTGCCTATTGCAAGTTGCTCGATTTCATTAAATTAGAATGGTAACAAATGAGTAAAACCGCATGCGAAATAACGAAAGTTATGCCAATAAATAAAAATTCCTTTTCTTTAGAATCAAATTTAATTATTATCAAAATTAGATACGTCATAAAACACACATACACACACACACATATATATATATATATATATATATATATATATATATATATATATATATATATATATATATATATATATATATATATATATATATATATATATATATATATATAATATTTAAATAAATGTGTTAATATATACTTATAAAAATATTTCGTAATTAAACAGATAAAGAAATCTAGTAGATCAATAACACTAAATGTACACAACACTAACACTAATATACCATATTTTTTTATCCTTTAACAGTGGAGTTGACGCACTGTGTTGTTGACTTATTAATATTTTACCCCCGCAATTATAATACAAAGTAAAGTACCTTCTAGATACATAAGAATTTTTACAAAGGGAATATATTTACTAAAGGATATAAAACAGCAGTGAAGAATATATTTACAAATATATTAAATTGCATTCATGAAACAACCTCTGATAAAAATAGATAAAGAACAACCTAAAAACTAATAATTTTAGTCAAGATCTAAAATAACTTCTACAATCATAAAAGAAATTAAAATTAAAATTGAAGAGTTGATTAACATTTTTTTGAGGTGCCTCAGTTAAAAATGTTGCAACCTCAAATGACTTTCATAATATGTATTGAATTCATAATAAATGCTATAAGGTTGTTATCTTCAATAAATTAAATTATTTATAAATAGCAAGTTCATAATATACTTAAATCCTATTATTATATTTCTTTCCGAGCTTACCGAAGATAACGGAAGCTATGTGATCGTTCTGAAGAACGAAAATTTTGTATGTATCCGATTTAGAAAGGGACTGCCACACTAATTGGCAGACATGTTTTCTTTACATTTTAAATTTTTACTGATTTAAATTTATTTTTTGTCACTATATACAGATATTCATTATTTTATTCCTTTTCACAATTGATGTAATTTTGTATTAGTTAACACCAGTGGTTTATTTTTTCTCTTGTTCATAGTTGGCACTTATAAATAGCCACAAAGAGGTCGAAAGCAAGGTTTGCAATTAAAAATTTAATTAATGAAGTGTCCGTTACTATATTACGACAATATTAAATGCAACCAAATTATTTACAGTTAAAAAGACAGCAACAAGTTGTTACAATGAGAAATTAAATTTACAAGAATGATAAAAAAAGTAAATAAAATAAAATCAATATTATTGCATCCTTCCTCCTACCTCCCTCTTTTACTATCTAAACGAAATAAATATTATTATAATATACACAAACTAAATAATAAAAAATAACCGAGACCTCTGTAATAAATTGTATAGAAAAATATACAACCACAACACAATTTTATAGTATAGATAAATATATATATATATATATATATATATATATATATATATATATATATATATATATATATATATATGTATATAGTGTATGTGTGTAAATATAAAGGTTTTATACGGCTCGATTGTTCAGTAGAGAGTAAACAATGAAGAGAAACTAAGGGGAGGCTAGATGAGCTGGAAGATAAAAAAAAATAAAAATACCAAATATACCTACTTCACTTCATTTAATATTTTCTAATATCACCTTTAATCAATTTCCCCCCTACTTCCGATTCTAACTAGAAATAAAATATATTTTATCTCCAGTAGGGAGAAAAAGTTATGATTTTGGATTAATCTTTAAAAATTGTTCTTTAAAAAAATGAAACACTTTCAACCCTTTAGGTTTTTAAAAAATTAAAAATTTACAGTGAACCAAATTATGAGGAACAGTTGCCTAAACATATACAATTTTATCCTTCTCAGGACAGTGGCGTATCCAGCGGCTAGGTCTGGAGGGGGCACATTCTAAGTCAGTTTAGATTGGAGGGGGGGGGATTCGTAGTGGAAACAAGAAAAGGGAACTAACTACTTATACAACAAAGCAGCCCCCCCCCCCCCCCAAAAAAAAAATCTCCACGCCCAAGTAACAATAACTGTTTTAGATCGTATTCGTTAGAAAATGTTATATGATGCTTAGTGCAGTACAGTATGTTACTGTAAGTCATGAGTCATGGGCGTCGTCTGCCGTTCATTATTGGGGGGGGGGGGGGGGGGAATTTGAAAATATGACCTCTCAAAACAGCGCTTTTATGCATTTCTGAAGTGAAATTGAATATGAGGTGAATGTAAAAATATGTATTAAAAAAAAAATACGGGTATTTCTTTTTTTTTTTAATTATATCAGGGTCTGGGCCCTTCAGGGGGGGGGGGGGGCACGTGCCCCCTGTGCCCCCCCCCTGGATACGCCACTGTCTCAGGATAAAATTGAGTACGCTGTCAAAGCCCAGAGCAGCGCGGACCCCTACCAAACTCTTCCCGTACCCCTACCCCCAGGGGTACGCGTACCACACATTGGGAAACACTGGTTTAGAGGGACTAAAGTAAGTCTTTTCTTCCCTGAACTCAAAAGGTAGGGAGAAAAATTAAAACATGGGAGTAAAAGAAGGATTGTCAACTTAATTATTTTATAAATATGTAGTAGAGAATGCATGGCTAATGTAGTGAAGTTGTTGATATCAGATTGGTGGCACTGCTTTTTCGATCTTATTTGTAATTTGCGCTTATCATTGTTTACCTGCATCAAAATAACCTTCTATTTGAGTTTAATTGCAATTCTTATTTGTTTTCAATATTAAATCTCTTATATCTGCTATTAAAAGTGCTAGAGGTCGACCAAGAAGTAATGGAAATGAGAGGAGTGCGCTAGTGTCGTCATGTACAGTCAGTTTTTTATATAATAGACCACGCTCAAAAAACGTATGATTATTCATAATAATATTCTTTAAATCTAAATCGATATTCTTTTTCCTTAATCTATTTTTTTTTTTCTTCCTCTTTATTTCTGAGTTTGATTTGGATTTAGAACAGTTCTGTGTAAAATAAACAAAACAGGAAACCTAACAGATTGGAAACCTTCCTGTTGTTATTCGTGAGATTTGACATAACTGGGCATGTCATACAAACTAGGAATGGTTATTGTCTTAGCACCCGACTGTACTCACTTCGGCACTACTCGGAAGTTCCGATTTTAAACGAAGTTAAGCTTTCCGTTTCTCCCGTGTTCATGACTTCTTGGTCGACCTCTAACAATTATATTTATTAAAATTAAATAAATTGTATTTATTTATTACGTATTTTTAGCGTTATCCCCTCGGCTACGCCACGGAAATTAAAAAGTCTAATTCCCTCGGCTTCACCTCGGGATTTAGGGACCATGGTTCCTTCGGCTTCGCCTTAAGAACCAACTTATTCGTTCAGGGAATAATGACTCACTTTACTCCCTAGGTGCATAAATAACTATATATATTGAAGTAACCAAATTATATGTAATTGAATATAAAAAAAGAGATTAAGTTAAATCTAGATGAAATGTATTTAACCAGAAACAACAGTGGTATTAAGTAAGCCTTTAAAATGAAAGTGAATTATTAAAAGCCATAATATGATCAGAAGTGTGAGTTAAAAGAATATAATTAGTCCAGGAGATAGCGTGCAGTGCATAAAAGTGACAGACTAATAGGAAGCTGCATTTGTGAATAGTTAATGACCTACCATCCAAATTTCATTAAAATCGGAAAAAAAGTTTTTAAGATAATGTAGGTGCACAAAAATTGAGGACTGAAATGGAATGATTTCTATCATGGAATTTTTGAATTTGGAGATATTGATAATATAAATTGTTCGTTCTTCAAAACGATCACATAGCTTTCCTTTATCTTTGGTAAAGTCTGAATCAAAAATATATTCAGATTCACAGTTATTAAAATTTATAAATGTTGTTCAATTATTAAAAGTAGATAGCTTTAATCTTCAGTTTAAAATGGCTGTTAATTTTATATAAAAAAATGTCAATAAAAAACAAAAAACTCCTTCCTTTACATGTGACTTAACAATCATGGTGTTTCTTTTTGGGACAGCAATATCGCCAAAGTTAAGAAACTATAATTATACATATATATATATATTATTATTATGTTTGTTTTGGTTTTAGAAATATTTATGTAAAAAGAAACAAAGACGTCGGCTCTGATAGAAGTAATAAGCTAAGAGGATATCAAAAGGGTATCTTTTGATAAGTAGAATTAGTTTGGTGTCAAGAAAACTTTCAACTCAGATAATAATATATCAAAGCGGTTAGAAGACTATCAAAGCCGAGTGAGTATATTGTTTTAATATGAAAGTGACAGTTCACTCGATTATCTGCAACACAGTTTGGAAAATTATCCTTTGATACGGAGTGATAATTCTACTCAATGGCTGAGAATCCGGAGTCAATGCTTCATTTGTTAACTTCATACGCGTTTCACAAAGCGATCAGTGTTAGATGAGAAGGATGATAAACACTTAGTCGCTAAACAAGTAATGATAACTACAATTGTATCAAACCAATTATGTTCAAAGGAGCATAGGCATAAACATGAGAATGTTAGAACTAAATAGAAATTGTCAAATTCATTTCCTTTACTAAAACCATCAACATTAATTTCAATATAAATAATATTGCAGAAATAATAATTTAATTTTAAGCTAAATGCTTAAAATTCCAGCAATATAACGTCTTTATAATAAATTTTTTAAGAACAAATATGACTTTAAGAATAATTGAATTGTCCCTTAAGATATTTTATGGAACTTTCATGGAGCTGAAAATAAAAATTTAAAAAAGTGAAATATTTTCACTTTCTCATAATATGTTGTAAAGAGAAAGTATTGTCACAATTCGATTTTGGTGAATTTACACGTTTTGAAGTCCCCCTGAGTCCAAGAAAGAGTTTTTAAAATGTCAGTGGAGCAGAAGCAAGGAGCCTAAACTACAGGGCCGATTTTGACGAAGTTTCAATATTATAAGCCGTTTTCCCGGGGAAAATCTAGTTCCTGAAAAAATAGGTTTTAACGCGGACAGAGAGAGGCCGGGTTCGATTCCCCGCCGAGGAGAAGCTATTTTTATGATAAATTTTGATGACATTTTCAATAATAATTATATACATACCTACGAAAACTAATAAATGGAAAAATCTGGGCAAAGTAATTATGAACTTGCATAGGAGGAAGTTTGTCTGAGTTGTCTCGGACCGATTTTTACTTAAAAGTCCCTAATATTTTAGAAAGACGTCTTTTTCATCAACTTAAGTGGCCGCCGGTCGGTATTAAATATTAGCTATGCTTTCGTTTGAAAATTAAATAATAACGTAGTAATTCTATTAGTGTAAATAATTCTATAAATTAATTGCGAACTGAATCGCAAGTAATTCCTAGTAATAGAAACAATTCTATGAATTACTTACAATTCACTTCAAAAATAAATATTCTCAAAAGATTACATTTAAACCAGTCATTCAGTCCAACTAGGTCGTACGGCATGGGGCAGGGATTGTTAGATGTTGGATGCAAGGGGAATCTGACTCGACCTTGTCGTAAGACATGTTGTCAACCACCCCTTTCAGTCAAACTGTCGTACCACATTGGCTCGTTGGAGTGAGGGTCGTACGACCAAGTTGGACTGTGAATGGCTGATTTAAGACTTTTTATCATATCTTTAACAGTTTTGAAATAGATTTTGATTAAATTACACGTTAATAATTATCAATAATTCTGTGAAATATTTACGAGCTGAATTTAATTTGGAATTTCATCATATTTTAATAATACCTCTTCAAACTACATCAGGGTCAATAATTAGCTGTTTAATTATTTAATTTTCTGACTAGAGTTAACTTAATCCTAATATAAAAGAATTATTTAGGCGAAAATATAGACTTAGTATAAATAAGTTGTTAATCGAGCCTAATATCCGAATATAAAAGAATTGTTTGGGCCAAATATTCTAGTATAAAATAATTATTTGCTCCAAAATTTGGACTTAATATAAATAAGTTCTTAATCATGCTAAATATTGTATAAAATAATGATTTGCGCTAACATTTGGACTTAATATAAATAAGTTCTTAATCATGCTAAATATTGTATAAAATAATGATTTGCGCTAACATTTGGACTTAATATAAATAAGTTGTTAATCGTAATAATTTTAAAATAATAATATTTTGCAAATTAATTGAGAAAATAAATAATAGTATTTATTCTTCAGTTATAGTTAATAATATATAGTTGTCGTTTTTAAAGCTCATATTATGATTAATAATTGAATCTCAAATCTTAACTTGTGAAGGATTATATCTAAAGGAAAATTAATACACCCTTGAGAAAATTGATTTAGCAAAGGATTTTCAAAACCACATCATATAGGAAATCCCTAGACTTGGCTTAAACCAAACATAAATCACAGACCTTTGAATAGATATGTAATATTTATGTATCAATAAATAACAAATAAATATCTAAATATAAGACAATCTAATAAATTAATATTACAATGTACTAAATAAGTCGAATAACCAAATAAATTTGTCATAAATATAAGATATAAATCTTCAAAATTGACAGCACGAATTCCTGGAAAGCTGATTTTAAAATTGAAAAATTGCTTGTCATAGTTAGGTTTTAAATGAAAGTATGAGTTGCAATATAAAAAGTTTCAATCATAAACCCCGATTTCGAAACAAACCTCTTAAAAATTAGACAGGTGTTTTCACTAAACTTTTGATAATATCAATGCTTTAAAGTTTCAAACAGTTCTAAAGAGTTTCAATCATAAACTCGGGCTTCTATTTCTAAACAAACCGTTTAACCATTAGATAAGCATCTTCGAGATCCGTCCGCGTCCGAGTATCAGTTCTGACGAGTTTCAATCATATACTCGGATATGTTTTTCGAAACAAACCTTTTAACCATCAGATGAGCGTCTTCGAGATCCGTCCGAGTATCAGTTCTGACGAGTTTCAATCATATACTCGGATATGTTTTTCGAAACAAACCTTTTAACCATAATATGAGCGTCTTCGTGATCCGTCCGAGTATCAGTTCTGACGAGTTTCAATCATATACTCGGATATGTTTTTCGAAACAAACCTTTTAACCATCAGATGAGCGTCTTCGAGGTCCGTCCGAGTATCAGTTCTGACGAGTTTCAATCATAAACTCGGACTTTTATTTCTAAACAAACCTTTTAACCATTAGACGAGCATCTTCGATAACCTACCTATTATCAGTTCTAAAGAGTTTCAATCATAATCTCTGTCGTTTATTTTGAAACTAACCTTTCCAACATTAGATTTTCAAATTTTATTAGAATTTTCAATAAACGTCCTATTATGAAATTCTTAAGAGATTCAATCATAAATGATAAAGGATTTTACCAACATATATATGTATATATATATATATATATATATATATATATATATATATATATATATATATATATATATATATATATATATTCACAAAAAAACATACTATACAAAAATATGTAGGTAGTTGACCTTTTCAAATTTTTCCTATGACCGATATTTCTATGTTGTCCCCCTACTGTTTACTAGAATCTATAATTTATTACACAACAGAATTTTAAAATTATTTATTTATCTTTTTTTTGGAAGTAAAATTTTTGATTAGTTCGGGTTCATTTGTCCAAATAATAACGTATTACAGAAAATAATGATAATGACTAATAATATAAATGGAGTGATCTCACTTACTCAAAAGCTTCTACATACATAATATGAACTCCGCCTTTTTCGTTTAAAATATATTTAAATATAATTCTTTGTGGAATAAAATAAACAAATTAGTCAGTTAGATGAGAGACAATTTATATAATATTCTATCAATTTTTAGTTAGTAGTTAACTCTGTGTTTGCATGTATATATTTGTCTTCCGGTTAAAGTAATCACGATACTAAAAATAAATTTAATAAGCAATTACGGGCACATAAATAAATATAATTATACTATTTTCTTTTGTGTCTTCAGGGGGTAATATTATAATAAAAAAAGCTAATACATTTGCATTGCTTTTTATATTTATTTACTTTGCAATTTTTTGTCTCTCGCACTTTGAGACATTTTCAAACCTGAATATTTGTGTATTTGTTTGTATCAAATTTTGCAAAATAAATTACTATACAGTAACACGTCACCTTACAAACTGTCATGATTCCATCACTCTTGAGGCATGAATAAGAGAGAAAAGTAAAAAAAAAGTTGTTTGACAGTTTGCAAGGTGACGTGTTACTGTATAATAATTTATTTAATGACTTGTTTTGTATAAAATTGAAGCAAAAAAATACAAAAATATTCAGGTTTAAAAATGTCTCAAAGTGAGACACGAAATACGACCAAATAAATAAATATAAAAATAAAGCAAAAGTATTAGCTTTTTTCATAATAATAATATCTCTGAAGACACAAAAGAAAATAGTTTAGTTATATTTAAAGGGACAACACACTAAAAATGGAAAATAAATAGAATATTTCACTTCTTAAGAACATATCACAATTTGTTTTTAAATAATAAATATTATTTTTAATAATATAATTGTTCTTTTCTTTTGTATTATTACCAGTAAGAGTCAATTCTTAAATGTAAATTAATATAAAATAAAATATCGAAATACTCAATAGAAATTATGTTCACTTCTTCAGAAAAGCAATGTTTGCTTAACAGCTAATATTTTCTTTTTATATAGTTTATTTTATAATCTTATTAAATTCATACACAAAAAAAAATCACCAATAATACATTAATTTTAAATAACTTCAAAAGCTGTTATTTACAGAAGTTTGTTCTTTTTTGGTCAAATTTTTTTACCATTTTATACTGCACTTTTAATTTGAACATCGAAATAAAAATTCTTTATTTTAATTATTTCGAAGAGAAGGCGGAAATTTAATACAAACGTTACCTATTTCTTCTTAGACCTCTCAACTGAATTTTCAGGGATATATTTTACAAAAAAATACAATCGCTATTTCCTTTACCTGACAGCGATTATTCGTAATTTTTGCAAATTTAAATATTAATTAATAAAATATATTAAACACGGAATATATTAAATAAAAAAAGTAAATAAAATAAATCATAGTACTACTTTGTAAAATAGTTTTAGTTACTATAACTGAATTAAGTCCTGTAAATTGAATTATTGTTAAAAAGATCGAGGAATTACAGTCTAAGTATAAAAAGTAAGTATTTTATTTTTTAGTCATGTTTTCCCCTATACTATAACTTGATATTAATTTTATGCGTGGAAATAATTACTCTAACTTTCAAAAACGGCAGCTGTAAGCATTTTGTACCTTACATTACAATTATTGTATACAAGATACTTAAAATAATTTGTTGACGTAAATATTACTTAAAGATGAAGAAAAAAAGTATTCTACCAAATAGCAGCTGAAACTTTTTTTCATGACAAAATAAATTTAAACAAAAGTTTTAAAATTAATTATGGGCACTTTTCTCAGTCCTGTTAACCAGTAGTTTAAATTTGATATAGAAACAAGCCAGAATAACTGATATATAAAAGATAATTATTTTAAAAATTTGCGTTTCTTTTTTGCATAATGAAATTTTAATTGCAACAAAAAATTATTGCATATTTCTATGATATTAGATAAACCAATGTCGACAATTAATAATAGCCTAATAAAAATTGATTTCAATTTAATTAATATTGTATAAATATATTTATCTCCAGGCGAAGATTTAAAAGGTAAACAATGAATCCTTAATTATAATGTGTGATTTCATTTTCTTTAAGTTTTAACAACAAAGACGATGTTCTAAAAAAAACAACAAAATTAATATAATTTAACGAAAACATTTCTTTAAAGTAGAAATTAATTTTTAAGCTAATTCATGATAGAGTTGGTTAGAGGAACAACTACGACAGAAACAAGATAAGACGAGGTTTAAAATAAGATAACATCAGCGGGAGATTTTACAAACACAATTAATAAGATAATAAAATATATAATATTCATCGTCAAATATTTTCTAATATATTCTTGCTAAATATTTCCTGTTAAGTCTTATTTCCATTATATTAATTAATTAAGCAGTTAAATAAATAAGTATGAAATAAAAAAAAGGTGGAATTGAAGTATAAATTACAAGAATAAAACTAAATAAGATTTTATTAATGTTTACCTAAAGTGAGCGATAAAACAATTTTTAAAAGCAAATAATAAGAATTTAGGAAGGTAGAGAATGGGCTAAAGTGATTTAGGAAGAAAAAGTTGAAATGTTTTGAATGCCAGTGGCTGTAAGATCCCTAAAAACTTTTATAACTTTTCCTGCTTTCTTAAAATAAATCACCAACAAATTAGATAATGGCCTTAGGCTTTGATTCCTTTTTAACGAGATTACTCTCACTCTTCTTTGAATTAAACGACCGATTACTTCAAATTATTATTGTTATGAGAATAATTATCGATGCTATCATTAACTAACATAAAAAGCAGATGACATTTTTTTATTTTTTCCGAACATTAGCGATTTTAATAAACTTGCGAGATTTTAAAGGAATGATATATAAAGATGTTATATTTTTTTATTTATAAACATGAACTTGATAAGGAATACCTCTTATCTCTTTGGTTGTATCTTAAAAATATATTCTGAATAATATTATATTTTGAAAAGAGAAGGGTTGAAGGACAATAGCGGTCTTTGTTATCAACTATAAACAAAGTTAATAAGGATGGTGTAGAAAAAACAACTCTCCACTTTTATGAGTAGAGATGATAAGGAATTTTATCGAGGCTTAGTGTCAGCAAAGTTGACCGACTATAAACCTTTGTGTAGTTGTTTAGTTCGGGATTAAAGACGGTAAGACTTTCTAAGGATTAACTTTGCAGGTAATGTTACTAGAAGGATAAAGTTTTACCTGGTTTGTTGATGTTGATAGGAGTGGGGTTGTTCTGTATCTGTGGCTGAGGTGCCGGCGTATGGGCAATCATGTATTTGGGCTCTAGTTTGACTGTAGGAGTAGGTTGAAGAGGGATCGGCTGAGGGGACATGGCCGCGACGGCGGCGGGCATCATGAGCGTAGACATGAGACGGGATCCAGGGAGCGACTCGGCGTACAAAAACAGCTGCCGCCTACTTCATGGAGTCGAAGTATCTGGGGGTTCAGTCGGATCTGTTAAAGAGCAGCAATCCGACACTAAGGACTGACCGGCGGCGACTGAACACCCGACGCTCGGCAAGACTTCCCCCTCCCCGTGTCTGGAGGGGGGTTCCGATCCTGCACGAGCCTGCCCGATCCGTTCCGATCCACCCCTAGCACCCCCCTTATCAAACCCCCCTCGGTATTCATTCTTACTACCCTCTCCTCCACCCCCCTTGATTCCCTTCTGTATATATAAATCAAGCTACGACTACCGACTACCACTAACCCCGTTTTTCTTTAATGCCTGCTTCCCACCACCCCCTCCATCCCTACATTTTACTACTGCTCTGCAAATGTGTAATCATTAAAGGTTCGTTCCCGAACTCCCGACACCATTAAAATACATTATGCCTTCATTAGTAAACAAATCGGAGTTACGGAAAAATGCAGTCTACAGCACTGGTTGCATACTTTCACATCCAGTCGCCCTTTTACAATTATAAAAACCTTTTACTTAAAAGCATAACTTGGCCGCGTAATTACGGATAAAAGCACGAGGAGAGAAACAGAACTTTACCTACCAAGCCGTAAACAAATAAACAAAGACACGATTATGATTAAATTCTCTCTCACTAGTGTGCGTGTTGCCTTCCTCTTCAGGTAACCCGTTCATTCATATCACTTAGAAACAAGCATATTTGTACTTAGTACTAATAAATACCATCTAAACCCAAAAGCCTACAATATACACGTAAAAAAACCGGTTGATGTTGCGTACCTGGGGCATCACGTATAGAAATGGAAAAACTAACAAATATAATTAAAGTGTTTACTGTATATCGATAAAAATTGCATTATTTATGGATACTTTTTCATTTCATACTCTCCACGCTACATCGAAGCCCAGACAATCTACAAGAGATACATACGCCCAAGATTCACAAAATCGACCGGTATTCATCTTTGTCTCAAAATAGAGGACGAAAGATGGAAAATGTATTGAGAGAAAACTTACGAAATAAAGAAGAATCCTTAATTGGTGCATTTTTGATCAATCTACAGAAAAGACTTTAATTATATGTGCCAGTTTTTTTTCATTTCTATACATGATGCCCCAGATACGCTACATCAACCAAAAAATCTTTACGAAAGGTAAAGGTATTCAATAATTATCAAACATTTTATCCATCACCATCAACACTGAAAGAGGGAATGAGCATCGTAGGAACGAACAAAAGAAATAAATCTAAAAGCCTATAGTAAGTTTAGGAAGAACGATGCTATATCAATAAACAATAAACGATATTGCTACAAATAACAAAACGATTAAACTAAACTCTAAATCATCTTAGGGACGAACCAAAGAAAAGGATCACATGTTTAAAGGGAACAAATTTATAATTGAATTATCTTTTTTCTTGAACAACTCACAAAATTGATTAAAACCACTACTTCAGGGTTAATAAAGCAAGAGGAAACGGTATACAGAGGAAGAAACCTTATTTGAAGAATCTCAAACAAGCAATATCAGGCTAAATAAATAATAATAATAACAATTATTATTATCACATGTTCGATGTATTTAATAAGTTTAATAAAATTACTTTTTTTTCATTAATTTATTATTTGTAAAAAAAAAAAAAAAATATAAAAAATATATACTGCTCAAACAAATAAGCATTTAAGACAAATAATAAACTTTGACTACAGAAGTTGTTGATTAAAAGAAAGTACGATGACATTGCACTCATGTTACTGATTGTTATTCCTCTTATTTAGATTAAAGGAAATTAAATTAAAAGTTTACAAAACAAACATAGTGTGAAAAAGAGGGAGTTGAATTCATTGATAAAACTTATAGTAGAACTAGGACTGCTATTAACTAGAAAACATAAATAATAATTAAGGAATAGGTGTGTTTCCCAGTAGGAAACGAAGACTTCATTACATAAAATGACGGAAAAGGGTTACTTGATATAAATGAAGAAAAACCTTGAGATAAAAGAAATTCTATCTACACACATATCCACTAACTAGAGGTATTAGACATTATTTTTCAGTGAGGGGAGTAATGGGACAGTAAGAAAGGCGATTACATTGCTTAGAGTGTATTCCCCGAGGGATGAGAGACTATGAGCTTAGACTTGAAGGCTTCGGTGAAGAGGAAGAGCTCATCTCCTGTCTAACTTAGCTGGTCATGATGGGAAAGCAAAAGAAAAAAGTCAATATAATGAGTAAATAGATGGGGGAAAACAGAGAAGGAAGAACTTTCTGAAAGAAAATATTTAATTTGATTCTTATCTAAAGATATTTCGAATTTTATAAGCAAATATAGTCGACAAGATTGAATAAATAAATTCTTAAAATAACTTCATTAATAAGTAATTTAAATTTAATTACAAATTAAGTTAAGATAATCGATTAGATTTTAATGAGACATCTTAACGTAAAGAAGAGTATGTTCTTTCCCTCATTCTTTTTCGCTTCCGAGCTTGTGATCGTTCCAAAGCAATGAAATGGTTCCGTGTCTGTCTGTCGTTATTTTATTGCGAACTACCATGTCTTAAAATAAAAACTATTCGTCCGATTTTATTGAAATTTTGGATGATAGTGGTAGGTCATAAATAGCCCATTTTGTTGGTGTTGGTCCCATATAAGTTTCAACCTTCTGCACCCATTTGCAACTCTTCAACATGCGCACAAACGAATATCGATTTACACCTATATCTTTAAAAGTACTCATCTGAATACTTTAATTTTAATACACGTAAAAAATCGAGAAAAAAAATTGACAAATTTAAAAAAGGGGGAAAACAATTAAATAAATTAGACAATAATAGCTTGTAATAGCATAAAATCAATAAAGTGCGTTATAGGATGCGAGAAAGCTACGTGCCACACTAATTGGCCGTATTGTCCCTTCTTAAATAGTTAAGAAGGGAATATACCTCCTTATTGCTAATATTTTTAAGAAGAGATTGTCTTATCTCATTCTAATTGATGTAATAGATTTAATGTATTGAGTAGGTATAATCGTGGATAAAAAATAGTCTGACAATAAGTGTGGCGCATAGCTTCCTCAAATCCTATGATTGGATGAATGGTCTCTGTTTCGATTCTTGGCGGGATCACATTTATTTATTTATTCAATATGAAACGAGCTCATACGATTATAATTATTAAATTAAAATTAATTAAATTATAGTGGATCCATGGGCTACTTTTAACAAACCATCAAATAAAAATCGAATAAGTACTTTTTTAAAAAAAATAGCTGTTAATAATAACTAGTTTGTGCGCATGCGGAAGGTTGAAATTAATGTGTAACTAAAAATTGGGCTAATTGTGACCAAACATAAAAATTCAATCAAAATCGGAGAGTAGTTTTTAAGATAGGGTGGTTTGCAAATCGCTGATGGACGGACAGACAGATAGACAGACACGAGATCCAAAATTATCCCTGATGTTCGACTGAAACGGATTTCTGTCCAATAATTTTAGAAATCGGAGACATAAAAAAGGTTGTTTCGAATATCTTGATGCTTCCGTTACCTATGGTATTCTCGGAAGCAAAATATGTTTCATAAATTGTTCTGCTTATTAAAATTTACAAATATACCTAGGCAATACGAAAAAGGCTTAGTTAAGCTAAGGAAAAGTGAAGTAATGTTGTACTTAGAAAAATTTCGAGATCATATCCAATTATCAAAGTATTGTATTACTACGATTTTATGGTGCACTTAATTTTTAAGCATATATTTAAACAGTTGAACATTTCTTTCCAATTTTAAAATGTTAAAACCTAAGTATTGCTTAAATTCGAAATATGTAATACTATAAAAATAACACTTGAAAATTATTTTTATTGGTGATAAAACACAAAAGACGAGTATTTTTCCTGGCATATCTCGCGTCCTAAAGAGAATGAAGTCTAAAGTTTTGCTCCTCTATTAATGCTTATATATATTTCATTAAAGTAAGTCGAAATATTTTATTGCTAACTCAAAGAGAACAATACAAAAGCGGGTCACTACTCCCCCCCCCCCAAAAAAAAGGTTACAAAATTCAAAATAAAATAAATAAGGCAAAATTAATCGTATCTACTAAGATTTTAAGGAAGTCAAAGAGGGGGAGGGGGGATGTATTAAGTATTACGTGTCGAATACAAGTTTGTTTAATACTGGTTTCGACCAATTCAAAAAATGTTGGCATTTTTTATTATGACCAATTGAAATGGGTCTAAGCCAGTTCATAAATATTCACCATAAATAACCTCAAACCAAAGTATAATAATATTACAGAAATAAAGTAAAAATCCCAAATTTATGATTCAATATGATCGGGTATATTCTTAAACATGTTATTTAGAAACATAATATATTATGTAACCATATATTTCGTTTCCATCACTCTCCACACTCTAAATATAAAAAAAGTTTATCTTTTTTATGTTAGCTTAAAGCAAAATCAAATACTTAGTTAAGTTAGCGCCAATTTTTATACCTAATGAATCTTCCTCATTTTATAGTGGAAGTAAGCGAATTTCAAATCCATTTTATCGGAAAATCATAGTTTTTTTAATTACAACAAAATTATTCAGAATAAACCCTACATTTTTAAGCTAAAGAGAGAGGTTTATACAATTAATTTTCCATAAATGTTTCCCTTAATCAACTATAAAATAAAATTCATACATATAAAGTACATATAAAAATAGACTAATTCATATAATATAAAATTTAAACTTACAGAAATGGAGCATTCGAGGAAATAAAATTTTCAACTTACCTGAAACAGAAATAAATAAATAACATTGAATTAAAAATAAAACATAAAAAAATAGTCTTCAAGTACTTCATTTATTCAATTTTTTTCTAAATCCTTAAAATTGATATTAATATGGAACCTATCTGTTGGATACTTTCGACAAACCGTCCAAATATAAAATCGAAAGAGTACTTTCAAAGGTATAGGTGATAATAAAAAAGTGTATCTGCGCATGCGGAAGAGAAAGGAATGGGGAGAAGAAAGTTAATATGAGATTAACAATGGACTAATGACCTACCATCCAAATTTAGTCAAAAGAAGATGGGAAGTTTTTAAGATATAATTCGTAAAAATGCTGAAATGTTCGAAATATTGTCAAGAGACCCAAATGTTTTCTGATGTCTGAAACAGATTTCTGTTTAAATAGACACATAAAGAATAGGAGACAACCTTACTCTTATTGATTTATTAGTATATAGCTTTTAAATAACTTGTTACGTGTTTCTTATACGTAGAAGCTTTCGAAAGCAATAGAGTTAATTACTTTCATTAATGTAACTTTATTTCTTCCGTAACTGGCACTAATGATGGCCTTAAAAAGGTTGAAAGCTGCTTTTTTAAATAAACATGCATATATTTATTTACATGGCGAGACAATTTATAGTTCTCCTTTTTATAGTTTCAATTTTTCATATAGTAGATTGTCTATAAAAATATTGCTCTTACAATATTATTTTACATCAATAAAGTTTCGCGAGATCTCGAAAACTAAAATAAGTCTTAATTTTTCATAAACAGTTTGGGTTTCCGGTGAAATCCGCGTCACGAAGGGGTTGAAGTCTGACGTTTCGCTTCCACTATTGGAAGCATCTGCGCAGGGGTGTGGTGCATCGTGATGTTTACTTAAAGCAAAAACAGGATATACTATATGTAAACTGTAAACACCACGATGCACCACACCCCTGAAGATGCTTCCAGTAGTAGAAGCGAAACGTAAGATATCAACCCCTTCGTGACGCGGATTTTTACCAGAAACCCAAGCTGTTCATGACGAATCTACCCACGGGATCCTTGTTGATTTTACATTGACTTGCTATCGCATTATATGTTTCTAGCAGTGAAGCACATAAGCACTTATTATGCTTTACAAAAAAAGGATAAATGTTACTTTTCTTCGAGTTTAATAAAAAAAAAAAAAAAAAATAATAATAATAATAATAATATTCCCACCTTACTTTTAAAAACACCTCTAGATTAAGATTCTGAAACTAATTTTATAAATTTGCAGATCATAATTTTCTCTTGGCTATAAAAATGTTGATGTACTAATTCAAACTACGATATCAAGACTAGGAAATAAAAGTGGAAAGGTAATTTAGCTATAATGGTCACTTAGTTATGATATATTTTAAGTCAGAGAGAGAGAGAGAGAGAAAAAAAAAAAAGATTCTGAACTAATTTTATAAATTTGCAGATCATAATTTTCTTGTCTATAATTTGTTTTGCTATAGTGGTTCAAACTAAGATATCAAGACTAGTTAATAAAATTAGAGAGGTAATTAGCCACAATGGTCACTTAGTTCTTCTTTATTTTATGACAGAGAGAGAAAAAACCCGAAATTAATCAAAAGGATGTAATGTGAGAGAATGGCGGATAAGAGGTCATAATTCAAAGTCATGAGTTAAAAAACTTTTTAACCCTCCTGGGAAAGGGTTGATGGGTTTTAGTCCCAAATCTCGATAAATGAATCAGAAAAGTTAAAGCTATTTTGACTTTTGTTTCATTAACTTTAAGATGAAGTTTGATGGTGTTGGATAATCAATGTCACATATTACTACCAGCACAAGCATTAATCAGTATCTAACATATAAGTATAAAGTTAAAAATCAATAATATAATGGAATTATTTCAATATTTACAACGAAATATACAAAATGAAACTACTTACACATAATTGTAACAAAAACTAAGAATTTAGGCTCAATTGCGTGACACATAAAGTCTCGAATGTTACATTACAAATACAGATATATAAGATATAAAGGTAGACATTGAAAATTAATATCACTTTAACGAATCAAGAAATAATGTGAAGCATAAGGTCTATTTTTATTTGGTATTTAGATGTAAAATCTCACCTCAGAAGGCATACGATTATAAAAAATTAATAATAGTGTAAATAATATATTTATAAGTAAATTTTGAATTTTTTGAGTTTTGGAAATGGTTAATTGCTTCCGAGCTTACCAAAGGTAACGGAATCTATTTAAAAAGGTTTAAAAAATGGTGGTTTTGCTTAAGCAGTAAAGTACATCAATCTCTTTATTGCTAAAGCAACGGCAAAGAAGCGGCTGATCACTCTGCCCTGAGACGACGTAATGATATGACGATGGTAACGTAAAAGAAATAGTATAAAAGCTCCAATTAAAAAAAGATTAAATAATATTTCAAATATAATTCAACCATTTATAAAGAAAATAGTCCTGGATTTATAATTGTAATCTATTGAATAGACATTCTTAATCCTAAGAAAAATAAAAAATGTATTCCTTAAAATAAAATTAGAAGAATACATTTTATTAAATATACAAACCCTAATATTTGACTGTCTGTCAGTGCCATGGTAATATTGATGCGTTGAGTAAATATATAACTTAGTTGATATCCACATGGGTGATTTGGAATTTTCAATAAAAAGAAATTTAAAAAAAAGAAAAAAAACAGGTAAACTTTGGCAGGACGTCCCTCGAAAATAAGAGGGATTTAAGGTTAATAATAATGTTTTATGATCCTCACTCCAGTGAAATCAAACATTACAGTTTGTGCCAAATGTTAGTTAGTTCGTTGACAGCTTGTGGAAGTAAAAAAAAAAAAAAAAAAAAAAAAAAAAAAAAAAAAAAAAAAAAAAAATGGGGTGGGGAACCAATAGGAGCTTAGGATTATAAAATTCTGAACTCCCATAGGTTCCCCTCCAATTTTTTTTTATTTTCATTTTTTTTTACTTACCAGCGCAGCCCTGTCAACGCACTAACAAACATTTGGCACAAACTGTAGGTCTAAAGGACAGAATCGATCATTCACGAGTGTTTTACGAATTGGAACGGAACTGTCAAGTCTAATAACGTCTCAGAGGTAAAACAATATTGGGGTTTTGTGATGTTTTAATCCAATTAATTCGGAATATCGCGAGTTTATGACCCAGGAATGAGAACTTAATTGGGAGTATAATTTGTCACTGACAGCCTTAGATATTTCAGACAGGTAAAACCTTCGTAGGCATAAAATAAAAGCTTCTGACTTTTTTTTAGAGCTGGTTTTCAATGGAAATAATTCATTAACAGTGTTGAAAAACAAGGAAAAGAAGAATGTCATGTCTATAATATGACTGCGGGAACTCTATTACTAATTTGAAAAGAATGGGGAACCTGACTAAATAGACATTTCTTAACTCTCTCTGTTCTAAACACTCTTTACTGTTTTTGACAAGCTCTGACGATAAATTCGGTTAAAAGCTGGACTGGCAAAATATAATTATAGTAGTGAAAAAACAGTGTTATATTTTATATTAATTAAGTCTACAATAAGTCAGAGACCAATGCAAGACTCAAAAGTCTTGCACACGAAGTAATACACACTTACCACGGTGAGTAATTGTTGAATTAATGTAACTCTATTTCTTTCAAACCGACACTGAATATATTTTTAATGAGACCAAAAGTTCTTTAAAGATAGATATCATGTGTCTATGATTTTATAATATGTTTATGTTAGCTTTAAACCTTTCTTTTATCACTTTAAACTTTAAACTATCACATTTTATTATTTATCACAATAATTAAGACTATTAACGCCTGAGAAGATTACTTTGCTCCAAGAATTATTTATCACTAACCAATTTTTATTACATTATCATCGGAGGTATGAACTAACATCAAACTTGAAATTAAAAAAGTACTGAAATTATAAGTATTTTTTTTGTTTTGTTTTTTTAATTACATTTTTTTTACATACCCAATACACATGTTATAAGCAATTTTGATGCTTGTTGTTACAATGGCATGATTGACATGAAGGATGAGGGACTGTCCATTAACAGTTCTCACAGATACTGACTTGGGATATTACATGTAAATAAAAAAATAAAAAAATGGTTAAGTATTGCTCAATAAATCGCGTGGCCACTGCCTCTTTATATAAGTCTTTATATTAATGAGTCGTTAATAGCAAAAATGTCACTCATTTTAATAGTTAGTAGTAACGCTGTTTGTCATTAACATTTATGTAATCGAGAAGTGTCCCGAGGACGAAGACTCACCTCGAAATGATTTGTTACTGTTAAGCTAAGGCAATCACATTTATTCCAATAAAAATAAATGTTTGTTTTGATTTGTAGGTCTTTAAATAGATTTAATAATTTATCTAAATAGATATAAATTAATTTACTTAATTTTGCTTCTTTTTCTACTAAATATAAAATCAAGCCCGTTGCCACGGACTTAACGGCTCGTTAATATTAATTTAACAACATATTCTAAATAGTAAAGGGGAACTTGCTTGTCTTATGAGTAAGGGACGGTTCTCTTACCTAGGACACATAGCAAAAATTCAATTATCGCTGATAACACAGGTGATATAGTTGGTAACGTAGGGAAGGACCCTGATATAGTGTTTCCAGGCTACACTCTGACATGTACATCTACATCAGAAAAAGTTGCTCTCTCCATGAAATGTGTATACTAGCTTATCATGGTGTGATAAAATGAAAACAGCAGACATTTAAGGGTAAGGGAATAAGTTTCAATTATTTCCGCTGTGAAGAGGAAGCAGAGTCCGTAACGTGGCGCTCAGATCTAACCTGGTGGTAGAATAGTCGAACTAATCTTTACTCCAGCCTCCTTGCCACCCTTTCAGTACTCCCTACAGCCTACATCCCAACCTCCGACCAACCCAGCTGCTAATAGCTTAGCAACCAGCAAGCCTGAAGCATTAGCTAAACTTAAACCTAGGCGAATGTGTGTATGTGTGATACCCCAATCCAAACCGATCCTTTGATTTACTGCCAACTATTAGCAGATTCGCTAATACCTCTAGCGACTTGCTACGCGGATAGAACCTAGGAAGCTATCAATCCGTACCAGAAGATACGTCACTCACCGCTAGCTTCAGGCTTAACCTGAAATCACCAACAACCCGGCTTTCCTACTTAATTACAGATATATATCATAGTCAGCGGTATATATATATCATATAATATTCCCTTCACTGTCCACTAATCCAGGAAATTAGGGGAGGTTTTTAGACTTCCCTCTCCCCCTTTAAACTGCACAGAGTATTTGTCTTCAAATAAATTACACGCCTACTACATCGTGAATAGTACTGTTTATTAGAGGGGTAAAATTACAATTATGTGTAGCGCATCAAAGAGAAATGATTATATGCACCTTATGTATTATAAGCCCTTACTAAAGGTTTCCACAGAGTAGGCACGGATTATGGCTATAGGATGAACCTTTTCCAAACGTTTGGTTTTCAGTTCAAGTTTTTCATTTCGAAAGTTTGATTCCAGAATACGCATGATTTTTTTTTTTTTAACGTTGCCACATTTTTCTCATTGAAATTTTAACACAATATTCCTGGGAAAATTGCTAATCAAGTTTTGCTCTACAACCACACTTTTTACTTTCTTATATACATACGTAGTTTATATAAAGAGAAAGTATTGTGGTGGCGCAAGAATTCAATTCAGAGATTTTGATGGATTTACATGTTTTAAGGCCTCCTGAATCCAAAAAAATGAAAAGTAAAACAGTCAGATTTCTTTGTCTCTTCCTTGATCAAAAACTAACATGGAAAGAACGCATCAAAAATATTACCTCAATATGTAATAAGTACCTTATTATAATGAAAATGGCCTGCGCAACAAATCAGGGGAATCAGGGAGAGATCCAAAAAACATGATTACACTATACAGGGCAATAATAAGAGCATGTTTAGACTTAGCCTCACCTTTCTACGGTAATGCTAGAATACTTATTAACAAAACTCGACCGCATTCAATACAGAGCCCTTAAAAAAATAGGGGATATTTAAAATCAACACCGATATCCATCATCTTACTGAAATTTGCGAAAAACCACTTCACCTACGACCCTACGACAACATCTAGCTGACAAACTACTATAAAAATTATACAGTTAAAACTCTATCATACACTGGTATACACATCCAGAACAGAATAATTAAAGGAAATAAACGGAGGACACAGATACTGGCGACATAAATTTACACCCTTACTAAACAATTGCTACAATTCTCTATTACCTCACTTAAATCAAACTATATACCAACACAACCGACTACCATTTCATCAAATTACTTATGAAAACTTATATCAACAACCAAATATACATTATACCCTAGCCCTAGCTTACTTATCCTTACAATAACATTTCACTTCAAGATCCAGTTATTAAATTACATCCACAAGAAACTTACACTATATTTACCGATGGATCAAAATCACCAAACATAACAGTATACTCATACAATGACCCTCAATTTAATCGAGGCATTGGCTACTTATGCTCTCAACAAGCTAGTATATATACATTAGAAAGCTTAGCCATTCTAAAAGCACTAGAATACATTAATACATTACAAAATATCTATTAAAATTTCACGACAGCATGTGACAATCAAGGGGTTCTTAAATAACTGAAAATTTCATACACTTCACACTTGGATTACATCTTCATGAATATATTAGGCAATATAGCAGAAACAACAAAAAATCAAAAAAATAGTTGACTTTATATGGGTTAAATCACATAAAGGAATTTAAGGAAACGAGTAAGCTGACAACCTTGCCAAAACCCCTACAAAACAATCTGATAAAAAATACCAACAGAGACCTTATAACACTATCCAAGAAACATTTTTTAGAAATATGGGACATACAACTCAAGAAGAACTATAAAAAGCAAGAAATTTCTAATAAATTGACACAAAATTAACCTTAAATCATAGTTTTTGAAAAACAAAACTACCATGTACGGATATGATCAAAATTATAGATTGAGACGTTAGAAGTTACACCATGCAAGATACATTCAACACAACTATAAAATAGGTCTAAATGATTCTCCTATATGACAAAAAAAAAAAGAAAATATAACTCACATTCTATTGGAATTTCCGATGTATAAATCCAAACGTAACAAAATATACTAATAACGTAAAATCCGAGAAAAAATCTAGACCATCCTTTTCTCAAAATGTTTACACGCCATCCTTTTAAAAAAATATTACACACAATCAAATTCGTAAAAGAAATAATAAATTAGTCCCTTTAGCCTCATATTACAAAATCTGGAGTCTACTCACCCACATAAACTCACAAACGAAATCTATAACTGATGATAGAATTTTTTTTCTATTGGAAGAACTCGTGTCCGCCCAATCTAATTTAGGTATTATATGGGTTCCCTCAATTTACTGGGCAAATGCCAGGTTGCTCCCCTCTTAAGCCAGTCCACAGACTTACTATGAGACCACCTCCAAAAAACCCTAATAAAAGTTCCATCAATTAGAAATTATCCTATGTACCCTTCCACAAATTTAATTAAAAAGTTCCCCAAGTTACAAAATATCAAAACAATTAAAGAAGGCACTCAAAGTAACATTATCGCTCCGGTATGCACATATATTTTTTTTACTTATGCCAAAATAAACAACTTAATAAAAATATAAAATATCTTCGATAGTCTATTGACTGTGCAGACGATTGAAACCTAAAACTCCTGGGTCGATTTATTTTCGGTAGTATTCTCCCATGATGAACGCAAAAATATATCCTGTTTATGCAGGGATCTTCATATTTTTACACCCTATATGACCCAACTAAGTACTAGCAAAAATATAATATTAGTCAGTCAAAGTGAACCATTCAAGGAATGGTTATTCACGCAAATACATTGTGTAATTTAATTTAAAATTAGGTTAAATTTCTGCTCTCTCTAGTTTTATATTTTTGTGTAATTATATATGAACAATAATAATTTCAATTTTCCAAGAAAGCTGTTGATCTATATTTCTTAAATAAATATAATTAAATGAAATTATATCCTCAGTTATAGTAGTTATATATTCACTTTAATTTTACAGATGTTTCTGGTTTTAAGCCAAAAGACGGAACTTAAACATGTAGAATTTAAATAAGATTGATCTGAATGGGCCAAGTTCAAATTTAGGCGGGATAAATGCCAGGAAGCAACAATAGAGTGAACCGCAGTTATTTCCCGAGTAATGTCATGACAATTCAGACTATTCAATTAGTGATATCACAATTCAACAAACAGCCGGCGATCTGCTCGTCAGATTCCTGTACTAACATGGGGTCTCAATGTAACTCCGAGCATTTCATAAGCCACAGACAGACACTTAACCACAGATATCCCTCCAATAGTTGATAATCGTCGAGATAATTAGCTTGAGGGGACAAGAAGCTATCTGTAGATAGATATTGGGATTAGATTGATTACCATATCAATATTATCATTGTGTTGGTAGGCAAATAATGTCCAATCCAAAATGCCTTTGTTATTTTATAATATATACCGAATATGAAAAGCAAACAATTTATGAGACATTGTAAAGGTACACACGATTCCTTATTTAGCATTATAAAAATAAACTTAAACCCGGTATTCAAATTGAGTGTCAAGACGATTGGTTTTAAGGGTTGTTAAGAAAAAAATTGAGAGGAACTAATAAAATTAATTCGAAGGTTACAACAAAAAACTAATACAAATTCTAGACCAGGGGTCTCCAAACTTTTTTGTTGAAGGGCCGAATCTGGATAAGATGGTCCATAGCGGGCCGGATGAAGTAAGCACCATTCAGCTACCGGACTTCACAATATATCCATTTCGGCCAAAACAACTTATATAAGACTCGTGCACATCTTTTTAAATGCTTGAAATGGCATTTGATTATTGACAACTTATAACTTTGCATTGTGTAGGTTCATTTGTTAACGTCTTTCGTGGCTAATGAAAACACCTCATGGGCCGTAGTTAGGAGACCCCTGTTCTAGGATATAAGCTATTGTGTTTTTTTACAATAAACTAATATCTTCGAGTTATATTCACTAAGTCAGTACATATATTCGATATTCAATATGAGCTATATTCACAATAAGTAGGTATAAAGATTTAATATGAGTTATGTTCCCTATAAGGGCCAGCGTGGCCGTGTGGATTAACTATTTAACATGCCTGCTCGGCTATCAATGAATCCAGGGCGGCACAAGGTCGTAGGTTCGATCCCTTGCCGAGATGCTCTGGTTAATATGACTCAATAATGCTCACACCATACTCGCTTCGGCGGAACAATGTACGGAGGTATTATGAGTTAAGTAGCCAGAACTCTCTACCATGGGACTATTAAAATGGCCTGATTGGCCTCAAATATGGCCTAATTACTAGGTGCAAACAAGTGGTTTCGTCCTACCCGTCTAGTACTATAGTACTAGGACCTAACTACTACTTTGTAGTATATTCATATTCTCTATAAGAGAGTACACATATTCAATATGTGTTATATTCTCTATAAGTAAGTTCCTAATTAATTAAACTCTAATTATCGCGACTCAAAATACACTAAATAGCATATTGGTTTTATGAAAAACAAACTTACTTCACACGTTTAATATCCTGTATAAAAAATGTAAATTGCATAAAATTCAATCTGCCCTATTTTCAAAAAAATCAACAGTAAAAGAGACATAGATTGACTTCTTACTTTATTTAGAGTCATTCGTTGTCATCAATTCAGTTCTGATGACCACAACGTAAGTTTTTGAATCCTATGAATTCTCCATAAACAAAATACTAATTAAAAATGGATATTAATACATAGTGTTGATTTAACTGACTGCATCTAAATAGTCGTTTTATCACAATTCCCTCGATCTAGTTATTTCAAAAAGTTAAAGCTTTATTGATATGCAATTTTAATGTTCAATTATAAGTTCAATAAATTTTATTTAAAAAAAAATACAACTTTACATTTTATTATCTAACCACCCTTTAGCCTCTACTTTTTTCCTCCCCTTATTTATTCTTATTTTATTTGTTTCTTTAACACTTCATAAATATTCTAACTTCACTAATCCTCTGACTTTATTCTTTCTTTTCTTTTTCACCAACATTATCATTAAAAAGGGAAGGGAAAACGCAAAAAAAGGACTTTAAGCAAACTTAATTACAATTTCTAAGTGTTTTTAAGTCTCATTTTCTCACCCCTGAACAACTTGATAAATAGAGTTTTATATAGAACCACCAGCAATTAACAAGTTAGAATTTGGCAAGGGAAAAGAAAAATTATAAAATATACACAAATAAAAAAAAAGGGGTTTTGCATCTTAGAAAATAAACGCAAAAACTAACAGCAGGAGAAAAAAATAAACTGGTTAACGTGTCCAACACAGCTTTCAAAAATTTATTTCCATAATTCTTATTTAACGGAACGGCAGGTTCACATAAATAGGAATTAATAAATATATCTATCCACTAATAGTAACCTTATTTTACAATGCTGAAGTTTAAAGTACAAACTAGTGAAAGAGAAATCAGTATGGAATTAAGACAGGGTTGGAGTTATACCTGATTAAAAAATCTATAAATGTGTGTGATAAAAGTTGATATTTCTTGCTATTAAGTATGTATATTATATCCTCTCTTCTTGCCACAACAGATTTTCGTATAGACAACCTAATAAAAGAGAGTAAAATATTATTAATAAAATAAAATAAAATATTATTTTATATTTTATTTACAGATTAAAAACTGACTGTAGGAAAATTGCTGCATTCGAGAAACCTTTTCGCCCTCGCGGCTCATGCGTAAATATTTCTCTCGAGTGCAGCAAAGTGCCACTTTGCGCACTAGTTGCAAAAATAATTATTTTCTCATCAGCAAAACCATTATTTTATTCAATTAATTTTAGTTTACCGACGTTTAGTAAAACATATTTCGTTCTTTAAGGTAGTAATATGAATGATTTTATTTACAGAGTAAGTAGAATAAGTATATAGGTCGTTAGGGGGTACAGATAGAGGGTAGTGCAAACAAGTAACATATACCACATGCTATATTAGTATAATAAATATGTCAGGAGACATTGTAATAATACAATATACTGGGCTTTAAAAAGTAGAGCGATCTTAAACATGAGGCAGGCTATTTTGAAGATATGTTTAAAGATATTTTTCCTTGATAGGATAAAAAATTCACACAAAGGTAAACGTGTAAACAGGAATGACGAAATACGTAGATTGTTGATGTAAATTAGCCAAATTACTATAACAACAATACAACAACAGAAGAAAAATACAAAGATACAATGAAAAGAAGAGTATAAATACTGCTGATCTTACTGTGATCTGCATTAAAGTAGACACCTAAGTATAATTAGATTCAATAACTTTTATATAGATAATTTCTATGATATTTTTACTATATTGATAGGGGGGGGGGGGATGTGAAATTACAATGGGTAAATCATGTTGAAGGTGTGTACTGTTGTTAGAAAATGATTGGTTAGGGCAGTAAAAAGGAATTAGTTAAAAATCCTTGTATGTTGGTGAATTCTATATTTCAGCTATTTTTAGGTTTTAAGGTTTAATATATGATTTTTCGCTGGAATTGAAATTATTATTATAAAATAGCGCTTTATTATTATTATTATTATTATTTAGTGTTACGTCATTTAATGCGCTAAAAAATTTGTTTGACGTTGTTTCCTGGTTTGAATAAGATCTGGATTTTTTTATTATTTCTTTACGATAGTTAATTTACGTGCAGGTTATTGCAGAATTGTTCATTAGGTTTAGCGGTTGAGAGTTATTATAATTATTAGTATTAATTTTTTGTTTATGAATTATTTTATTTATTAATGAATTGTTCCCGAAATGTTGGTAAAAATGTAAAAAGTAAAAAATGTTAAAGTGTGTTTACTTCTGACTGCTCGTTGGCCTAAAGTTTATTTAATTATTTTAATTATTTTATTGTTAGGTTTTGTTTGCCAAACCTATAGATACAATGGATAAGTAAGCGTAATGAATACATTCTCAAAATATATTGCTGACGTCAACTAAAAAAGAAATAACGCAGTCACGAACTTTCTACATCATTTAATTTATCTAATTATAATAATTATGTTAATTTTGTCTAATAATTTATTCCAGAAGAATAAAAATATTTCGTGACGAAAGATTAAAGCTGCAAAAGAGATAGGAGAAGAAATCTAGAACAAAAAAATGAACAAGAGTCACGATTTAATTGTTTTATACATAAATATATATATATATATATATATATATATATATATATATATATATATATATATATATATATATATATATCTATATATAAAAGATAGGTGTGTGATAGAATAGGGTAATAATATAAACTGTAAATAAAAGGCAGGAAAAATTACCTTCTATATTATAATAAATTCCAATCAGGTAGCGATAGTAAGATATAAGGTAAAGAATATGGGACTTAAAAGAAGTTTTAATAAGTCTCTGAAAAAATTCTCCCCACTAAACAAATTGCAAAAAAAAGATAAAGAGGACGGATAAAAATGCAAATATTATACTTTTTTTTCACTCAATGCTATTAGAAAAAGGAAATAAAAAACTGAAGTTTCCTTTCCCCTACCTTACTTAGTTCATAACGTTAGAATCATAATAAAAGAAAAATATTTTTAGTGCATTTTTATTTTTTTAGATTAAGAAGAAAACATAATGAGCGGAGAGTCACGTGACAGTGCTTGAAAGGCCCCAAATCCCCTTAAACCTTATAAAAAAAAACGCGATAAACGTTACAAATTATTAATAGGACTGTTATAGGGATTAAAACTTCTGGGTTTTGGACTTCTCGTACATTTTAAAATAAAATTAGCTACTTACCATTTCAGACTTAAAAGCATTCTTATTCACTTTTTTTATTTTATTTTTTTTTAGATTTATTTTAACTGATAAAGTAGGCATTATTATTGACTCGTTAATTTCTATCACGTTTCAATAGTAAGGTATTAGGGAAATTGCTTTTAAAAAAATAACTTAAAACAAAAAATATCTCTTGAAAATTTTAACAACTTTATTAGACAAATCTATCGTCTCACTCAATCTAGAACTTAAGAATTCTATCCTAACAACATAGAGCTAAATTATATATATATATATATATATATATATATATATATATATATATATATATATATATATATATATATATATATAATAAAAAAAATAAAGCCCCAATTAATATCATTAGATAATTACAAGACGAACTGACGAAGATATGGCTCACTTTACCCATCTACTCCATGTCGTGAGGTGTACTCGACTTTTCGAAAATTTCAAGACATCTATTAAGAATAAAACAACTAAAATATTCATAAAAATGTGGAGAGGGGAAAGAAAACCATGAATGCAAGCCGGCTATAATTTTAGACACCTGAGTTTACAGGATATAGAGTAAAAATGAATTCAAAATTAAGTTATATATGGGAGTTTCTATTGAGGTTATCTTAAAGGAATAACATAAACTGTCTCCACGTAAATTGAATATTGGTTTATTTAGCAAAGTAGCTTTCAGCTTTTATAAGGTCATCATCAGTGCCGCATTGCGAATAAAAAGAGCTACACAAATAATAAAATGAAAATGTTAAAAAAAATAATTCTGAGAATAATTTGGGACTCTTAAAAAGTACTTAATAATTAGTATTACACCACAAATATTTGACACCCAACATTTGATACACATATTTGACACAAATATGTCTCACAAATATTTAATACCAATATTTGATTGTGATTGATATAATGCTCAATCAACTCATTAATAAGTCATCACCAAACAGAAATATACACTCATCTTAGTATTCAAAAGTTAATTAAAGTTCATTCATAAGTTAATTTAGTAATAGGAAAACTAAAACTATACAATATTAAACAAATGTTAACTCTATTTTATAAATTATTTTTTACACTTATCAAGGGCGTTTATCTTGACCTATTGGTTGAAAGAGCTTTACACTAATCAAATATTTGAGAGACCAAGTATTTTTTTAATTTACAATATTTTTTTTTTTGTAGTTCTTTATTAGGAAAAATTGAATGTGTCAACTTGTCGCATATAAAGAAAAAAACACTTATTTTCTTTACTTTAAAACATTTTATATCCAACGATATATAATATTTAATATATTTATAATGCACTTTTTCACTTTTGAAAAAAGTGATGTAGATATATATATATTTCTTATAAAGATGGGGTGCGTAAGTGAGGGCAAATATGGGAGAAAAAAGTAAGTGGTAAAAATTGTCCTTCATAAAATATTTAATTCTAATAAATAAGTTTTCAAAGGAAAGAAACACTAAAAAAAAAGTATATATATATATATATATATATATATGTATAGACTTCAAAAAAATAAAAGTTTGAAGAGATAAAGTGAAGATGAGTCAACTTAAGAAAGTATAGAAACAATTTTTTTCTCTTTTTTTTATTTGTTATATTTTTTTTTTTCTCTTTTTGGCTCGGTGAGAAAAAGATTAAGGAGGGTAAGAAGCTTCAAGAATCTCATAAATCATATAATGATCTGGAGAGAGTATCGCTTAAAGATATCGACTCGGTTTCCAGGGGTGTTGATACTCTATCGATACTACTGCTCCTCTCTGCCTCTGTAATATATTGCCTCAAATCTCGGCACAGATACTGTCCACACTTTAATACTGGACTTAAACACATTTATTTATATACTTAAATAAATAAATGTTATATTAGTGTAATAGTGTAATACATTATTGAAACGCTTAAACGTATTATCTTATAATAATAGCAACTATAACTAAAACAAGAAATGATGTAACAACACATTTTTAGGTGTTTCATACCCTAAACACTTAGGATACGCGGGGATACGCAGCGGTTTTGACCGAATCGTTTATCTTTAACGCGTCGGTTCGCACTTCCTAAACACAGTTGTACACACTTCTGTATCAATTAGATTTTATATACATACATAGTTCGTTCTGAGAAACTTACTTCTGCTTTATTAGAGCAATACTATTAATATTAGCAGAAGTATTGTGTAACAATAATACTTTTAAATGAGTGATAAAGATAAAAGAAGAACTTCAAGTTTATCTGCAGTACTATAGCTGGAGAAGGAAAAAACGAGGGATTTTGATTAGGTTAATCAAAATCCATAATTCACAACACAATACACAGATGTCACAACAAGGTTAATAGTGGAAAGAAGAACAGAAAAAGACACTTCAATAATTTATTTGCAGAACTGAGGAAACACGAAGATTTCAAATTTACTCGTATATCAATTCGGCACCTTTGACTTCTCAGCCCAAGCACAAGACCAATGTACTCCGGACTTCTCATGTCACACAAAGTAGGGCGTTTTTGCACCTTGCCGATAATTATTTTACTTTACAATTGGTACCTTACATCCAACAATCCATTATCACAATACTATAACAGTGAACGACT
Source organism: Gerris lacustris (assembly GCA_951217055.1). NCBI lineage: Eukaryota > Metazoa > Arthropoda > Insecta > Hemiptera > Gerridae > Gerris > Gerris lacustris. The sequence goes on from OX578280.1 coordinate 23,029,678, forward strand.
CGTCAACTCAATATTTCTCCCGATAAACGCTTCGCTCAAAACAGCAGTGTACGTAACTACCCTACGGATAATTATTGCGGACATTTGAAAACTAATTTCATTTAGCGAATAATATTAATTTGATCATAATTATTATCATCATCGTCGTACAAAGCATTTGGATGATAAGCAAAAAGGTCGTGTATTGTAGATTTAAGGTTTACAACAGAGATTTAAACATGTATTCCTATCAATAAAGTTAAACGCATGATGAGAGTGACTTTGATGGTGACCACAGATTTGGGTTCAAATCCCGGAACGGGCACTCAATTAATGGGTGAAGTAGCAACTAATTGGCTGCTTAAGGGGGTGAAGAATAAGGGGGTGGGAATGTTACGTAGTCTATAAGATAATAATCCTCTCCTACATTAAAAAAAAATAAAAAAAATAATAATAAAACAAAAATCTTCACTTTTTGAATAGCTTTTAATTCTAAGGAAATAAATAAACAAAAAAAAAAAAACAATATAGTCCACAGGCCACCATAAGAAGTGAGTCTCTGATTGATAAAGTTTTCTTACCTTATGGCAGGGGTGCCCAACCTACGGCCCGCGGGCCGGGTCCGGCCCGCGAGCCGATTTTATGTGGCCCGCCGTGTTGCCATAAAAACGAAGAATTTACAAGCATTCAGAGAATCTAAAATATATTAATTTCCTAATGCCGAACAGCCCAGCTGATTTTGCCCAGCAACGTTGGAATATGGGGGAAACAGAGATCTGTTGCCATTCTACATCTACAGCGCCTTGCCCAATGAAGATTTCAAAAACTTAAAAATGTTTGCTCGTACCATGTTCTCAGTGTTTGGCTCGACCTATATTTGCGAACAAACATTTTCAAACATGAATTACATTAAATCAAAATTCCGGTCTTCCCTCACAGATGAAAACTTAAAATCGTTATTAATGATTGGTACAACCATGTTTGAGCCTAAATAAAAAGACATTTTAAGTATAAGTGCAAAGCAGTTTCAACTATCTCACTGAAGCTAAGTTACATACAAACTTGATATTTCGATTAATAACTTTGTAAAATGAAAGACTAAATTTTTTGTAATTCATACTGTTATTGTTCTTTTATTTTCTGCAAAGTAAAACTAGGCTAGTAACAGAAAAAAACTTTATTAACATGGTGTTTTAGCTAAAACCAAAACGGAAAATTAACCTTCTAGGAAGCATAAAAATGTATTTTATGAGGGTTAAAATTCTAAAATTTTCTGGGGGAGGACCCCCCCCCCCCCGGTACACCACCGGCCCCCGGCCCGCCTTTCCTTTGAATGTTGACAATGTGGCCCCTGATTAAAAAAGGTTGGGCACCCCTGCCTTATGGAATCGCATATTTATGCCTTGTCCACCGATGAATTGGGTATATGGCAACTGGGTGCTGGGCCATTTCTTTTTTGTTGACTTGCCAAACTTGCCCTTCTGCGGGAACATTGAAAAGAGATAGATAAAGTTTTGATTTTTTACAGGATCGTTTAATTAAATTATTTCAAAAACAGTGGTATACGTGGCCACCGATAAGAGTGGGCCGTTTGGGATGGCCACCGCCCTAAACTCTCTGCGGGGACGTTGAAACGAAAACGGCCCACTCGTATCGGTGGTTACCTTATAAGCGATTCCATAAGGTAAGAAAACTTTATCAATCAGCGACTCACTTCTTATGGTGGCCTGTGGACTAATAGTTTGATTAAGAATTTAAATAAAATTACCTCTTAAGCCTCGTACACACCAAACGCGTATTCGCAAACAGGGTTTGCAAACAACTACAAACACGACGTCCACACCGGACGCGCATTCTTGACAAACAGGTGTTTGCAAACGTTTGTCCTTGTTCCCGTTCCCAGTTATTTTTCATTATTTTCTTACACACAACATCATCAAGTATGTACTAAATAAAACTATATTGTACTTGCATTAACTTTGTAATATGATTCTATCAAAACGCGGTATAAGTGCCGGCTCATTCATTATCATTGGCGAGTTAGTAAAAAAAAAAATGACAATAGTAAAAGAAGACTAAGAGTTTGGATGTCAAAAAAAAATTCTCCTCTATCATCTTAATTTTAATTAATTTATAATTTAAACGGATAAGAATTTTTTATTTATTTATGTATAGGATTTTAGATTACTATTTCTACAAAAATCTGTTCTTTTGGTGGAAAAAAGATAAATATAAATGTAATATTTCGTCTTATGAGGGCCCATATAGGAGGCTCGGGCCCATAGGCCCGTGCATTAATTATTTAAAAAAAATAGTACGACGCATTTTTGGACTTTAATGTCATCTACATTTATATTTATCTATTTAATCCGGTTATTTTTAATCTTGGAGTTACATAAAATGATCTCTAGTTTCAATCACTATTTATTAATTAGTATAGTATATATTATTAGTTATAATAAAGTTATTTGATGCTATAGTCATAAATAATACAAATGAAAAAAAAAAACTTCTTCCGGGTTTCCAAGTCAAACCACAGGCTGTTTGCGAATGCTCAAGGAGTTTGCTCAAAAAGCGTCCACACCAAACGCGCACAAACAGCAAACATCCTTTGATGTACCGACTCTACCCGGAGCACCCGCGAAAACAAACAAGCATTCGTTCGTGCGCGCGGTGCCGTCCACACCGGACGCGCATCCCTGATTGCAAACGTTTGCAAACACAATGCGTGTAATAAGATTGTTTATTATAACTAAACATAAATGATTCAATTAAACTTAATAGGTAAATAGAAAGAATCAATCTACCTTTATAGCTTCGCTTCGTTCTTTCAATCCATCCTATGTATATCTTCATATTCCATTATATTCTCTAAATGCTGTTATAAATATACGTAGAATTAACTTTGAAAGATATTATCGTCGATATTACACTGAATCACGAATCGATCTATCTCCAAAGACACGATTTCAACACAGAACAACGAACAATGAATAAAATATAAATTATATACACAAAGATGTACTTTCCGAAAGAAAAACGTTTAGAAATCAAAAAGAAACATTTGAATTATAACACACTGTACAAATATAAAGACCCGCTACCCAATTTAAAATACTTTTCCTCAATTAAGAAGTGAATTTAAAGTAAGATTCGACTAAAATTACTGTTGACCTAGTTAGGTAAAAAACAATATGGCCGAAGCACTAAAACTATGGGAAACCGCCACGTACTAGCGACTCGCCTTTTTCAGGGCTACCACACTACCATCGTATCAAAATTAAATAATCTAAAATTTATTATAAAAAATTGTTTAAAATAAAAATATTATAAATAATAATTATTCTTCATGGTAATATTATACTTTAAATATGTTTTTAGTTTTAGTTTAACCGAAGCAAAATATGTTTGTTATTTTATCTACGATTGATAAGAAATATAAACATTGTATCTTTGTTTAGATGCGTAGAAAGTGATTCTTTACGTACTTGTATTCATTACGCATATTAGTTTAACCTCATTGTACTGTGGTGAGTGAAAAAATACTTCGTTTACATAAGTTTAAATTAATAAATGTTTAATAAAAAGACTTTGTTTGTTAAAACAAGTTAAATCATATGCTATTTTAAGTTGAAAGTAGAACTACAGTATATGGAGCCCCTACTATACATCGCAAATCGCTACTATCGATTGTTATATTGACGCCATATTTCAATGTATCCAAATAATGTGTGATTTGCGTAATTTTACAGGTTTTAACGAAAATGTGTTTGTTTTGGGTTTGAATTTAATTTTTTTTTGTCCAAGAATTTTTAATCGCCGCTCCACACCGCTTCGCGGAGCGCTTATTTCTAAAGAAAAACAATCCTCCTGCATATAGACCAGGTAGAGTTCCAAATCGAAATATGAAAGAGTTTAACAGACAAGATTTATCGATATATTAAGTCTTGAAAGAGGTCGATAGTGAGATAACGTGTTATCAGAAAGAGCCCCATATACTGTAGTTCAGCCGTCAAGGTATATGTGTATGTTCTATATACAAATCTACAGTTTTGATCCGATCTCGATGAACATTTTCACACTTGACCTGCAAAGCAATGGGAAGGTCACTGTTTACATGAATTTTCAAAATTTAAATTTTGGTACACAGGGGTACGGGGTACAACACAAGTGATGAATATAGGGTCAAAGTAATAAATACCCTTCATGATACATATCTTTGAAAAGCTCTTTAAGAGTACAGTAATTGTTGTTATGTACAGTTTTGTCATATTGTCATTTAGGAGGGGGTAAATTTGGGATATTTGATATTTGCAAATTATCTTTTCAAAGAGGAGGGAATATAGAATTAAGTGGGAGGGATAGAATCTAGATATTCTCGCATAGCAAAATAGTTTCTTGACGGTAGTTTATAAACTTATCAAATTAAAATAACACTCCGTAGCGAAGCACGGGTATCCAGCTAGTATAGCTGAATTTTTTTTATGAAAAGGACATCATGTCCTAGACTAGATTTAATTGTCAACCTTTTGATTAGAATAAATTTGACATACTCACGATTCGTTTTAGTTCAAATCTCTCTCCTTATAATTATTATGTCTATTCCCCAAACATAATCTATTACCTTTTGTACAACTGTTTATTGGAGATTTGTCTGATCTATTAAGTAGTGTTTCTTGCTTTCTTGCAACCAAAAGAAGGAGCATGTCCTTATAATGATACCTAGATGCAATTATTAAATTCATTTCAAGTTCTCTAAAAAATTCTAGCTTGATATTAGTCATACACTTTTGTGCACCATCTTTCTTTTTCTTGCATCTCCTGCACCGTGAAAACTTCTAAAAGAATAACTAATATAAAACCATTTTGATTTTAAGTAGCTACATACACATAAAATTAACGAAATAGATATACATTAGAAATTTTGTGTAAAAGACACGTCAGAAATCAGATTTAATTAACTTACATATAGAGGTATTAGATTTAATCTTTAAAGTTAGATGTAGACATAATCTGTGGCTTATTACTATATCGTATCACGTTTCGCTTTTAATGATGGAGGCATTTATAGGGTTTTGGTGAAAGGGTGTCTACTTGGTCAGGGATGTTTCTTAAATTTAAACCGATGATCAGAAATTTACGTATAAGAGTTTGTGTTCTTGGTATGTACAGCTGTAGATAACTCCAGTTGCATGTATATAGTCCAGGAGATAGCGTGCAAAAAAGTGTCTGACAAACATCAAGCTGGAATTTTGTGTAGGCATTTGAAAAAAAAACAAGCCAGTGGAGAGCGGCCATGTCCCACCAATTATGGTCGACTATGTGATTTTCATGATCCTGAGTACAAAATTAGTTAGTAATCCAAAAATCAAGTTGATGTTAGTTTGCAACTTGACTGGTGACCACTTTGATTTGGAGTAATATTTAATAACTAACCATGTCCCGCAGATGAATTTAGCCGACCTCATATTCTTAAAAGGCACTGAAAGATTGCACACAAAATTCTAGCTTGATGTTAGTCAGACACCTTTTTGGCACGCTATCTCCTGAACTATTAGATATTTGGTTTAATTCATAAATATTTAAAATAATAAAATGACAGTTATTTTGGACAACATTTTACTATGATTTAACGGAACTAATGCTTGAATTTGGAGAATAGTTGAGGTATAATAGGAAGGTTAAGCAAAGCGTTTCACTGTTGTATGCTCTAGCTCAGGGTAGATCTGTAAGTGACGTCACAGGCAGTGGCTGCCATGTCTAGTAGATGACAGATGAGATGTACAGCAAGGCAACGGCCCTGCCAGCTCTCGGCTCAACCCTTCACAAGAGATTGCATCTGTTGACAGCTCCCTTCGTCTGAAAGACGAGTTCGGGCCTCGGATAGTTTCGGTTCACTGAAACTTCTACAACCTCCCCTTCTTCCTCCCTATCCTAAAAGTGACGTGCTGCTGTCTAGTGATGATTTGGCTCACTAAACCTTGAAGCATTAACTAAGTTGGACAACTTGCTCAGATGGATTTTAGAGGATATATTTACGTGCAAATTTATTTGAAAATCAACTTCCTTACACAAAAGACTCGAAGCCTTCATGTACTGAAAATTCCAACCTTCCTGATTAAATATTACTGTATTTCATGGATTAAAATAAATAAATTGCTGATAACTTAACGCAACAAGGCTTTCGTACACAATCAACTCTTTAAGTTAAGACTTTGTGGTAAAACATAAATACCACCCTAAAATAACAGCTATGGATTTGCTCATTATTATTAGGGTCAAGGGTGTTACACAATAAATTAAGGTAGTACAAATATTTACCACCAAGCCTCTAGGGATGTCAATAAAATATATTTGATATACAATTAATATACAGGGTGACCCAGTTTAAATGGGACAAAAAATAAATCCTGATTCTGTGGCCCAAGATGAACAGAAAAAAGGTATATATGCCTTATGCAATTCTCAACACTATTCGAGATATTTCGATGTATCGATTTTTTCGATACATTGTTGTTATCCCAAATAAAATGCGTAATAACTCAAAAACAAAAAAAGTAAAAGAGTTGAGGTTTTCACCATTAGAAAAAGCATTACATTTAAAATGGAACTTTCAATCATCTAGAATGTAAGATTAGAGTAGTTTAAAAAATTGAATGCTCTTAAAAACCACCATAACTTTGTTAATACCATAGTCACCATTAAAGTCTGAAGAGCTTAAAAACTGACCCATTTCATTACCTTTTAAACGATATAACATAACCTAAACTTTAACTGAAATATGCTTAAAAAACTTAAATTCAACAATAAGGTAGCTAAAATTTGTAGTACAAATGTAAACAAAACATTTCTTAGTATTAGATTAACTTTGCGCATTTTATTTATTTTAGTGATTCGTAAAGCACGAAAGATTGATATGAATCGAATTAAAACGCTCGAAATGGGAATAAGTATATACCTCCACTACGTAGATTTAAAAATAATTTACAATAATATATAGGTATAGTACTATATTTATTATTTAGTTAGAGCTGGACTAAATTTATGCAATACTGGTTATAGTACTATTTGTAAACAATCACATTTTCCACTTTCAAATACAGTGCAATAATAGGGATGATTGATTTTTTTACAGTACCAAAGATACGATAAGAAGTTCCAAATTCACGATTATAATATTAATTATTATCAGAAACAATTCACTAAATTTAAAATTATTTTGATTAGAATAAAACTAAGTAAGTTTCAATGCAGATTGCCCTAATATATATATTCCGCAATAGAAATCGTGAAGTCATAACAAGATCAACCTGCTACTGCTACTTAAAACATAATAGGGAATTACACTAAATATATATATTTATTTTTTTGTTTTAATGAATTTTAAGTCTTGTAGTTAAGGATTTTTTTTTCATATTTTTAAAATAGAAAAAAGATAAAAGATAATACGCATCACATGCAAGTACTTTTAAATTATAAAATTTTAAATAATCTTTATCGGATAGTTAATCTACCTATATGCTGAAAATGGCACATTTATTGTCATTTCAGTATGTTAATAAATATTTAATTAAACTCGCTTATAATTTCATTAATTTATTAAAGAAGTTATGTGAAATTAAATTGACACAGCTGTTAAGTTATATGAAAGAATTTCAGGTTTAAGGAAAGCTGATATAGCTTGCTTCGTTGAATGAGCAAAGTAGATAGCTCTGCAATCTTACGGGAAAAGTTGGAACTAAAATACCCGCCTACCTCCATTATCGATCTCCCCGGGGCCCATAAACTCTTACCATTAAAAACCATAACTTATAACAATCCATACTTCTTCTCTTGAATCAAAAAATATTAATTAACTTGTATAATTCTGATTTTATAATTCTTATTTTATGAATTTTTCGGGTGACGGCAATTTCACCTCGTTTTTATCTTCTCTTTTATGGAGAGCATTTAAGTGAACACATTGTCAGGTTATAATAAAGTTGTAGTAAATTCTACGTCTAAATATCAAAAATTGGACCAGTGGAGGTAAATGTAATTGCTTTCTGTTCCTACCTATTTTGCCTTATGTGTAAGGTCATCGCCAATGCCGAATTAGACAGTAAGGGAGTCTGCATTACATCGGAGACTTACGTAGAATCACGTGAATAATCCGTAGGGGATCGGTTTAGCCATGTCGTTAGCATAATACCAAATCTTGCCTAAAACTCTAAAATCAAGGGAGATATCTGGTTATTGTTTGAATCCCAGGGAGGTAAGACATGTATAAATTATACGTGTAATTATATTGTACTGGCACATCCTCTTCTTTTACTCTAGTAAACAGGAGTAACAGGACGAAGCCCAGGTTTGCACAAGGGATTTACATTCGTGGTCTACGAGTATCTCTTCTTTGGGTTAAATCAGTACAAATCCTTGATTTGCTTAAGGGAATAACCTTCGTGGTCGTGGCGTACGAGTATTTCTTCTGTGGGTTTAAACATGAGGAAGCCTGGGGTTAGCTCAAGAGATTCAATTCGTGGTCTACGAGCATGTATGTCTTCTATTGGTTAGAACCGGACCTTCGCGAACAACAGCCTCGGAGTAGGAAAAAAAAACAATACTCTACAAAAGAAAAGCAGGATTGCAACTTCTAAAATTGTACTAACTTTTGTAAGTGAATTTCTCTTTCGTTTTAAGAAGGCCGGAAAACTGCTTTTAATAAACAATTATTAATTTATTTTCACAAAGAGATAGTTTCTTTAAGTCCGCAAAAATATACGTTTTGATAAAGATCATAATATAAATATGGTTTCTTTAATCTTATCATTTTAGCATTTTAGCATTTTAGCATTTTGAGTATTTTTGTTCTGTTTAGTTTAGAGAATCTTACTATATAAGGTTTGTTGAAAAAAAAATCTCTTATAACTCAATATTTTTAAAGTTAACTTTATTAATTTATGCGCTAATAATAAAAAAACTCAAAAGTACATGTTATTAATATTCATCTTATAATACTGAAACATTTTAATTTTCAAAGCTGTTTAATCATTTATATTTTTGAAAACGAACCCAACACAAAGTATTTTTTTCCCCGATTTATTATTACTACAAAAATTTTAAATTTCTTTTCGCAAGCAAATCTTCAAGGAATACTATAAGAAAAAAAGACGAGGGGGGAGTTTATTAAATATGTATAAAATCTGTATTTAAAACTTCTTCAAGGATGTAATAATTCAGAATCTCCAGTCAAGAAATAGCGGATAACGAATTCATTTTAACGTCAGTCTAAAACGTAAATTATAAATAATTAATTAATTTTAAGTACGCTTAAAAACCTTGGGGTATGAGAACCGGGAGAAGGGTAAAATAGCAAAAGGAAAAAGGTAATATGTAAGATTTTCGGGAGTTCAAAATATAAAGAGGATGGAATTAACAGATGGTTTTGAATTATTCAAAGTTTAATTGGCAGAAAGTAAACCGTGGAGGCTCGGATTTCTTGAAGAAGTAAAGGAAAGTCAAGAAGATTTCGCAAGGGAAGAATTGGGCTCGGAGGAGAAAAGGAAAAGGTTTAAAAGCGTGATGGACTAATGTGCTGAATTAATGTATAGCTTTAATCTAAACATAACAGAAGGAGGTGGCTGAAGCATTGCCTCCAACCAACCCCAGAAAACCACCCGATACATAATCTCTAGTTAGTTAAACTGGATGGAAAATATGAATAAGGATAAGGCTGTGGAAAACTGTGGGGTAAAGCCTCCTACTCTCTTCTGATGCAGGAAAAGGAAAACATTCAGAAGAACTTAAATCTTGGCTTTCAAGAGTGGAGCAACCAAAGCTAAGTAAGTGAGAGAAAGAGCCATGACTTTAATCTTAACACTAAGGTAATATCCGGCAACCATCTTACCGTCTTGCCAAATACCTTTTTATTACCTCCCTTAGATATTTCAACAGAATTATTTTTAAGAAATAAATCAAAGGCCATATAATTGACGAAGAACAGTATCCCCAATAAATACAATCCAGTGAGAAATTAAAAGTAAAATGGCCTCTTTTTATAGATCAAAATTTTAAGAAAACACGACTTAAATCTAACAACGTGATTAATTAACAGCTTGGTTTTCCGGTGAAATCCGCGTCACGAAGGGTTTGAAATCCAACGTTTCGCTTCCACTACTGGAATCATCTTCAGGATTGTGGTACAATCCCTTTTGTGGTAGTGATGTTGACTCGAAGCAAACACTAAATATACCTTGTATAAGGTATATTTTGTGAAAGCAAACACATCTACCCGCAGAAGCCTACACACCAAATTAACGTCATAAATTTTAAAAGTTTGACGATTTAGGCAGCTTTCACACTGCGTGCTAGACCGAGTGAAACCGATTCAGCTTGAGAAATAAGTACATGTATTAGCATGGGGCTATTTACATTAAACGTCGAGCGAGACCGAGAGTTTTTGTTAGCTAAGAGTTTTCGGCCGCGGAAAACGCATTGTAAACGGTTGTACGCGGACTGGTAGATAATCGGCCGATCGGCTCAGTCTCGCGCGCAGTGTAAATACAAAACCGCTCGGCTCGGCCTCGCCCGCAGTGTGAAAGCCGCCTAAAACATGTATATATATAAAACTGCATTTCTGTATAAACTTCTCAGTTTATACATCAGCTACGTCAATGTATTTATTCCTTAATGTATATTTATTAACCTTAATATGTAAACCTTGAGTAAACCTTGTGTAAACGCTAGTGTAAACCTTCCGATAAAGCACCGTATTCATATCCTGATAACTTGGCGGAAAATAAAAAACTTAAGAGGCACCTAGATTTTTAAGTAAGCTTTCTCTTTCAAAAACAAAAAATTAATGAAGTTAAAAAAAATGTGTTACATCGTCATACAAATTTTGCTTTAACGTGCTCCTTCTCCAAAAAGAAAACAGAAATTGTTAACAAGAAAGTGTAAGTAACTCTCGAGAAAAAAAAATCCTCTTTTTCACTGAGTTTATACTAGGGAATTTTCCATTTTTTACAGTGTTGCATTTAATTAAGGTTAATAATTCTAGCGAGTGTATCTTTGTGGTGTGTATTTGGCCCTCAGGCGGAGAACATGTTAAAAGAGATTTTAACCCAGGGGTGGCCCATAGGATTTTGGCGCGAAAAAAATTATATATGTATATAAAACCGGTAAAAGAGCAGGTTTAATTAAATTTCACGGGAAAGCTTTTCACATCATATAGACCTCGCCTAATTACCTTGTGTTTTTTCCCCTGCCTATTAAAAACCGTATACTTTTACAAACAAACTGAGTGAGAGACGAAATACATGTATCTAGTCATCAGAGAAGTAGTATAATTTAATTTAACTGTAAATAAAAACATTAAGAGAGCGTACTGACTCAAAAGGCAAGGGACTTAAATGAAGTCGTACATTTGCAAAATAATAAGATACATAAAAGAGATAATATTTCTATATTATCTAATGATAGGGCTGAACTGAAGGAGATGATACGGTCGAGAATCGCTTGGTGGTACAACTTTGCTTAATTTATACACTTGAGAGATAATATTCCTTTGTCAAACAGTACATTTGTTTGATTTAAAAGTTTGATAAATTATATGTATGATTTGTTCCTACAAATAATTTAGTTGATATCCCTTTGACCAAAAAAATACGTTTGTGGGCCCGGCATCTTTTCTATAAACCGCCTCATATTCTTCAGTTTTACCAATGATAGTGTCGTAGTTTCTTTAACTCATAAGTACGAAAATAAAAGCCAGTATGAAATGCAACATTGGTTACGCATTCTACTTTAGTAGTATGGACGTCATAAAGTCAAGAATAATAAGGTTTGTTCCAAACCCCCTATTTGTACCTTTATATCGTCCCGCAGATCGTTCGGAAATCGTTCAGGACTACTTTCATACGCATGCTCTAACACTGTACTGTAAGAAATGCATGTCAGGTTTGAACGTGTTTAGGACTACAATTAGCACATATTAAAAACATTCAAGGAAACCTAACAGTTAGGTAACATTCCTGTTGACATGTGTGACGTTTGACATAACTGAGCATAAATACAAACCAGTACTTGGTATTGTCAGAGGATCGTTTGGACCGTACAGTAAACGATCCCTGCGCGGGTTTAGAGGAAGGTACGAAACACTGTCATAGGTCGGTTTGGAACGGCTTTTATCTATTGAACATGCCCTTGACCATCCTGCGGACGCTACACTTTGGTTGGAACAAACCTATAGGTTTGACCTAAAAGGGGATCGGAGATGGATCAGAAACCAGAGACAGAGCGACGGATCAGCGTAGCCGAATGGTTAGCGTACTTACGACTCACCTCACGATCACAATGCTTGCGTTACCTTTGGCAAGCTCGGGAGCAAAATAAATAAAATAAATATTATTTACACATTCTGCTATAATTAATAATTTAGTAGTATAAGCATAAGCGTCGTTATGTCAAGTAATAATAGTTAAACACACTTGTATAGTTGACCGAGCGTACCGAGGTCTATGTTTCAACCCCAGACAACCGTTGGGGTTATTTGTCTGTCTGTCTGTAAATATGTTAGTTGCGCAGTCAAAACCAAACGCGCATTGTTTGATTTTCTTCAAATTTGGCATGAATGTTTTTAAAGTCTTTAAAATGAGTGTAGAATTATTATGAATATTTTAGAGGACAATATTTGCTACAACTTTTGTATTTATATTTCTTCCCCTATTAACGTTTAGGTCCACTTTATTAGTTTTATCGAGCGTCAACACATCATCAATATGAATGAAATAGTGAAAATAAAATGTTTATCTCATCACAAGAAGTTAAAAATTTTTTCATGTCCTAAAATATCAATTTAAAATGTTTACGCGAGCGTTGCGCGCGAACGCTTTGGCGGATAACGTTTTCTAACGAACTTGTCCTGGCCATTGATAAAAAAAAAAAACATGAGTTCCAAATGTCACTAATATTGGCCAAGTTTTACTCAAGTTATCGCACACGTTTCCATCACACACACACACACAGTTTGTAGAACGAAAGAAGCTCACTTACTAAAGCTTCAATAATACATGTTCTTCTGTATTGCCAGAGGGTTAGCTAGCATATCCAAATATTATGAAAATTACGGTAGTATTTGCATAAAATGGCCAGTCCTTTAGTCCACCATTTTTGATAAAGAAATGTGCTTTTGTGTTTCTTTTTCTTTTTAAATATCATAATTATACGGTTGTAAGAGTTTGGTACAAATTATCCAACCTTTTATAGGGAAAACTTTTTTATTTTGTATGAGAGGTTAAGAGATAAAAGCTTAGGTTTTTCTTTAAAATTAGTAAAAAATACTAAAATTTAAAGGATAAGAGGAGAGTATGCTTTAATGAGAGGACAAGAAAAAAAAGGATACTTAACAACAATGTTCAAGAAAAGAAAAATACCTGAGAAAAAAAAAAAAAATCGAAAACTAAAAATAAGGGAGACGAAAAAAAAACATTTATAATAATTAGTCTGAACTCTTCCTCGAAATAAAATTGTGGGAAAAAAGTCGGAAAAACCCAATGGAAATATAGAGGTGCAAAATAGGGGTGAACTTTACTTCACCCCACCAAAAAAGCATAATATTATCTCATTAGTATGAAACCATCCCACCAAAAAGCATTTTCTAACCTTCCGCGTTCACTTTACGTTAGCTGCACATTTTTTTTTTAACAAAAATTAATTTTTCCTTTGGCTAGATGAGCCTGGTTTTACGCGTTTGAGTATTTTTGCCGGGTTAGAGTGCCCGGTTTTCATGCCGGTTAATGGAAAGGGCTCATTTTGAGTTGAGAGTTTTTCGCTTTTATGTTATTCGAGTGTAAACCTAATGGAGAGATGGTTTTTTTTTTTTGGTCACGGAAGGGTTTTATGTTTGTTGTTTTTTCTATGAAAAAAACAAAAATTGGAATTAATTTTCGAAGTTAAAACCTATTTAGGTTTATTATAAACTAGGGTGAAAGTATAGGGCATCATTTACTTACTCTAGGACTAATGGAAGTCATATTAGCAAATATTAAAAGAAATTGTTACGTTACGTAGGTTCTAGTTTGAAACATTTGGAAAGTACATAGACAATTCTAGGGGGAAAAAGTGATAATAGCGAATGCATTACCATTAGGTTCATTTGATTAATACAAACAAAATGCATACATATGTTATGTGCATGCACGGAAGTGACTTTATATTACATAGTATAACACTGCATGCATTAGCTGTTCTCTACGATTAGGGAGAAATGACAATATAAAGAGGATAAAGATGTATAAGGTCGTAATGCACTAAGTTCATAAATAAAATTATAAAATTACAAGGTAATAGTAATGAGGTATTGATGTGAAACACGAAGAAACATTAATCCTTATAAGTCCTTTTTAACTCACACTTCTAGAATTACGCAATTCAATATTATTTTGACGCCATAAATATAATATATTATCTGGAATTATCGTAAAAGGTATAATTTCCCACAGATAAAAATGGTGCATTTAAAAACAAAACCGAAGAAAATTGGTTCAATAAATAAATGGAAACAGAAAAACGTCTTTCTCATACATTTCCATCTAAAATAAGTGAACAGAACATATTCACTTATATTTCAAAACAGCACAAATAACAAAATGTAACCTAACATAACCTGAAACCTCATTTGAAAACAGTAGAAAGAACAAAAACCTATCATAACACGTAACCTAAAGCCGGCCTTACACCTTGCGATTTGTCGGTGCAATCTGAAGGAAGATAAATCGCACGATATATCGTTGCAACCTGGGAGCGTTTACACCACACCGATTTCTACCCCAATCTTCCTTAATAGACAAGCTGCAGTGTTGCCACTAAATTAATTTATTTATGATTATTTTAAGACCTAATATTTTCTGTAATATTTTTATTTCTATTTTATCTTTTTACTACATTCTTTTTTATAAATATAATCTATTATGAGTATTAATAAACCTTATTTTAGTAATACTCATTTATTTGATAAATTATTATTTTTATTTTATACCTTATTTTATAAATTCGTAATATTTTTAAGGTAAAATGCTCAAATAATTTAGGTTAAAGATTATATATAAAACAAAAAAAGTTTTTTCGCGGCTTAGCCTGAAAACAAATCCTCAGCAAACCAATTTTTGATGCCTAGGCAGTAAATTTAGTAAAATATATGTAGTGGAAGGAAGGTAGAGATCGGGGCTGGCCCGCAGGTTGTACAACCTCCCTTTACACGCACCGACTTGTCGTCACCGATCTCACAGATTGAATAAGTTTTGCTTCGATCTACAACCCAACCCCAACCCCGATATCGTCATACAATTTCCATTTACACCTTACTATATATCGGTGCGATTTATCGTTCCGACCAGATTGCACCGACAAATCGCAAGGTGTAAGGCCGGTTTAACTTCAAAACAGTACAAAATGACAAAATATAACCTATCATAACATGTAACCTTACTTCAAAACAGTACAAAATAACAAAATGTAACCTATCATAACCTGTAACCTCAATTCAAAATAAAGAAGCCCCAATAAACTAATTGAACGTGAATAACAACATGAGACGTTACAGTAATATATAACATAATAGTACATTACGCGTCGAGTGTGGAAAGTAGCATTTTGCATGCGAGTGTGGGTAGTAAAACCACACGAGCAATGCAAAATGCCATTTTTCCACGAATTGCGTACCGTACTTTATCTACGATTGTTAGATTTAAATGATAAATACAGAAAAAAATAAACTTGCTTTATGTAAGTTCGTATCTCTCTCTTGATAAAGATGGCATTAATTCTTGAGTTGTATTTTTTACCGAATTAATTATTTCTGAAGGAGTATTATTCTTTACATTTTCGTCAAAGTCACTTAATTCACTCATTGTTTTTCACTAAAAACTCGATATAAACAGTTACTTTAATAAAAGAACAGCAAATTAGTTTTGTTAAATGTAAACAAACTCGCTAATCGTGCGTAAAGCTGGTGAATTTCTCTTCTTTACCGCGCTAGCGTGGTAAAGAAGAGGAATTCTCAGAACTATGAGACGCGCATGCGTAATGAATACAAGTACGTAAATAATCACTTTCTACTCATCTAATCAGAGATATAATGTTTATATTTCGTATCAATCGTAGATATACATCTTTAATGAGGGTTCATAGAATGCGTTTTTGTTACGCATGTTCGGGCTATGATAGATAAAAATACATTCATGAAGCCATGGAGACGTCACAGATTGTATTCCCCCACCTTTCCTTCCTTGTGTATTTAATATTTACTTTGTAAATAGATGACTCAAAAATATAAAGAAGAGGGAAGAGGACGGGAAGGTCATCATTCAGGTTAGCTAAAAGCTTCACAGGCTATAAATCCACCTTTACGCTATAACTTAATATCTAAATTGCTAATATTATGTGAACTATATTTCCTTAAAAAAAGTTCATTATAATTCAGATTCATTTTACAAAATAAAATTAAAAAAAAACAAATGAATAATATTACCTATAAATCAATTTATACCCCCGTATTAACAAATGGATACGAATCATGGGCAATACCTAAAGAAAAGTCACAGCCAAGAGACTGAGATGAAATACCTCAGAAAGTTGCTGACAAAACTAGGAGGGATAGAGTTAAGAAACACCACGATTTGAGTCTTTTTGAACATTGAGCCTCTATCGGAGAAGGTATGCCAAATTGAGGTGGTGTGCCACACTTAAAGGATGGCTCCATCCTTTAAGTGTGACTCCATCCTAGTTTTGTCAGCAGCTTTCCTGAGGTATTTCATCTGAGATACCCCAAACGATTGTTAGAACCCCGATATCAGAGAAGTCGGCCACGAGGACGTAGAAGGACGACTCGAGCCGACACAATATCACCTCTAACCTGAGTGCCGAGAAGCATCTCTAAAGATAGGACTGCCAGCAAGTCCAGAATAAGATCAATTTAGAATTTAAAAAAATAAATATTTCGAGTAACACACATGCCATTTAACTAGCATTAGATAATCTCTCTCTAATTTTACTTTCTAATCTAGTAGTCTATCATTTCTGATTGATAACTTTAAATAGAGAACCAAACAGAATTCAGTTATCATTTATTCAACTATAATTCAATGTTATATGCTCACCGCATACTCGATTCATAGTTGAGATGTATATACACATATTAATTGAATTGAAAGTTTATAAATGCAAGTTTAGTGTTAAGAGAAGTCATAAAGTAAGAGGAATAAAATAAGGGAGTAAGAAGAATGTACGGGCTATGGCCACGAGGTATTGGTCGAAAGAGCCTAACAGGGGATATGGGTTCGCAGTAAAAACAAAACTATATGATATCAAACCGTTTGATGAGAGGTCTGTTGGATCCTAAAAAAGCTAAATGGATTGAAGATAATCTTGAATCAACTATAACACCTGAGCCTTTTGGGGATCCAAAAAAAATAAAGGCATAAAGAAACTCAGTTAGCATGCTACGTTTATTTATTTTGCAGTGGTAAAAAAGAATTTATAGCATAGATGTAGAGCTGCTTAGTTTATTTCCAGTAAAAAATGACTACAAAAAAACCTACTTAAAAAGAACTAAAGCTTTTTTTCTTACTTACTTCAAATGAACTATGAAAGAAAGTGTGTATCAATAACAATCGTATGTTAAAAACGTGACGGATAGAAAAGTTATATAGTCTTAATAATTTATCCCATCGAGGGTTTTTTTTAAGAAAATCGATAAAAAGATAAAACATTTTTAGAGGAGTAAACCTTTTTATTTAGGCTAGAGGCTAGCTAAATTTGGATTTAAAAGCGTGAAATAAAATTCTAAATGAGTATTAGGCTAAGCAAATTAGCTCCAAAAAAGTGTGAGCATTCGAAAAGGGGTGGAGTTCTGGAAACTATTTTAATCACTCAAGTAGGCCTCTGATATGAATCTGAGTTTGCCCCGATTCCCGAATGGAACTTTAGCCGTGGTGTTTGACACACCTCGAAATTTTCGGGCTTTGCTAAATTATCTTTGTTCCTCTGCATCGGAGAGCAAAAGTAGTTATTATCAATATTGTAGAGGACAACATTTACGACAACTTTTGTATTTATAATTTTTTTCTCTATTAATGTTTAGATACGATTAAATGGATTTGGCGATATTTAATATTTCATAGCAGAGTTCCGTAATAAGAAAATATGTTTGTAATAAATGTCTGCCACAAAGAATAGATAAATGCAGAATTTTTTTCTTGTCCTAAAATTCCAATTTTAAGCTCAAGTTTGCGCGAGCGTTGTTCTTGAACGCTTTGCCGGATAAAGCTCCCCAACGAACTTAACCTAAGCGTGTAAATTTGCTACAAAATTGCATTAATATTTATGACATCTTTCTACGAGCTACAATGATAGAACTATAGATCAGTATGAATGTAATGTATTTACGCGTAACGGTGTCTTAAATAAAAGTTGACCGATTTAGTTGAAATTTGGCGTAAGTGTTCTTTTTATCAATGCTAAATGCAATGCGGCGGGAAGTTTGAATTTGAAACTCCAATACTTAAAAGTTACAATTAGTGAGAGCATTGCAGTCAGCTCGACAATTATTAAAATTTGCTGACATTTTATAGATTCAACAAATTTAAAGATCTAGATATTTATAAGTCCTCACTGAATATAGATTCCACTTTAAATATACCTACACGATGAAATTATTTCTTCTTTTGTTAAAAAATGCTCAAAGTTTTTAGTTTTCCACCTAATAATTTTGAGAGCATTGACATCATATCTTTAAGAAGATGAAGGCGGTGTTTTGATAAAACGAAGATATAAACAAAAACGTGCGGTGCCGTGGGACTTACGCTTTTCATTAAATATAAATTATAAAATCACGCACTGCTAAGTATACGATGCTAACTACTTTTACATGGTGGAGTTAGAAAATAGACAAAATTAAAAGTAACTAACTATTTGTACTTATAAGTAACTCCTATCAAATCCACAAAATTAAAAGAAATACATTTTTTTTATCATTGAAGCAAGCGTCTTGCAATAAATATGTATTGACTATTGAGAAAATAGTTAATAATGATAAGTTGATAGTTAAAGAGGATGATTGTAGTATAGATCCGAGTAATTAGGGACCATGACTGTTCCCTAACCCTCGCTCCCTGGCCAGACATCATTTAAAATATTATAAAATGTATCACTCCACTACACAAAAACTTCTGCTTGTATCAGGTTGAAATTTTACAAGCCTGTTTCAATTGTACTTTAGACTTAAGACGATGTGTAAGAAGTTTTTATTAAAATCGTTAGAACGTAAGATATCGTTAAACATGTCGTTTTCTCTACTTTAAATGTTTAGGGCCATTTTAATAAATTTAGCGATCTTTAACACTTCATAGCGGTGTCGGTGTTGGTTTTACTAAAAATAAATATTTTAAAAAGTTGATTGTCGCATTGAATAGATGACGTTAGAATTTCTTACCATCCTAAAATTCGAATTTTACATTTGAAGCTTACGTTTACGCGAGTGTTGCGCAGGAACTCTTGGGCGGATAAAGTTGTCCAAAGAACTCGTCCTGGGCATTGATTGGTAAAATGAACATGTGTACCATATTTCAACTACATCGGTCAACTTTTAATTAAGTTATCGTCATCGGTCGATTTCGTGACGGTCGGTTTTGTGAAGGTCGATTTTTTCGGATTTACTCCCGGGCGCCAGATGCTCCAAGAAAGTAAAAATTGTGTTGATAGTTAGAAATGCTTTGAATTGATAACTACACGACCAATTTTATCATGCCTTCTCTTTTCAAAGCTAAATAGATTCGTCCTTCATAGAAATAGCTTAAATAATATTATAATTTTAAATATTGGATCCTGGTCAAAGGATTACATTAAAATTATTAGTATCCTTTATTTATACTTGAAAGTTTCTTTAGTAATAACATTATTATAAATTTTAAGCTATGAGCTATTTAAATACATTCATTCAATGTGATACATTTAAAAATAATATTCATAAAACAATTAATTAATTTAGATCACTCATTAAAGCCCGGTCAAACACGAAGCGGACTGTCCGCCATCCATCGCTGACTAGGATGGTCAAACAGAACGTGGACTTTTTTTAACTAGGGTTCTTTTTTGTTTTATTATCAGCATGTCTAGTATAGTTCCTCTGACTGAGAAGAATTGCTTCTTCTATTCTCTTCGAGGCAACCAACACCCAAAAGAAAATGGATGCATAAAATAATGAAAAAGAGACATTTCACCGAGTTACACCGTCTGCGCTGTGAATTGAGTACATTTGAAGACCGGTTTTTTTAAAATTTTCGAATGTCTCAAGAACAATTTCAAAAGTTACATTTTAAATTTTCAAATTTTTACTTTATTATTTGATAAGGGAAATTCACTTCAAAATGTATGATACTTTAAAGTGTGTGCTTAATTTTAATGTAGGAGTATGCCAATCTTTCATTTTCTTCTTAAATGTCAATCAAATCCTACAGTTTGCAGAAAATAAATCTCGCCTTCAGAGTAGCTATTGAAAGAAGAAACTTCTGTTTTGTTTTCGGAAGAGATGGGAGGAGAAATCAACGAACCATAACACTTTTACAAGTAGCGAGAAGGACGTTTCAACCTTCTCCCACCTATTTCGTGATAATTAAATGAATTCCAAATTCGAAATTCCAACACCTCCAGTTCAATCATAGCAAGCAGAGAGGTGAGTAGGTCTGAAACTCTTTCGAGAGTAGTTCCATCTACGGAACGTTTAGTATAAACATTTGTTTAACTCGCGACCTGAACGTCAGGTAGTGAGGCAAGCGAGCTGTTCCTCGCTGTGTGTTTTCGTGTATCAACATTTCGGCGTGTTCTCCCTCCCCGGGACGTCCGGTGGAGAAACCCGAATGAGGCAAATGTTATTATAACACACGGGTGTTGTTACCCCCGGTATAACATAACTCTGCGAATGTTTAGTGTTTGAAATTTGAAAGCAGAGCTTGAATTCATCCTACCCCCTTACCCCAACAAACCCAAGAGAAAATATGGAAAAACTGGGAGAGGAAAACGCCTCTCACCGTTTGCCCTCCGTTCAATTAACAAATTGCCTATATTGTCCACAGAGAGAGCGTTTTCTAAAACTCTAACATTCTACCTATCACCTAACGAAAAAAAATATTTTTTTTGTCCTTTGCTCTTGCATCCAATTCATCACTTCAGTTATAACAATTCGTTTTTTCAACATACTAACTATACGTATAGAAACCAGGGAATAATATGTCATTTCATATCGCAATTGAAAAAGTGAGACGGATGATATAGATGTTTCATTCATTTTTCCGTGTGTTTTTTTATTTAACCGACACCACCATATCAAGTTTTCCATTCCTATGTCACAATTAAAAAAATAGCAATTCCTCTTTTCGCCCATAAAGAGTTCATCATTTCATATCACCGACGAGTGATAAGTAATAAATTTCATTTCAGCGAGGGAAAAGAATGGCTTGCAATGTTGTCTCTAACTTTGCATCAATTATTTTCAATTTAGCATTTGTTTTTAGCTCCAGTTTAGTACATATCAATCACGACAATTATTAACGTCAATAACCCTTGTCGATAAGGAAATATCCGAGAGTACAAACTTTTTTAATTGCTTTCTAGCGCTTTTATTTGCAGAAAAATATTAAATATATTATAATTAGATTCAGCCCCCCCCCCCCCCTCTCCCCCGAGAGAGAGATTGTCTGACCTTCATAAATTGATTACAATCAAATGAGACAAAAGCTATGTCCTTTCATCAAAAACAGCATTTTTTAAGTGGGGATAGTAATAATATATCAGAGAGATATTTGAGAACAAACTAAATATTAAACAATATTTCTTTATACATATCCCTTTCGTACTTTATTCTTTACTTTTTCATATTACTTTAAACACTGAATAATTTCTTTTCGTGTGCATTAGTTACAAATATTTCAACAATACAATATATTATGATGGTGTCTTTCAGTTAAAGAACTATCTTTGGCGTGAATGCTTTGAAATACTGCTATCATATCTTAAGAGATTACTTATGTTGGTAAAACTGCAGTTATCCAGCCACCTAGGAAAAAAAGTAGAAAATTAGGGAGCCTCACTCAAATGTACTGTTTAGACAAAGGGATATCATTTCTAAAATGTATTAATTATGTAGATATAATCTTTCAAATGTATAAATCTAAAAATTGAACTGAATTGAATGAAGGGATATAATCTCTTAAGTGTTTAAATCAAGCGAAATTGTGCCGTCAAGCGATTCTCGACAGTATAACTGCAGATTAGCCCTTATATTTTATGTACATGTACACCTATATTTTAAATTAATTTTAAAAAAATCAAAAATACTCAGAAAACAACATTAGAAAGTAAAACTTTTTTACACTTTTCCCGATCATGAAACAACTTAACAACATTTGAGTTATTTCACGAAGCATGAGAATGTCTATGAGGCTAGGAACATTGAGCCAAATGTTTACATGTGCCATAGATTCATGCCTAACTAACTAACTAACTCTGGGGTACAACAACCCGTGTAGGCCCTATATAAGTAGCCATAGATCCATGCCAAACTAACTAACTATAACTCTGGGGTACAATCCCCCGTGTAGGCCCTATATAAGTTGCCATAGATTCATGCCTAACTAACTAACTATAACTCTGGGGTAACTAACTATAACTGTGGGAAGCCCGTTGCCACGGTCTTAACGGCTCGTATATTAATCAAACTTAAACAAAATTGAATAGTATTAGGTTATTGTCCTACTAATCATTTTCAAATTTACTAAAGTTAACATTTGGCTAATGTAATTGCAATTAGTGATAATGTATAGGTTATAAAAGTTGACAAACTAACTTTAGTACGTTCAGTCATAACCTCACTTAAATAAACAAAACATTCAGGGATGTACTAATAATCATGTAATGTTAAGTCGTAGGTAACTATAGATGTTATACTATGTAATTATGTAATATATTACTCGCTCCGTGTCTAAGTTTGTCAACTCAGTCTGTCTTCTGACTTGACTCATCGTAAGGAAAACTTTTTGGACAGTTGTCGCAACTTTCAAAACCAAATAGTCAAACAGACTTGGGGAAGGGAAGTACTTCACTCATCACTCTCCCCTTTACCGCCTACTCTTAGGGTTAAAGATTCACTGTTTAGTTTAATGTTTTAGACGAGGCGAAGACAAGACTCAAGGGAGAGGAGGTTGTTTGGGGGGGGGGGGGAATGGCTCAAATTACACTTCAGACTCATTACTCAAACAGAAAACGAAACACAAACTGTTTATCTTCTCCCTCTCTCTTTTCTATCTCTACTTTCACCAATGTTGGTGTAACTTGTTAAAGACAAATATTTATTCCAATTAATTATATAAGCGATATTATTACGGGACATTTGACTGATTCAAATTAAATTTCCAAGGGAATTTCAACCTAAAATTTGATATATTAAAAAAAATCTATTTTTATTATATTGATTGATTTGAAAATATATCGAGAGTGTGTCATTTGACTAACAATATGAAAATAAAAAGAATATTTCAATCGGTGATTTTTTTAAAATCACTTCCATCATTAAAATGTTTAGAAAAAAAAAGAAGAAATTTTAGTATCAAAGTTGTTAAAATAACGTAAGTAATTAGTTTCTAAACAAACAAGAAAATAATAATAATTTCAAGATAAAAAGAACTTTTTATATACTACGTTTTTGAATTTTCTATTCAATCGTAAAAGTAATGTTGATAATATAATTGTTATTGTTATATAATATACAATGTTAGTGAAAAAAAAAGTAGTCCGAATTTATTTACTTCACATAAATGACAAACATTGAGAGAGCTGATTTTAAACCTATAAAAGGATAAATCTTTGTACAACGGATCTCCCCACACCAAATCTAAACCGTGCCATCGATATATTTGAAATAATATAAATAATGTAATCGATAAAAAATATAATCGATATATTTCCTGTTTTGCTGTCATTCAATGTTTATCTCTATTTATAAAAATCACAAATTTGAAACCCGTCAAAATGAAGATTGCGTAAATATGGGACATGGCAAAACAAATAAAATAACTTGCCGATTTTTTCCGAACTAACTTTCCATACAGCAAAATTTGCTAAAAACCAATTGAATTCTGCTGAAAGATGGCTAAAAGTATTAAAATAATGCATTGTCATCGTGTTCTGAGCTATGCTAAAAGTTTCAAAAGTCTAGCTATTCGGGAAGTTAGTTAGAAATCGATTGCCAGATTTGTACCGGACAAACAAACAAACAAACAAGAAAGCAAGCTAATAAAAACGTAGTAAAAAAGCAACTAACTCAATCAAACTTTATTATAATATTTATAATAAGACAACATATTTCAATAGTGTTCAACAAATGATTGTTTTCACTTCATTTTCGATTTTCACAAAATAAGATTTATTTCCATTAATTCCCAGGAATGGCCTAGATTTATTCCCAAAAAATAAACGACTTGTTAGATGGTTAGATTCGCATTTAAACGGCCTGCATTTTAGCATTTTTAAATCAACATTCCGCCGACACGATAATAGATAAATTTTAAGATAATAGATTCTTTATTTTCCAGTGAAATCCACGTCACTAAGGGTTTCGCTTTCACTACTGGAAGCGAAACCCACTTCACGAAGGGTATCGCTTTCACTACTGGAAGCGAAACCCACGTTACGAAGGGTTTTGTTTTCACTACTGTAAGCGAAACCTACGTCACGAAGGGTTTTGCTTTCACTACTGGAGCGAAACCCACGTCACGAAGGGTTTCGCTTTCACTCCTGTTAGCGAAACGTCGGACTTTAAACTCTTCTTGATGTGGATTTCACCGGAAAACATAGTTATTTATTGAGTTAACCCACATAAGCCTATGTACTAATTTAAATATTAAGATCATAACATTTACTATTAACTTAACACCAGCTCGAAAAGCCTTTAATTGTTGAATAGTATGCTATAGATAGATCAATGGGAATAGGCTTGTTTTGCACGACTCAGACATCCCACAACAGGAATCGTACAGTCAGGAATCGTACACCCAACCACGACAACATTGTTTCTCCAAGTGTGAAATGTCGCATACACTCTTCGTCCTGAGAATCGTGTACCCGACATCGTATTGAATGTAGGGAACTAAGGGAACTTACCAAGGTGTGATATAGGCCTAAGTTGCCCATCTCTATAAACATGTAAGGACGCTTCACGTAAGTACGTGGGGGCGATAATCGACGGTTTCTGTACATTAAAGTTAAAATTATTAAGTGTAATATAATTACACTAATTTTAAATGTAATATTCTTTTTCTACTCTTTAAGACCTTTAAATTGATGTATAACATATTATGGTAACTAAAACAATGTTTAGTCACCCGCCATTTTGAAAATTTTAATAATTGCATATTCTTTTTCAACACTTCAAGACCTTTAAGTTGATGTATACATGTCATAGTTACTAAAAACTTTTTTTAGTCGCCCGCCATATTGGCCACCATCTTGAAAATATTAGGTGTGACATTTTAATAGTTGCATATTCTTTTTCTGCATTTCAAGACCTTTAAATTGATAACATGACATGGTGACAAAAAATTTTTTTAGTCGCCCACCATATTGGCCGCCATCTTGAAAATATTAAGTGTGAAAAATCCAAAATGTGTCCAGTTGTCTCAAATGCCGAGATGCACCTGTGTGCCAAATTTAATGTTCCTAGCTATAGTAGTTTATGAATTGAAACCAGCAACGGACAGACACCAACGGACAGACAGACAGAGCCGTTATATAAGGTTTCTTTTTGTACTTTGTACAGAAAACTAAATTAAACGATTTAGTATTATCATGGTAGCTAATACTAGATTTTAATATTTTTCGATTTAACTCTCTTGAAGTGGATATCTTTATCTTGTGCATAACGTTTCTTAACTGAAGTCACAATAACTAGTTAGGCTTAGGGAATAGGATGTGAATCTGAATAGTTCAATTTGTTTTCGGTTTAAATTAACTAAGTTTGCAACACCGCTAAATATCGTTACAGTAAGTAAAAATGAAACGTTAAATTTTAATTTATTTAAGTTCGAATGACACAGAAAAACTATATGGAGGAAGCTGTAGGTGGTTGCATCTATGGCTACAATAATACCACAAAACTGCTTTTATATTACTTAATTTTA
Source organism: Gerris lacustris (assembly GCA_951217055.1). Classification (NCBI taxonomy): domain Eukaryota; kingdom Metazoa; phylum Arthropoda; class Insecta; order Hemiptera; family Gerridae; genus Gerris; species Gerris lacustris. The sequence continues at coordinate 23,055,861 of OX578280.1, forward strand.
ATTTACACTAAAATACATCACACTATGTATACAATTAATTATAGCTAGAACGCAATTAGTTGAACATTAAACACATATTTATATATAATCATCCCACAAGCAAATAACTGTGCGGAAACTATTATTGTTTTTGAGTTCCCTTCTATTTCAGGAAGGTAAAATAACAAAACTATAATAGTTTAATGCAAATTTAAATGCTAAAAGGTAATGCAGTTTCTTTTAAGCATTTACGAAGATAAATTTTATCAGTTTATCTAAATGTTTATACGAATTCCAGAAACGAGATAAGTAAAACAATTCTAAAAATGCTTACGTTGTGTTATACGTATAAGTATTTCAGAGTAACACCGCTCTTTTTTGCCAGTTCCTCCCCTCTTTCACCTTAGGTGTTAAAAATGTTGAATTTAATTAAATAGGTGTTGTTTTGTGGGGTTCTCCCCCCTCATTTGTGTTGGTACGAAGGAAATGACGGGAAGAAGGGTCAGGTGGTCAGGGAAATGCTGCATTGCAGAGTCAGTAAATTAAGTATTCACCTATGGTTTGCTGTACGGCATTGTTGGGGTAAAAACCACTCACAAGTCTGTTATATTATGACTTTTATACTCTTATAGTAGTCCGCCAAACAATGTAAACTTGTTTTATAAACGTTATTTCTAAAAAAAAGAACTTAAGTAAAACAATTCTAGGAATGAGCTTATGAAAACAATGCGAAACGAATCCAAAACAAAATATTTTATTAAGTCGTGTAGCCTGATGTACCCTGTAAAAACAGGAAACTCCGTAAAAATAACTATTAGCTGTAGCTGTAAAAAATAGGTTACTAGTGCACTCGAATAAATAACATTATAGAAGACATTTAAATTTTGGCACATATTTTTTTATTTGGGAATCAACATTTCTGCTTTAGAAGCACTTTTGGAAGTTGACATTTTTTTCCTCTCTTAAAATCAAAATGCCCACTCCTGTTTGACGTTTTAGATCTTTCTGAACAAATTTAGTTGCGTGTCTGTCTGCCAGTCGGACGGTGTCGTTTGTCGGTCTTTGAGTTCGCGAATCATAGCCACACGCATAACTTCCACAATTTTCATCCAAATATCATTTTGAATAAATTTAAAAATCCCTGTGAAATCGTCTGCGCAGATACAAACGTATAATCCTCCAAACGTCCATTTATCGTGACCTAATGGTCAAATTTCGCTCAAATTTAAAGGATAGTTGAGCATAGAACGTATAATGGTGCCGTATGAATTTCATCATGATCGTATCATTAGTAGTCACAGTCACTGCACATGCGCAACATTAAGATCCATGTCACACGCATAACTTCCACAATTTTCATCGGATTTCAATGAAATTGTCAGGAATTGTGCAGGTTATGCCCTATATGGCCCCGTATAAATGGTATTGTAATTAGATTTTATAACAGCCACTGCACATGCGCAAACGTTAAATGCGCCAAACATCAATTTCTCAAGGTCTAACCAACCAATTTTGCTCATAATTGGTGGATAGTTAGGCACTGACCCACAGATAATTCCCATGGTTTTTTTGAGGAAGCTAAGTGCCACACTATTTTTTTTTTTTTTTTTTTTTTTTTCGAGTCTTTTTTTCGAAAGAAAATATTTTCTTTGAATCATAATTAAAGAGAAAATGACCAAAGATTTTTACCCGAATAGTCTTTCTTTGAATCTTTTAAGATGCTATATATACTTTTTTTGTAGTCATTTAAATTCAATATAAAGATAAGCATTTACTATTTGCAAATGGAAGAGTTAACTGTAATTCTAAATTTACATAGTTAGTAGGTTTAAGAAATCATGTGGCGACGTCTGGTGCATTTTAAGTAAAACATTTTTAAGGAAGAATTAAACATCTTACGTCTGATTAGAATAACAAACGTTATAAGAAAATGTTTAATCTTTGGCTTGTCAACATTTAAAAACACCTGTGAACGTGGACAGTATATTTTTTTAAAAGTTGAATGGCAAGTGAAAAAAAAAAAATAAAAATAAGGGTGTAAAAAGTTGCTAAATTTCGTTGAGCCAAAAAGTTGGTTGGGAATTACAGCTTTCACATTGCAAGATTCAAGAAATTTTTTTTTTTAGTGATCCGACTCTTTCAGCCGTTCCTAGATACAACGTAGGAGTTGAGAAAACAGGGTAAAAATGGATTCCGCGTTGAGTACAAGGGTGCGAAAAAGTTCATTATGCAAATATTCTTAGTAGGATGGAGAGGGGAGTGGGGTTCAGACAGGACTAGAAGCGTTGAAAATGAGAAACTAAAATGTAGAAGGGGTAAGCTTCCTCGACTTGTAATATTCTTTAGAAAATTATGAAAACAAGGGAGTCATAGAATTGAGTCAAGGAGTTGCTGAAACACGCTCTGGGTTTTACCTCCATCTTTAACACTCAGCTCAGGCAAAATATTAAAAACTGATTCTCAAAAACTGAAAATCGTGTTGAGCCTTAGTTGAATTTCAACAGGAGGGAATACGAGTTCAGGACCTAAATATAAAAAACGACAATTTCATTTAAAAATAGTTTTAAATTTATGAAATTATTTATTATTTTGAATATTGAATAGAGAAACAAGAAAATATAATTGATATAAAGAATTGCTTTTAATAATAATAAGGCTGGATTTTCGGCGAAGCGATAATTTTTGGATCATTCTCTTAGAATTAGCTAAAATTGTGAGGTCCTTTTGTTGTTTTTCGGAATAGTTAAAAGAATTGTATAAGAATTTTAAAGCGTGTATTAATTATTAAAATAAAAATGTAAACGCATCTCTAATCTCTAATCGATTACCAATAACTAAAGTTTTAAGACAAGGTTCTGAGATGGCATCGCCCTCAGCATACGTCTACGTCCAGGTCATACTTAGTGCATGGAACAGAGCTTGTGGTGATTTGGGAGTGAAATAAAATACCAAGTAATTAATTCATTGTTGTTTGCAAATGATCAAGCACTTATATAAGTATAGATAAAGACGATTTCAAGAATTTATTTCGAAGTGGAGAGAGAATTTATATAAATGAAAATATTATTTAATCAAACAAGCCAAATATACAGTCAGTTGTCAGTTCGAAGAAAGTAAAAGCTTTTGATATTGATAGAAATCTTTCTCACTTATTCAACTAAATTCTTACCAAAACAAGGTGGACACATCAGTGTCTAAGATAAAATATCTTTAAGTTGCCTTATAGGTAAGTAATATCATTAAATAACCAACTGATGTTTTCTTTTGCTGCTATCATTTATAGGTTACAATACATCTTTATAGGTTGTTACAGAGGATCTACTCGGCCAAGTATCTACTCGATGTGCAATCTAACGTGAAAAATAAGTTAAGAACCATTATTTATTATACCCTTTAAGATAAATTAGAACAAATCAATCGTTTGTCTTATTAAAGATATAATTATTAAGTAAATCCTTTTTGCACTAGTATTAATCATAAACTTACATAAATAATAATTTTTATTATATTTATATGCTAATGAATAATGAAAAACGTACATTTCTTTTCACTCTGATTATACAAAAAGATTATGTCTGACTCTTCAGTCCAAACTTTTAGATAAACTTATGCAAGCTACCACGGACCAACAAAATAAACTTTTAATAACTGAATAAATTGAAATAAACATTTTAAAAATTACATTCTAAGATAAACTTAAAACTAATTCAGTATTTACACTTTGTATAAGTTCTAAGGTACTCGTAGATTTAAGTGAATTTCCTAACTATACAGAGAAATTATCAAATTTTATTTTATCATTTCCTACAATCCCTTTACCCCATTTACCTTAAGCTTTGAGATACACTTTTATATTATTGTATCCATTTATTGGATGGTTTTAATGATACAACTATACTTAACAATTATTATCGGTCATAATATTAGCCGGTGGGTGCAATTAATTCTAATTGTATTATTAATTATTTTTAAAGTTAACTTCTTAAACACTTAAGTATTGTGTAATCTTAAGAACTCATTGGACGAACTAAAACAAACTAACATACACAATTAGTCTATTATGTTACATTTAGGCTATTTGTTCCATTATTTATTTGGTATAGGATATAGATAGGGATCCCTTCTCTTGATGCTTCTAAGCCGGTATTTGGCAACGTTATATTAACCCTTGGGTCTAACGAGAAGTCTTGTAACCGGTGATTCATATCTATAATTTATTGCATTTATGTAAATCTCTTTGCTTCTCCGTTGCCTCAAGTTTGAAATCCTTTAGGTAAACTATCCATATCTAAATTACAAATGTTTCACCATGTAAATCTCCCCCTCCCTCCCCCCTCCAAACTTCTATATTTTACACCTTTGGTCCTATCATTACTTTACCAACTAAAAGAATTTGTTAAAATTTGAATATACATAGTTATTTATTACAAATTTCGCTTCCGAGCTTATATCGAAGGTAACAGAAGCTATGTGATCGTTCTAAAGAACGAAAATATTTTATATCTCCGATTTCAAACATTCCAAGACGAAAATCAGGGAACATTTTTGGTTCCGTGTCTCAAAATAGTGTGTTGTGGGCTTGGAAACCAGCTATTATATCTTAGCCCCTATTAGATATTTACTGCAAACCGGTTTCAAACACTCCAAATGGTAATTATAAGTGAAATGAAGACCAAATAAAATATTCATTATAAGTGAAATAAAGACCAAATAAAAGTCATTATAAGTGAAATGAAGACCAAATAAATTAGTCATTATAAGTGAAAAAATGAAGACCAAATAAAATAGTCATTATAAGTGAAATGAAGACCAAATAAAATAGTCATTATAAGTGCAATGAAGACCAAATAAAATAGTCATTATAAGTGAAATGAAGACCAAATAAAATAGTCATTATAAGTGAAATGAAGACCAAATAAAATAGTCATTATAAGTGAAATGAAGACCAAATAAAATAGTCATTATAAGTGCAATGAAGACCAAATAAAATGGTCACAATCAGTGAACTGATGACAAAAAAAAAAAAATTGTCAAAATTAGCATGTATTAACTAGTACATATTGTGTGTTTTGTCTACAAATTATCTATAAACAGGCTGAAAAACACTAGTTAAGGTAAAATGACAGTAAATAATACCTTTATAAATCAATTTTAAACTTAAATAATTTGTAAATTCAGTTGCTAGTCCAGAAGATAGCGTGCATAAAAGTTTCTGACAAACTTCAAGGGTGTGTCCTCCAAGTCCGCGGACATAGCTTGGCAATACATTAAAAAAAAAAAAAAAAAAAAAAAAATCAGGGATGTCGAGAGCAGCCATGTAACTTTCAATTTGGCTGACAATATTTCATGATCCTGAATACAAAATTGGTCAGTAGACAAAAAATCAAGTTGATGTTAAGGGGCCCACACACTTACAGTTTAACTGCAGGCCGTTATCGTATACGATTATCGTAAGGCCAAAATCTCAGACCACCACACATTACCCGTCCACCGCCTGCAGGCAATCGTAAAGAACTACAGATCTGTGCCTGTATGCACCACACACTGTGCGATGAATGCCTGCAGGCCGATATCTGTCGATTTTTAACTGCAGTCCGACGAAGGGAAATAAACAAAATAAATACGAATCACTCTACACGCCTGTAGGCCGACTGATAGTGTAGGGCGACATTGATCTTGAGGCACAGGCCGGACAGTCCACGGACTGTCATCTCTCCTTCCATCCGATCCTTGCCTCTACTCTCCACACACCTACAGTCTACCTCCGACTGCAGTCCGTCATCTTAAGGAAAACTGACGAGTGTGTGGCCAAGCTCCGTGGACGGACAGATCGTTATCTTCAGTTAAACTGTTAGTGTGTGGGCCGCTTAAGTATGTCACTTAATAGGTGACACTTTGAGTTTGAGAATTATTTGAATAACTAAGATATCAAGTGACTAATTAATATCAGCGTGATTATTGGTCAACTAAATAAATTTATACTCAGGATTATGAAACTAACATTTTCCATTAAAATGGGTGGGGCAAAGCCATTCTCCACCGGTCTGTTATTTTAAACAGGATATGGCCAATCTATGTCCTGGACCATGTGTAAAATTTTACTATCTGTTAATAATGTGTGTAATCATTTACTATAGTTAATTATGTGTACAAAATGCATACATACATTATAACAGAAAATTATTCGTACTTCGAAATAATAATTAAATTAAAGTTGATTTGGTTTATATAGTTAATTTAATTTCCTTATAAATACAAAATAATTAATTGAATATAAATTATATATTCGTATGTTATATTTTTGATAATGACTATGTGATTATCATTAAAGTGTTTTGTTTTATACCTTAACCCTAGAATACTACCGTTAAATATTAATATGTTGTTACTACCGATACGTCATTGTGACTATAATTGGATCTTATTTAAATTAAACTATTTTTTTGTCTCAAAATATAGTAAGTTACTTAAAAATGCATTATTAGTTTGGTTTATAATAAATAAATAGGCGATTCATGAATATTTCTTTAAAAAAAGTAGGTACACATTTCTGTATTAATAAGAAGAGGAACATAATTTTCTATCAGGTAACATCTATTCACAGTAATGTTTTCGTCTGTTTCAGTCAAATTTCTTACAACTAAGCGTTAAAAAAATTATAATTATAAAAAAAATTAAACAGGGTAGGCATACAGGGACGTTGGGAACCATTGGACGTAGTGGGCGACTGGCAGCCATTTTTATCAATTCAATACGTCACTTTGACGCGTAGGTAGTGTTCTAGGGTTAAAGAAGGAAATAATGTTTTTCAAAACGTCGCGCGTCGGTAAAAAAGAAACTTAAAATTTTAATTTAGACTCATCCTCGATATCCATAATTTGTATAATTGATAATTATAATATGGGTGGGTGTCTTAAAGAATGCTTTAAATTTTATAAAAGTAATTTCAGAATTACATAAAAGATGAAATCATGAATTATTTCTAGTAATTAATAATAATTACAAAGAACAGAATGATATAGAGTTAGATTTGTTTTAACTATATTCTTATTAAAATTTTGTTTACATAGTCAAAAAATAAATTTACAAGGCCGAAACAAGAAATTTCTTATCTGATTAAGAGTTAGTCGTTGCGGTTTTTAAAAAGTCTGTGATATGAACATGAAAAAATGTAAAAAAAACAAACAAAAAAAACAAACTTTTATTTAAAACTTGGCAAGAGATACGTATGAATGGAGTGAGTTTTTTCTGAGGCGGCAATTGCCCGGGGCGTGCATGTATTGTTTGCTCTTTTCCTCCCGCACGGGGGGAAAAAAGCTATACACTGGTGTACTGCACGGTAGTATGTCACAAGTCCCCAAGGGCTAAGCTCTTGCTTCCTTATCTGTAGCGAACTACAAGAGGGGGGTAGGGGGAGGTTTAAAAACCACGTTGCTATGGTTAGGAAGGTAAAGACGAAAAGTGTCATGGCAGGAAAACATGGATGACAAGCTCGAACTAAGAAAGACTCAAGTTTACTTTCCTACTGAGTCTGACATATTAACGTCACGTACCCAAACCCACATACCTTTAACACACGTCACAGAAAAAAGGAAAACAAACTGGAATTATATTTCTATTTTTTTTCCTTTAAGAAAAGTTTTTATTCAATTTAACATTAAGTATAAGCTACTCTTGATATGATATGTTAAACCTTGACAAAATAATTTCTTTTAAAGCGACATATAAGGAATTATTTTTTTGAGAACTGAAGATTAATGTAGGCAATTATTTGTCGCTAGTCCAAGTAAAAAACGTTCAGGAAAATCCTATTAACAAATTAAATTCCCAATTAATTTTTTTTATTTAGAATATACATCCGATATCCCTCAACTTCCTACTACCCAATTAGCTACCTTCGCTGACGACAAGTGTATATTCTCCACATCCTCTGATCCGAATACAGCATCCACCAACATCCAAAACCATCTTGATCTCCTTGAACCTTGGTTAAGGAAATGGAGGATAAAAATAAATGAGCAAAAAAGTGTTCACGTCACTTTTACCTTCAGGCATTCAACATGTCCCCCAGTCATCCTCAACCAAGGAGTCATCCCTCAATCCTGTTCCGTAAGATACCTAAGTCTCCATCTTGACCGACGATTGACTTGGGCTTTACACACCAAAACTAAACGCACGGACACTAACAGACGGTACAAACTCTTACTCCGACTCCTCGACCAAAGATCCCACCTATCCATTTCTAATAAACTCCTTATCTACAATTCCATACTCAAACCAATTTGGACCTATGGAATTGAGCTCTGGGGTAGCACCAAGCGCTCAAATTCTTATAGGATCCAATCCCTTCAATCAAAGATCCTTCGAAAAATCACTAACTCTCCTGCATACGTTTCTAATCTCACAATTCACAACGACCTCAAAATTCCCTTTGTACAAGACCTCGCTTCTTCCCGCTACACAAAATTCCATGAAAACCTACACTATCATCCTAATCCTTTAGTCAAATCCATTGCTTTCATTCATATCCCCGACCATAGCTTCTATTCATAGCCCTCCCCGTTGGCTGAAGAGGAGTTGGCCAAGAGATTTATTGCAATAATTATAATAATGTAAAATACCTGATAGGAGTACTACCACAGGGTAGCCTCTCCTCTTACGATCAACCACGCTAATAAACCATTGTTATCTATGTTACTAATAGCAATCTTTTGCAAGTACCTTAAAATAAAAATTAAAAAAAAAAAAAAGAATATGATAACCTAGTATATATATATTACGTTTGGGCTTAATTACTCATTATTTTACTTAAATATAATTTTGAAAAACCCTTGATAGTAAGCCTCCATTCTGAAAAAGCATGTACCAAAAAATTAACTTCCTAGCTAGCTCTAGGTAACATTTTGCTTCCGACCTTACTGAAGGTAACAGAAGCAATCTTTTGTTAATTCTTTAAAGCAACAGATAGAAAAACATGATTAAGTTTTAAGTTGAATTTAGTTCGATTGCTTGACGATATTTATTTTGCTTCCAAGCTTACCGAAGGTAAAGGAAGCTATGTGATGGTTCTGAAGAACGAAAAAATGTTAGGTCTCCGATTTCAAAAAATCCAATACAGAAATCCGTTTCAGACATCAGGGAACATTTTTGGTTCCATGTCTGTGTGTGGGTAAGTCACTCGATGTTTTCGAACCAACACATCTTAAAAATTACTCATCTAATTTTATTGAAATTTGGATGGTAGGTCATAATTAGCCCATTGTTGGTCCCATATAAGTTTTATCCTTCTGCGCCTATTTATTTTTCTTCCACATGTGTTGAAACATACCTTATTTTCACCTATATAATCAAATTCACACTTATCTGATTTTTATGATAATTAAGTCTCCCAGTAATTTCGAGTTTAATATCAATAAAAAATAATAAAGAAAGAAAATCGTACAAAAAAAAAAAATAAATAAAAAAAAATACTAACATTCAACATAAAACTTTTACACCAAATAATAAGAAAAAATAATTTAGCATTGTAATTAATTAAATATGTATGTAAAATAAGTAAAAACAAAAAAATATTATTATAATACACACATAAATAATAATATGTATATTAAAATTAATATCCAACTCATACAGTGGTACCCAGGTAATTATTATAACGCTATATAACAGTAAAAGAGCAATTAATTTGAAGCACGAAAGTAGGATTTAAACAATAAACTAAGGTAGAAGAGATGAGGGAAATTTATTTTCTTCTATACAATAGCATGTAGCTTTAACAATTAATGAAATAAAGATAAATAAGTATTTGCGTGCACAACAAACTTATACATCAGGAGTTTATGTTTATTAATTTATTTACTGCTTATAAATCATAACTTTATAACATAACAAGTTCATTTATATGCTTGAATCGACATACACAACACATATGCGCGATTTCGTTCAGGCAGTTTTGCCCCAATAATGTTGGACGTGCGCAGAGGAAAGGGGTTTGAAGGAAAGTTTTGTTTTTCGTAATATATATAAAATGAAAAAGTACCCATAAATATGACTGTTCTCATCAATGCAGAAAATACTTCTTAATCTTATTAATAACCAATTCATTAAACAAATTAATCAACTTATTAATAATTTGATATATATGCGTAATGCGTATGAATCACATATTGCAGAGGTATTATCAACAATATTAAATTTTACAGGAAATGAAAATTTCGCTTCATGACCTAAAATATGTGTTAATGTAAAAGAAAGGGATATGTGCTGGACATGCTTATCCTTTCTGCACTACATGAAAAATATAAATTAAAAATAAATAGAAGGAGTTATTGGATAAGTCTGGATTTTTCACAGGAGTAGAGTCTAAACTTCTAGATCACAAAAATGCAAAAAAGTGAATTTCGTAAAAAAAAATCAACATATCTCCTTTCGTCAATATGTGGTTCGTATATATTTGCACTATTATAAAAAGAGGTAATAGTTTGTTTGTGCTTATTTTGCCACTAATCTCTAAAGCTACTAAATAGATTTTAATATAAATTTCACCCAAGTTTATAAGCAATGATGGTTTTAGGCTATAAGAATTACTTTTATTCCACAGAAATAATACATAGCCAGTACCAGTACAGCACTAATACATACAAGGTACAGGAGTAACTCTCACTCAAGTTAACAACTCTGACTTCTATTTCTTTTTAACTCCATCTCTCCGACGCTTATGATGACCGTCTGCTGTTAATCCGGGTTATTCCACTTAAAGCTATTTAGGAAAGAGAATTTTGCTTTCGAAGGTATATGATCGTTCTGAAGAGCGAAAAATTTTTATGTCTCTGATTTTAAAAATTCCAAGACAGAAATTCGTTTCAGAAATCAGAGAACATTTTTGGTTCCATGTCTGTCTGTCGCTCAAATTTTGCGAACCAACACATCTTAAAAACTACGCGTCCATACATGTTTGAGTGCATTTATTTGGGATGATTGCATATTAACATTGAGAGCATATTTTGCACTTTTTAAATGCATATTATAAGTGCACATTTCGAACTTTGTAAATGCATATCTCTAAGTTTTTGTCTTTAAGTGCATATTGATCCGAAATCTAAGATAAGTAACCGTAGGGTAAAACAGAAGGAAGTAAATCCATTTAATTTTTAATTGCTTCTATGATGAAGATTATATTGATTCTGCTATGTTATAAACGGAATTCAATAAATAAGCCCTTATTCTATGAAAATCTCTGAAAATGTAAGTAGCACAACTTTCTCTCTCTTTCTTTCTCTTTTCATCGTTTTCATTTACGTATTTAAGTATTCAACTTTCTACGTGACTGTTCTCTTATCTCTTTTATTTTCTACACCGTTTATTTTTCCTTTAATTTCCTTTTATTCTATATATTTATATAATATTTTAAATGTTAATGAGTATGTGAAAACTAATTTATATATATATATATATATATATATATATATATATATATATATATATATATATATATATATATATATATATATATATATATATATATATATATATATATATATGCGACACAAAAAAGCTTTTAATAATATTTAAGATATCTCGAATAAATAAATAGTAGGATTCGATAATAATATTTTAATTATTTAAAATAAGTGTAGTCCTTATAACACGCAAAAATGAGGAAAAAAGTAATTTTTTTTTTCTTAAATTTATATGTTAGCATGGAACGAATATAAAAATTATTTCTACATCAAATAATACACACACTTTAACGTGAAAAATATGCATATATGTATGATAGAATATAGCATAAAAGTACTTCCCAAAAACACACAAATACAAAAACGAATATTAGAATAAGTGATTGGCTCTCTATTTAAAGATAGTTCTATTAGCTCTATATAATATAATGAATGTAAGGGTAAAATTATTTAAACATCCAAAATAGTCGCAAATATTTTTTACAAATCACTACCCCTTTAACCGAAACTAAATTATTTCAGGGATTGACGATAACCATTAGGGTTGGATAAAAACAGAACTTTGAGGTAAACAAGATGAATTAGTAATAATGTAGTTAGGTATATATAATATAAATGTATACAAACATAGAAAGCAATTTAAGTAATACTATATGTTACAAAAAATAGCAAATTTACTGCAGTTTTGACAATATTTTTTGACCCAAAGTGTGGTCAAAGTATCGCAAAAGTGCACTTTTTCTTTAGTCCCTACCATCAATAATATATAGAATAGTATATACGATGTATTGTGAGTCCATGAAAATTTGAAAATGGTGATCTCAGTAATTTCTGTTATTTATCTAAACCATTTTTGTTATACAAATATGTTTTTTTTTTACAAATAAACAAAATCATTACAATGTATCAAGCCTAAAATAAATTCCTTTGGGACCTAATTATTTTACAAACAGTACGATTTCGGTAGTCGATAAAGCCTATTATTTTTAGATTAAACAAGAAACGAAAACATAAATAAAAAAGCTGACTGAATGAAATAAAAGCGTTATTCGAATCATTTAAGCATATATGTTTTAATTAGTAAACTTAGGCGACGAAGGTATCAGGGGACAAATCAGAAGGGCCTAAGCGCATATAAGCGTATAAGATCTCTATGGAGAGAGAAGGGAAAAACAAACAGAGGATGGTTATTGGTTATTTTATAAAAGGGTGCTGTATTGAAACTTAAGAGAAGGAGCAATTAATAACAAAGCTTTGATAGAGCAGTGTTTTTTTTTTTTGGAAATAAGAAATAAATGTAACAATGCTTTCAGTTTTTTGTTTATATTTAATTTATTAAATCAGGAACAGGGCTTCCTGTATTCATCAACTGTTGAGAGCCCTGAACAGGAAGCTTATAGGAAAACCGGAGATCCCAACATGCTATAATATATAATAATTCTTAAGTTCTTGTTTTAACCCATGGATTGAAAACCTGCGGCCTTATAGAAGAGAAATGTTCATCTTTACAAGCCTCATCAATGAGGATTTGATTATATCGAAATATGATTGAAGGCAAAACAAGAAGAAACAGAATAAAAAAAAACAAAAACTAACTTGAAATGAAGTTCATTTAAATTAAATCCTTAACTTGTTATATGTACTATAATCCTCAACATAAGTTAAATCCATAAAAGAAATCACCAAACCAATCATGCTCGAACATTTATTTAAGGGTGGATAGAAGATAAAAAACAGATTACCCCATGAAGCCAGCCACGAATGAAGGGAAAAAGATGATTATATTAAACCCTCTCTCCAAAAGCATGGTGTGCTATGGATCAAAGCAAAAAGGTTGACAGAAGACTGCCAAGCATGGAACAATCTTTTGTTAATCCTTTGTGACTTTTTTTGTTAATCCTTTAGAACAGCAGGTAGATAAACGAGATTAAGTTTTAAGTTGAATTAAGTTCGATCGTTTAACAATATTTCTTTTTTAATTTTTATCACTAGGAATTAATTTTTCAAAAATCACAGGCATGGATCCAAGCTAAAAGCATGGCATGCTATGGATCCAAACAAAAAGTACAGATAGCTTATGGATCCAGGCAATATGGTTGACAGAAGACTGCCAAGCTTGGAATAATCTTTTGTTAATTCTTTAGAACAGCAGGTAGAAAAACATGATTAAGTTTTAAGTTGAATTTTGTTCCAGTGTTTGACAATATTTCTTTTTTATTTTTTATCATTATGAATTCATTTTTAAAAAATCTCGGGTAAATCAACTCATTTTGTATAAAACTTTTTCGAACCAAAAAAAAAAACAACATTAAGTTCATCCGTTAAAACTCTTTAAACTACTATCTAAGTTGGAATTTCTACAATACTTCGTTAGTTCTCCAGAAAATTTGAACAAATTTCAAGTATCTTTTTACTACAGATACCTTGGCAGTTAGAGCTTAAAGCGTCTTACTCTATCTTTCTCTCTCTTAGGCATATAAGCATGTATATACATTGTCAGTCACGACTGTTTGTTGCATTGTGTTCTATTTGTGTATTCATGACGTAGAGTATAGAAAGGTTGAACCCTCAATGCTTGACTGAATCGAACCCTTAACTCTCCCTGCCTCCAAAATAAAGGATATTCTAGATCGACATCTTAAAATAAAGCAGCCTTATCTCTCTGATTTGATCCCAACTTTATACTTTGATCCTGACATATGTTACTTACTACCTCTTTCTGTTATTTCTTCTGGATTCTTTCTGTATGAATATCATAGGATTTAAGAATATCTTTTTTGAAGATCGTGATAATAGGCTTTTTTTATATTCTTTTTTGTTTGCGATTCTTCCTCTATAGAAGTTAGATTTACGATTTTGATTGTTAACAAAGTTCACGTATTTGCAACTTATTTCGTCGGGACAATTCTTTATTTCCTTTTTCTCTAGCATGTTTGTTTTTATACATTTCTATTTATTTTACTGCACCAATTTTACTTTGACGTATACAATTTCCAACGAGAAATACATTCTTGACAATAAATATGAATTTATAGCAAAATAATTCATGTATTAATAAAATATTGATGTACGAGTTCTATGTAAGAATCTATATACAGAAATGGTAAAAAAATGCAGAAAGTTAAGAGAATAAGAAATGGTTGCGAGCGAAGTTAGTATACTAGGTATGTCCCCTCTCCCCTAATATAAATATGAAGAATATAAAATACTTTTAAATTATAAATATATTCTTGTTTAATTATAAACAAGAAAAAGTAAGGAAGAGACAAAGAAATCACAAGTCTCACGAGAATTGAAAAGGAAGAAATAAAATATTTATTATCTATTATATATCAAGTCTCCTAAAAAAAACTGGAGGAAAAATGGCGAAACAGAATTTAAAAAATAAAACATTTAAAAAACATTTCTTTCTGGAGATTTAAAAAAAACCATTTATTATTAGAGGGACAAAATTAAAAAAAAAAAGTTATTTACATAATATAAATAATTATAATGTAAAAAGGATAGGGTCATGTATTTTGTTAACTATAGATGAGATACATAATGCATAATCAAGTTAGATGAAGTAATTAATTATTAATTAACGATTGATTCATTTTACATTTTGATATGTTAAAATATTCACGAATTAGTTCTGATGTTACAATTAACTTGTCTTTTCCTTTCATTCGTCATATATTAAACTAAACAGCATCATTAATATTAATTTATTTGAATTAGAATTAATTCAACATTTGATATTTTAAGTCAATTTTTAATTCGTGAAATGTATTTTAATGCAGAATTATGGAAGCATTTAAAAACATTAGTCATTTTTAATGATGGTACGGTTTGTTAATAGAGTAATTTTAAATTTATATATATATATATATATATATATATATATATATATATATATATATATATATATATATATATATATATATATATATATATATATATATAATATGTATTAAGATTTAAGGTTAACAGCCTTCGAAATGGGAGTAAATTTACTTATCTACAGAAGGGAGGAAAAGTGAATTGTACTACGTTTTTATTAGCTTGTTTTCTTGTTTGTTTGTTTGTCCGGTACAAATCTGGAAATCAATTTCTAACTAACTTCCCGAATAACTAGACATTTGAAACTTTTAGCATAGCTCAGAACACGATGACAATGCATTATACTTTTATAATGCATAGTCAATACTTTTAGCCATCTTTCAGCAGAATTGAATTGGGTTTCAGCAAATTTTTCCATATGGAAAGTTAGTTCTGAAAAAATCCGCAAGTTATTTTATTTGTTTTGCCATGTCCCATATTTACAATCTTCATTTTGATGGGTTTCAAATTTGTGATTTTAATAAATAAGATATATACATTGAAGGACAACAAAACAGGAAATATATTGATTATATTATTTATCGATTATATTATTTCAAATATATCGATGACACGGTTTAGGTTTGGTGTTAGGGAGATCCGTTGTTCAAAGATTTGTCCTTTTATAGGTTTATGATCAGCTCTCTAGATGGTTGTCATTTATGTGAAGTAAATAAATTTGGAACTATTTTTTTTTCACTAACATTATATATTATTTAACAATAACAATTATGTTATCATCATTATATACGATTCAACAGAAAATTTAAAACGTAGAATATAGAAAGTTCTTTTTATCTTGAAATTATTTATTTTTAGTTGACAGGAAAATAAGGGAATAATGAAGTCTCATGATTCCATCTAGTGTTGCCCTAGATAAAGCACAAGTAAGTAAGGTTGGTGCTAAATACACAATTTCTTGAAACTTTTGTTTAATGACTAAATATATAATGACATTTTCACACATGTCTTATAACCTCCCAACGGTTGTCATGGGGATGTATCAGTAAAATAAACAAACAAGTTAAAAGTGAAATCATTATTTCTAAATATCGATAAACTAATCCATATGAAAATCAGTTATCAATACTATTCAATACACGACTTAGCAACCAGCTGATTCCCCCATCAAATTTTAGTATTGAAATTTAAATAATTACTATCTATAATTTAATTTTTTGTTTGTGATTAAACTTATTTAGAGAATTTTAATATTATATCTAACTATTTTTTTATATTTTTGTTTAAAATAAAAAAAAAATTATCATATGAAGAGATACAAACTAACTTGAGGTAATAATCCTCAATTTGACTTTACTAAAAATATTACTTTTTGCTTAATAAAATAGTTTAAAACAATTTGACTTTACTAAAAATATTACTTTTTGCTTAATAAAATAGTTTAAAATGAAAATCTTATTCAATTACATTTACCTCTCTTCTGTAGATAAAATCTTTTACGTACCTCGGGAGTAAAAATCAATAGTACCCGAGCGTTAATTAACTCCCTCGGCTCCGCCTCAGGAACCAACTTCAACGCCCAGGGTACAACAATTTAATTTACCCCCTTGGTGCATAAATAACTATTACTTGACCAAATTGGGTATGTAAATAACTGTTTAATACGTGTTTCTGAAACATTTCGTCCCTAAAAGGTCATCTTCAGTCAGAAAATAAAAATTTAAAAGTTATGGAAGCTCAAAGTTTGTTCATCACTATTGATATAATAAAATGTTTATATTTCATAGCTTGTATCACATCGATAACAAACCCAATTTAGTCAAACAAATATTTGCATTGTGAAGTAAATTTACTCCTCTTTTGAATGCCCTAAACCGAATATGTCATTTGTCAATGTATGCAAAACTAAGATCAATAGATTTGGGTGACTATGCTTAGCTGAAACATTCTGCCAAGCATACACACACCCACACACACACACACACACACACACACACACATATATATATATATATATATATATATATATATATATATATATATATATATATATATATATATATATATTACACAGAGTAGAAGAAATTTAAATTTCAATAATTAATCCAAAATAATTTAAGTAAAATAACTAAAATACCATTTGCATGGTCTTTTTTGTTTGTTTTTCTGTATTGTCAAAGGGAACTTTTTTCTCACCCCCGGCCTCAGGGTTATTTCATTTACATTTTTTTTGTCGGAAATAAAAAAAAAAAAAGTTAGGTTTTTTTTTTTTAGCCGAGAAGATAATTACATATTCTACATAAGAATATACAAACCAACAAAAAAGCGATGGGTGGGGGGAAACAAAAACAAAAAAGTAAAAAAAAAGAACAAAAAACAAAAAAGTAAAAAAAAGAACAAAAAACCACCAAATCCAATTCCTTTGTCCCGAAGCAAACATTACACTCCATTAGCCTTTATTAATTATATTTTTTTTTTAGTTAAAAAAAAACTTTATTTCTCCTCTTTTCTCTACCTTTTTTGCTGATGATTACAGGAGAAAAAATATGGAATAGAATGATAATTTTTTTCTTTTTTTTAATGCTCGCTTCTTATCCTTTTTTGAGAATATATATATATATATATATATATATATATATATATATATATATATATATATATATATATATATATATATATATATATATATATATGTGTGTGTGTGTGTATGTGTGTGTGAGTGTTTGTTTTTAATACAATAATATTATCAACTAGATAAAAAATAATTTACTTTCATAAACTGTCATCATTCGAGGAATTACAAAAAATGTATGTACATGGATAATCCACAGCAGATTAAAAAATGTATAACATAACTAGATAGAATGAACATGTAGATAGACTGTGATGTATACTAACAACAACAGAAATCCACATAAAAAGGATTACATATACGGACCATTAATATAATTGATGTATGTTATTTTATGTATTGTACAAACAAATCCGAAAACTAATTTAATGTATTAATATAAGATAGACTTCCAATTATAGTGTGGCATATAGCTTATTGATTTTATGCATTTACAAGCCATTATTCTCTAATTAATTTAATTGTTTCCCCCGTTTTTTTAATATGTCAAAATTGGTTTGATTTTTTTACATGGATTAAATGATTAATTTAGCAAAATTTAAAGAGAGCAGACGGTTGAGATTATTCTGGGGCTATCTGGGGGCTATTTTCGAAAAACCATCCAAATTTCATAAAAATCAGATAAGTGCTATTGATAATATAGGTGTAAATAATGCATGTTTGTGCGCTGTCTAGGAATTTTTTAAATCGGAGACCTAAACAAATTTTCGTTCTTCGGAACGGTCACATAGCTTCCATTACCTTCGGTAAGCTCGGAAGTAATATAAATATTAGAAAGTTTTTCCGTGTCGATATTTAGGTAGTTTCATTTATTTGTGTTGAATCTAAAAACTGATATTTTTAAAACTTGAAAAAATATAATAATAATCAATTTAGGACCTATTAAATTAATGGGTACGCTAAATTATAACATTTAGAAATTATAATTAGCTCGTTTCGATTATCTATTTATTTCAAAAACATATTATTCGTAATATTTTAATATTCGTCTAACAAATAACAATATTTTAGGCTATATTTTCTTATATTTATATCTGTTGACATATCAATTTTCAAAACTCAGAAATAGTATATATCAATTTACGGTGGAATCTTTTATATGTATACATTTTATATAAATATACATACACACACATACACATAATATATATATATATATATATATATATATATATATATATATATATATATATATATATATATATATATATATATATATATATATATATAAAACACACATGTTTTTGACCGATATATTATTATTATTGTAGCAATCAAGCTATGTATTTTGTCTTTTATGTATCTTTATTATTTATTGAAACACATATGCAGCAGTAGAGACGACACAATATCCATTTAAAACCAAAAACAATGAATGCAGGGTAAATTTTAAATAATGAAAATACTTTTATAGTTCTGTTATTGCGAAAATATCAAATCTCTTTACAACTCATACATTGGCTGAGTTTAATTTATTTTATTTCAAATTTATACACCTGTATAGCTCAGGAAAGTCAAAATTATTTTAGTGTTAAAATATGTATAATAATCCATCCAGTTGATATATAAATATCTACATACACACACACACACATACATATAAATATTATATAAATAAATATCATTTTAAAAAAAGGACCCATTATCACAAAATTTTCGTAGTGATATTGATAATTATTTGCATGGAGTTTATTCAGGAATGATTTTATAAGTAACAAAAAAATGGGGGGAAATCTTGTGTATTTATGTTTTTAGGGTCCGTAGGCAAAACCAAAGACCCTTATATTTTCCTGCGTGTGTCTGTCCGTCCGTCCTGTCGCATGCTCTCACGGCTACACCTTTCGTCAGATCACTTTGAAATTTGACATGTATGTGTCTTGTACCTACCCACATATTTTAAAAATATAGCGACTTAAAAAAAATAGTTTTTAAAAAAAATTAGGGTAAAAAAACTTAAGGGTACATTTTTTTTTTTTTTTCGACACCGTGAGTGAGGGGTATCATATATAAAAGGGTACGTCGAGCTGATTACAAAAATATATAATTCTTTGGTTATAACTTTGATAGGGCGAGCATAGGCAAGTTTGAAGTGGGTGTGAAACGTGTCCCCCCCTTCTATCTCGCTTATGTGAAGTGCAAAAAATCTGAAAAAATTCCAGAACTTTCTTTGACCAAAAGTAAAGATACCACTTTTTGGAAATTTCGAAAAAAATATTATTTTATTTTTTATTGACAAAATACGTTTTTTTTGTAACTATGGTCTTTTAGATGTATTTATATGGTTGTAGTCCGGTTCAGTGGCAAACAAATACTTTATCAGAGTGTGTTTTGAGAATATATGACCCTTAGGATGGTTCAAAGTAAGCTTTTTAGCATTTTAAAAAAACACTGTTTATACACTTCCCAGTTTAACACAATACACTGTGGCCTACGGACCCTCGCTGTGTGCTAACTAGCACACACTTGACCTGTTTATTTGGAATTAATTTTGAGTGCAGTTTCGGTGTGTTGCCGCTATAGGTAGTTTAGTATTAGATTGTTACCTTTCCTTCTTGTTTACCTTTTTGTTTACCTTTTTGTATTTACCTTGTTACACACACTTTTTGCACAAAAATGTTGTTGCTTGTGATCGTTCTGAAGAACGATCACATAGCAACAACATTTTTAGGTCTCTGATTTCAAAAATTTCAAGACAGAAATCTGTTTCAGATATCAGGGAAAGTTTTTGGTTCCGTGTCTGTCTGTCGGTCTGTCGTTCAATTTTTGCGAACCAACATATCCTAAAATCTACACGTCCAATTTTAATGAAATTTAGGCGAAAGGTCATAATTAGCCCATTGTTGGACCCATATAAGTATCAAACCTTCTGCGCTGTTTGTTTCTCTTCCACATGCGCACAAACATACATTTATTTACACCTATAGCTTCAAAAGTACTTATCTGATTTGAATGAAACTTTTATAGTTTATCGAAAGTAACCCGCAGATAGCCCCAGATTAATTCGAACCAGCTGCCTTTAAGATAAATGAATATTAAATATAAAACTGCCCCAGGAGTCTCTATGTCTTCGGGAGACAAACACACAAACTTTTGAGACTTTTGAAGGGCAGACTATTGTTTATAACCAAGGGGGGTGCTGAAGTAAAAAAAGTGCCCAGAATAGTTTATTTTAATAATGGAAATATTTTTATAGTTTTGTTATTGCTACAATATCTAATTTAATCTTAAAGTTTTTGTTTCAATATATATTTTTTTATGGCTTGTCAGCCTTTCATTTTCACCTGTTATCATCTCACTCTTTCAACATACTGAAATTCGAGAGAATAAGAATAAAAAAGAAAAAAAAATGTATTTAAATAATAGATTTCATTTTATATATATATTTTTAAAAAAACATGAAAGTAATAATATGCAACTGTTTAAACAAGAATTTGTATATATTTACTTTTTTAAAAAACATTTTATATTTTTTTTTCATCTTCTCCTTATATTTTATTTTTATATAAAAAAATGAAAATGGAATAAAGCTTTTTTTCAACACAGATATTTGAAAGTTAACTATTTGTTTAAAGAAAAAAAACTCAAAGGAAAATCCCATTAATTTTTGACTTGCTTGAGATATTATTTATTTACATTTTATTTTATGTTAATGTTGTAAGTAATGAGGTTCTTTTTTGTAGAGGGAAGTTAACTCAGCAAAAGATTGAAATGTATATACATATTTA
This sequence comes from Gerris lacustris, assembly GCA_951217055.1. NCBI lineage: Eukaryota > Metazoa > Arthropoda > Insecta > Hemiptera > Gerridae > Gerris > Gerris lacustris. The sequence goes on from OX578280.1 coordinate 23,077,478, forward strand.
ATCTTTTGCTATATTATATATATATATATATATATATATATATATATATATATATATATATATATATATATATATATATATATATATATTTATGATTTAGCCAACTAACTCCTGATGGACTGTGGCCAGTCAAACTCAGTGATAAGTGATACAGAGGTAATAGCAGGGGCTGAATTGTTTACCCAAAATATTTTTTAAAATAACGAGAAAGAAATAAAATCTCTGCATTTACACTTACGATATTTACAGCTTCCAAGAAATAGAAATGTACTCACCTGAAACAGAAAAAAATAACAGGGACATTAGATATTATATAAATAGTATAATATATTATCACCTAATATTAAGGAGAATAACGTAAATGTAAATGTAAGTATTTCATTATTCTCGAAAAAATTAACTTATCAATATATTTATTTATAAGTTTTTACTAGACCATTCAAAATACGAATTTGACCATAAGTCGTTTTTGCAGGGAAAAATCTAGTTTCCGAGTTATTATTTTTTGACAAATAACTTTGTTCCTGCTTAAAACAATACTTAGTTTGAACTTCAACCAGTTGAAAACTTAATTTAAATAACTTTAATAATAAATTAAATTAAATTAGATAAAGTGGAATTCAAATTTAGTTTCACTACAAGTTTGAGAAGGGTGGTTCGATTTGCTGGACCGAGCTTTGCCTCCGAGCTGGCCGAAGGACACAGAAGCAATATGATCATTCTGAACATTTTTCGGGAATAGATAAATTCATAGACAGAAATCCGTTTCAGACACCAAGTAATATTTTTGGTCTCGTCAACGAACAATTTTGCAATCTACCTTATCAAAAATATTACTTGTCCAATTTAGATGAAATTTGGACGGTTTAGTAGGTCACCGGTCAGTCCGTTGTTGTATGTATAAACATATTCATTTTGTACTTGCCCATTGCGCACATTCCAGAGGCGGTTGAAATTAATAAAGGATTATCTGCGGGCTATATACGACAAATCATCTAAATTTCCCTCTGAAGTTCTAGTGTGGGTCGTTGAAGGAGTGTAATAAAAACAGGTTTATACTATCATCTATGTATATAATGGCTATATTTCGCCTCTCTCCTGAGCATAAACGTGCCGCGATTACGAAGTTTAACAATCTTATTCATTCAGTATCGTAAATCCACCTACTGCATTTACGTAGTAAACGAATCTAATTTAATTAGAAGAAAATTAATGAAGAATAAACGCCGTAATCCTGCTACGTCTATGCCTCGGAGAGAGGCGAAATATACCTATTATTATACATAGATGACAGCAAAAACCTGTTTTTATTACAAACCTTCAACGACCCACACTAAAACTGCAGATCAACTAATAAAGGGACAAATAAAATAAACTGGGTACCTCTTTAGATTGTTACTCCCTTATGTTTTTTTTAAAGATACAAATGACTTTGACTAAAAAACTATTAAGACAAACGTATGTTTAGTCGAATGTACTTTGGGACAAAGGAATATCACACTTCTGTTTTTATAAGGGTAGTACCAATCTAAAGAAGTGCCATAAAGGGGCATCTAAATTTTCTTAAAATCAGGTACTTTTATAGATTTAAGTGTTACAAATAATTAGATGTTTTATCTGAGATTTTGTGGTATCACTTCATAATTATAACTAGTAGTTCTGTGAACAGTAGACCTCGCGAAAATTAGAAAAAAAATTAAACGCGGACAGAGGGTCCATTTAAATACGAATCTAAAGGTGAAAGTCGATTTGCCGAGAAAAATCTAGTTTCTGTGAAAATAATTTTAAACGCGCACAGTGAGAGGTGGGGTTCGATTACCCGCTGGGGTGAAGTTATTTGTATGGTATTAGTAAAAATTTATTTCGAAAATAAACTATAAAAATCGATTTCAATTACTAAGAGGATAAATGAGAACCCGAGGTGAAATCGAGAAATTAATTTAAGTAATAAATTTGGGGGCACTACCCCTCAAAAACTATGAAAAAACATTTTTCTCGAAAACTACTCCGACGATTCTTAATTATTTTTTTTTAAATGTAGTCCATTTAAATACGAATCTAACGGTATAAGTCGTTTTCCCGAGAAAAATCTAGATTCTGAGAAAATAATTTTAAACGCGGACAGTGAGAGACCGGGTTCGATTCCCTTCTGGGAAGGTTATTTTTATGGTAATTCTAAACATTTTTTAAACAAATAAACCAATACATCGATTTTAATGTCTTAAAGGAACACCTATTCCAAATTTCAAGGAAAAATAAAAACATTTTTTTATTGTTTTTTTGGAAAAAAGTCTAAATAACATTTTTTTTTTTTTTAAATTAATAACAATTTTTTTATAAAAAAAAACAAATATATATATTTATTTTCCCAGCTTGAAGTAACATTCATGCCAAATTTCAAGATAAACAAAAAATAAATTAGAAAAAAAAATATTTTGTTTTATTTTTTAAAAATTTAAAAATGAAATTCATTAAATATAAAACTCATACGTTGTCTTTTATGACTTCAAAGAACATCTATGCCAAATTTGAAGAAAATCGAATAAAGCGTTTGGCCGTAAGCGCGTAACAAACATTTTTAGACGAAATTCAAAACGGTCTAGTACCTGGGGAAGACTGGGAAACAAAAAAGTTAAAACATAGACCTCGCTAGAGAGGTTGGTAGAAAGAAGGACAAGAGTTTTAATATACAATTGTGGTGACAATATTGTTGTGTTAGTGCGTAAAAAAAACATTTGTGCAATTTTTATTGTGTGGAATAGAAACCAAGCAGAAAGTTGAAATAATTCGATTCGGTTGCCTTCAGTAAAATTAAATTAATTAGACAGTAATAAGTCGCAAAATCAAATTATTATTATTATTATTATTATTGAGTCGAGTTCCATATGAATGGACGACTAATTGGCCTTATAAACTATTGTCGACAGAAATGATCTTATTAACTTTAAAATGTCAACAATCGTATTACAATGGTTGCACAATAATACAAAATTGTTTAAAAAGAAAATATACATTCTAAGTGTTTTCCTTCAAACCAATTATTACTCTAAATAACTTCTAAACCAAAACAATTTAAGTAAATTCTAAACAAACTTTCTTTTAAATATGAAAGAAAATATACGGGGAAATAACAATTTATTATAAGTATCAAGAGAATGAGAAAAATATTGTGGAAGTGAAAAAAAATGTTATCAAGATTTCCAGAAAATATTTCAAACCTCAATTTACAATTTAATAAATTCCAAGGAAAATTCGAAGTATAACAAAAAACCATAATACTTCTTTATCCTTTTTTGTTATAACTAAGAAAGTAATATTCAAAACATCAAGTAAGTAGATTCCAAAGATAATTAGAATTAAAATACAAATATTAATAAAAAAAAATCGGGTACGGGGTACCTCGGAACTTTTCCTCACTTCAGAGGCCACTAAAGTGGCCTCTCCTGCTGCGAAGCAGAAGGAGGAAGCAGCATTGGACGTGGTCAGTACTTGGATGGGTGACCGTTCTGAACTAACTCATTTATTATCTTAAAAAAAAACCTTATTTTTAATATCTATATTTTATTTAATTATTTTTATTATTTAATTTTTGGATGTTTTAAAAGCATATTAAGGTCAGTTAATTACATTTTTTACAGTAAAATTTCTGTTTTTTGTTGGTTTGTTATGTTGATTTTAAATAATGTATTCATCTATGTTGTTGACAATGTTAATAAATTGTTGTTTTAGCTTGATAATGACCCAAGTGGGGTTGAAATATCGCAAATTGATATAAAAACTTGGTTTTTTATCTATACCCTTGAGACCTAGAGCAGATTGCTGAGTGATTAAGAATTAGAATTAAAATACAAATATTAATAAAAATAATCGGGTACGGGGTACCTCGGAACTTTTCCTCACTTCAGAGGCCACTAAAGTGGCCTCTCCTTCTGCGAAGCAGAAGGAGGAAGCAGCATTGGACGTGGCCAGTACTTGGATGGGTGACCGTTCTGAACTAACTGATTCATTATCTTAAAAAAAAAACCTTATTTTTAATACCTATATTTAATTTAATTATTTGAAGTTTGGTGGTATTTTGACAGATGTAAACAAACTTTGACGTCATATAAATTATCGCACTAATAAATAATTATATTCGCTTATATAACTTTTAAACTAATTAATGAAATTTCAGCGGCTTTTATTTTTTATATTTGTTCCTTAATTTTTTTCGGTTCCAACGATATGCTCTATGTCAAAAACCTATTTATACTTTCGGTATTATTAACCGTCAAAGTTTTAAAAAAAATAAAAAATTGATAACTTCAAAATGGCGGCCAATATCAAAATGAAATTTTGTGGGCTTGTTTTTCATACAGAGGGGTACATTCGTGCCAAATTTCAATTCGATCAGGACCATTTTCGATTTATTACGATCTTTTACATTTTTGCTGACTCAGCAAACTGGGTTCAAGATGGGGAAAAAAGTTGATTTTCCGGGCGGTACCACTACAGGTAAGGACTGTTTTTCTGCCGTTTCAACTCTCTAGGTTAAATACCTTGGGCGCTACGATGATAATACACATACATACAGGCTTCATGCTGAAAACCACTCAGGAGGTCTTAAAAACACCCAAAACGGATAATTCCGTTGAAATCTCGAAAAAAAAATTTTTGGTGAAAACAATACTTTTCCTACTTATAGGTAGTGAGGAAAAGTAAAAGTTATTATGATTTCAAAGACTAATAAAAGCTATGGTACGTTGAAGTATTTTTTCACCTTCATAATATTTTCTTCTATACTAAATTAACGATTGGAAGTAAAATCGATGATCATAATCTTTTTTAAAAGAAGGAGTTCGAATGCGTGGAACTTCGTCGTAAATTTGTCGTTTTCTTTAGTTAACTTCAAGGCATGCGATATCAACTGACTAAATCGAAGAAAAAACCTAAGTTTTCAGATGACTTTGTCGTAAATATATATAATTAAAGAATGATAAAGTTCACATTCGATATAGGTAACCTAACATTTTATTAGTAAGTATTCACTCTAGTCTAACATCGTAAATCATAAAGGACATTTTTAACTCTTATACACAGACTATTTATTAACCTACATAATATCCAGATTTCTTACTCTTGATTTAACTAAAATTACAGACATATTTTTATCATTTATAATCAAAATGAGAAGGCAAAATTTAAACATCGTGGACAGGTAAAAAGGTGGGTTTTGAAACAGGTAAAATTATTTAAAGTAGTTATAAAAAACAAAACCAAAATAATATTTAGTACCACACTTTATAACAAGGAAAAATAAATTTTTTTGAAATTTAAATATATATTATCTATATAGGGATTCTAGGTTATTAAATATAACACGTTACTTTCTTATGCTAATTACCTAGAGACCTTAAATAGTTAATAAGGAGTATAATAGAAAAAAAGTGTAATCTCCTACATATATTTAAATATTTTACATATTTATGCAATTAATAAATGTATTTAATCTGGGTAATCTCCTACGTATATTTAAATAATATATATTTTACATATTTATGTAATTAATAAATATTTTTCTGCAGTTTGCATATTTATGTATTTGATAAATGTATTTATGCAGTGTATAGTTTAATGATATTACAATTTTACAGTATCAAATTTGCAATGAAAATAAGTCAGTCAAATATATGTATGCAAGTATAATGACGAGACATCTGGTTCATTATATTCAGTCAAAAAGCGTTGTTATTTTTGGTGTTTAATAATAATAATGGGTTTGCTCTAACCAAGCAGTGTACGGTCTGTGAGATCGTCACGGGCATGCGCAATGTAAGTACTGGTTTTCATGACATGCGCAGTTATGACCTGAAATGAATTTATCACAGTACAATGCTAGCGCATGCGCATAAAAGCAGTCCTAAACGATTCCCGAACGATCCGCGGCACGATGCAAAGGACAGTACAAATAGGGGGGTTGAAACAAACTTAATATAATATTTCCACCATAGCAAAACAAAACACGTACAAGAAGTTTACAGCTTTAAACATTACAATAATAATAATAATAATAATAAAATATAGTAATACATATTTTGTTGTGGTTATTTATTATCAGGCCTATATAATATAATACTGATATATATTCAATTTAACTATTTCAAAATAATTTTATTTAATAGTTAGTGAAAACATAAGACGGTGGTGGACGGTGAATTTTCATGGAATTTTTGACATATTCAAACTCGTATGAACTTTTAAAGCAGTAAAATAATAATAATAATAATAATCTATATTGAGGTAATCGTGTCAATTACCTAATATCTTTTAAGGACTAAGGTGGGATTTCTCGTTCGTTCTCAAGGATGTATGATCCTATGATGATGTATCATCATATTATGATGTATCATTAGCAAGTGGCTCAAATCATGAGCCGTTCCTTGTAGAATTATTTTTTTAATCGGCTCAAGACCATGGGATTTGCAAAATCGCCAGCTGCAGTCTCCCTCAGAAAAATGTAGTATTTATTTACGAAGCCGCGGAAAGCAATGTTATATCATATTAACTAATTTTTCATTCCAAAAAAATCCCTTTACCGTCCAGAATGTACCATTGAATTTCTACACTTCAAGAAAGAGATAATTTTGAGTAGGGTAATGATAGACTCAAGACTCAATCATAATAAATAATTTTCAAACCCCTTTAATAACTATGAATTAATAAAAGAATAGTACTTGAATTTAGGGTAGAAGCCCTAAAAATATATATACATGTATTTCATTTATATTTTAGATGTTTTTTTTTATTTCAACATCTTTTCCACATACAATTTTTAAACAAATTGTTGTTTATCCTTCCTTCTTTTTTATTGGTCGGTTTCTATTTGTATTATACAAAGCAAACAAAACAAATTTTATATACTATATAATGTAATTTCGATCCCAAAGAGAGAAAAAGAGTTGAAGAAGCGGAACGAGAAAAAAAAAAAATACGCTCGTTCGGTAGACATGGAAATATTTACTCTACCTTGTACGTATGTTTTCATTTTCGAGTCAGAACCAATCTTTCTCTTGCACAGCGAAAGAGGGGGGGGGGGGGGGGGGGGTTAGACTTCAATTCTTCGGCAAAAACTCGTCCCCCCCCCTTACAAAACATTTGTATTTTTCCTATCAAATATTTCATATTGTTTTTTTCTTCCCCCTACTTCTCCATCTGCAATTTACAAAACATACTTCTTGGAAGAGGGGGGGGGGGGGGGGGGGGGTTAAGATGGTAGGGTGACTTACCCCTTCGCAATTTCCGTATACTGTTTGGTTGAGAAGATGCCCCCTCAACTTCCCACCTATTTATCCATCGGTGGAATTCCACTTCAATCCCACCTCATTTTCTCTTTCAAGACGAAGGAAACTTAACCATTCTTATTCTTTTAAATTAGTTCAAAATCACGTGTAAATTTGAGATCGTTATACCAATTATTTAAACCTCTTATTTTGGAAAAATTAAAAATAATAACTATGAGTTCCTTTACTTCCTTGACTTTTTTTTATCACAACTACCTGTAAGGAGGAATCAGCAACCACTCATTTGATCAAAATCATATTTATCATTTACAATCTTCAATTAATTATTTTAATTAAAATCTTTTTCTCACTTACTAACCCACTTCATTCACCCGCTTCCTTTTAAAAAGGGAAGCTTCACCATGTCACTCATTTTTAAAATTTAGTAGCAATGGAGCAATGGAGTTTTCTACCTCTCATTCCATTAAACGTTATACCTTCCTCAGAAAGAAAAGGTGAAATTCGCCACGCTAATTCTCTACACCTCGATCTAATTGGCAATAGAGCGAATGGGAAGCAGATTTCATCTATCCTTAAATATTTAAGAAAACCACATTCTTGTCCTCTCTACGCAACAATTTGTCTAAAAGAAGTCATACAGAAGAATACCACATTCATTCACGAAAAAAGGAGTTTGTTACCAATAATTCCCTTAAACTAGGTAACTCTAGAAATAAACAAATTCTAGATAATTATGAAGCAAAAGAAAGAAACAATGTATTGAGAATAAAAGTGTACTTAATTGATGTCTAGAATCATTACATCGTATTTTCATGAGGGAATTTAAACACATTTTATTCTTAAACTTATTTTCAATGTAACCGCTAAGTGATTGTTATATTTAAGTTCAATCTTTAACTCTTCTTTATTCCTTCACAGAACAGGAACAATTGTTTCCTCAAAGTTACAGATAGAAATTCAGCCAATCGAACATTCGTAAATAATAACTCGAGGCTGATCAATGCTAATATTGTTTTAGTTTTTTCTTATCAATTCTCCGTTGAGCTTTTCAAATGGGATAGAAAAGAGCAAATACAAATTCGAATTCGTTCTCTTGAACACATAAAACATTGTTGATTAATTCTACACACCAACACTAAAATCTACGATACCCTATTTTCATGGGAAACTGATTATTGTTTCTGATTCCTTCCCTTTTTTAGTTTCCCCCATCTTATTGATTGGGTTTTCGTTGGATTTTAATTTCAATTAGCGTTGACGTGGATTTAATTCGACCGTTCACACCATTCCGTTCTCCAAATTTGTTCTTCGGGTCTCTATTGTTTTCATTTCATCAATTGAACACATAATAATCATATATGAGCGTTTTTCGGGTGCTCTTCTATATTCCCCTCCGTTGGTTTCTTCTCGTTAGAGTATATCGAGTAAATATATCCCATATATGTTGATTTTTCGAAGGGTTCAACCCCGAATCAACACTTTACCACTCACACAGTAACCCTATTCATTTTCCGAATTGAGAAAAAGTGCAAATAAACTCTGATTGTTTTTACGTAAGTACATTATGAAACATAATCCAAATCCAAATGACAATTATTATTAAGCATGAATTAATAGTAACAGATAGAAAGATAATATCTAAAACTACTAGAGCTTATTGCGTAATCAATAAGATCTTCTAGAAAATATCACAATTGAGAATAAAAATACCGATTACGTTTAGAAATTGAAATCATACTAAACACAAACAAGTTTAGAAAATCTAGATCAACATTTTATCATGTTACATGTTAATTTGTCAATTTACCTGTTTTGTCCTAGTTTTTTAAGTTTAAAGTTTTTAATTTGTTAACAAAGTGATGACGAAAGATGTGACGGAACCATTACGTGGTCAAAAAACTTTTCTCTTTTTTTAATATTATCAGAAATGTATCCTAAGTCTTAAGATAGGACATGAATATGCCCCGGAGAAGGGTGAAATATAGTCATATTTAAAATTCACCGTAGTTGAATTTCTTTATCGCTGAGCAAACGCGTCGAGCCTAAACTACTAGGCCAATTTTGACAAAATTTGGCATGCATAAATTCAAACCCCTCTTAGAAATAGAGAAATTAATTTTAGCTCCAAATTTGGGGGCGCTACCCCCAACAAAAACTCTTAAAAAAAAAAAAAAATCTCGAAAACGGTTCTGATGATTTTAATTAAAAAATCATAAAATGTAGTCCATTTTATAAGCCGTTTATCCCGGGAAAAATCTAGTTTCCGAACTTTAGTCCAACAAATATCTTAAAGACCTAGAGGAGCCTTCTAATTAAGTTTTATTTAGTAAAACACTTATCCCAGAGCCTTTTAAGCTATATTCATTTTTTTAGAGCCAGCCTATTTTATTGAATTTTAACAATAAAATACCGCTATGTTTAATGGATAGCCACTAAATTAAATTCTTTCATTGGTTACTCCCAATGAGAGGAAGTGGATTTTTTCCATTGCATATTTGTATGATTTTATAAATTATTGTTTAATGCAGAAAATAAGTCAAACGTCTCACAATAATTTTAGAGTGTTTGATTAGTTAGAGAGTTTTATTGCTTTTTCTAATTTTTGTATATTCAAAACACAATAGCAATTTAAATGTAGTCCTATAGCTATTAGCAGTGTAATAGCTATTTTAGTCTTATAGCTATTAGCATTGTATTAGCAGTGTAATAGCTATTTCAGTCTTATAGATATTAATAGTGTAATAGCTATATAAGTCATAGCTATATTAGCAGCGTAATAGCTATATTAGCAGCGTAATAGCTATAATAGCCTTATAGCTATTAGCAGTGCAATAGGTATTTTAGTTTTATAATAGCTATTAGCTATAGTACTAGTAAATACTTTTTGAGATTAGGAAACCGTTTTTAAGAGATCATTTATTTGTCATGAAATTCTTTGGGTAGCCAAATTTTAAAGTAATATAATATTTATTTAAAATTAAATTTATTTTCAATAATTTTGCTTTGAGTTCTATTCACTATAAGTAATCCCAACAAAAACATTCCAGTACGCTTTAGTAATTTAATTTGTTATTGTTAAAAATAGACTGAGAACTTAACATCTCTAAGAGTTTAGAATCTCTTAAAAGCCAATTCGCTCTCAAGAGCAGAACAATATCTGGTTCAATTCCTTTGTAATATTTATTTTTGAAGATAAATTAAAGTGGAACATTTAATTTCCTTTAGTCTGATCAAATTTAGATCATAAAAATTAACCTTATAAAGAGATCAATATCTAATAATTCTTTAAATTGTTCAGAAATATATACAGAGTTTTACTTTCTCATATTTTAGTATATAATTTATAGAGTCTAAACTTTAAAACATATGTCGCATATTCCTCTCTCCACAGCTCAGGACTCCATGTTCTCTAGTGGAGAGATAACCTAATGTAGTATTAAATTGTTAAATCAGCAAAAAAGATAACTCGATGTAATGGAATATTATTATGTTGTATTTTTTTCTTATTCAATAAAGGTAAATTAAAATCCAAAAAAAATATAGTCAGTTGTCTGTCGTTAACTGGGCAGATTTCGTAATATTTTTCATTTACAAAATAGTATATTATGTTACTAGGCTGTGAAGTGAGTTTTTTCTTTACCGCGGCAATTACATTTACTGTCGAGCGAAGCGAGACAGTAAATGTAATTGCCGCGTAGCATAAACAATTAGCAGTAAATGTAATTGTCGCGTAGCATATGCTATTTTTTCCGAGGTAGCAGACCAGACAATGAAAAAACATTAAATATTAATCACTAATCAATATATAATAATAACAAATATTAGTACATACTTAAGACTTAAAAAAAGAAACCTTAAAAAGAGGTTACACTATAAGAAAAGATAAATAAAACGCATTGACATCTAGCGGATTTTAATCGTACTAGAAGCATTTCTACAAAGACTGCAGCGCTACTAACGGAAGTTTTGACAACTACCCGCCGGAAAATAAATATCTTTTAGTTCCTAGGACGTAATAGTACATTACGCGTCGAGTGCGGAAAGTAGCATTTTGCATGCGAGTGTGGAGTTTGCACCCGAGCGACAGCGAGGGTAGTAAAACAACACAAGCAATGCAAAATGACGTTTTCGCACGAGTTGCGTACCGTACTTTATCTACGATTGTTAGATTTAAATAATAAATACGGAAAAAAATAAACTTGCTATATGTAAGTTCGTATCTCTCTCTTAATAAAGATGGCATTAATTCTTAAGTTGTATTTTTTGCCGAATTAATTATTTCTGGAGGAGTATTATTCTCCACATTTTCGTCTGTCACTTGATTCACTCATTGTTTTTCACTAAAAAACTCGATATAAACAGTTAATTTAATAAAAGAACAGCAGATTAGTTTTGTTAAATGAAAACAAACTCGCTAATCGTGCGTAAAGCTGAAGAATTCCTCTTCTTTACCGCCCTAGGGTGGTAAAGAAGAGGAATTCTTCAGAACTATGAGACGCGCATGCGCAATGAATACAAGTACGTAAAGAATCACTTTCTACGCATCTAAACAAAGATACAATGTTTATATTTCGTATCAATCGTAGATAAAAGATTTTTTCTTTACAGCTAGGAGTAATGAAAATATTTTTTAAGTCCACGTAATGAAAAAATGGATTTTAGCTATGTTTTTTAGGCTCTAAAGTTACTATTTCACAGCCTACCACGGAAAAAATATATTATTAGATTTTCAAAAAAAACCATATACTAAGTCGAAATACAGATATTAATTTTAGCTTTGAATTTGATGGCACTACCCCCAAAACCTTTGAAAAACGTAAAAAAATGTACCTCGAATTTTGATAGTCTATTTACATTTTATTTTGGTAGTCTACTTAAATAAGAATCTAACTATATAATTGGTTTTTCCTAGAAAAGACATAATTTCTGAGATATTGATGAAAATAAATTTGATTTTTCTGAAAATCAAAAATAAAATGAAAACATTTAGTCCACAGGCCACCATAAGAAGTGAGTCGCTGATTGATAAAGTTTTCTTACCTTATGGAATCGCTTATTTATGCCGTGTCCATCGATGAATTGGGTATATGTCAACTGGGCGCTGGGCCATTTCTTTTTTGTTGACATGCCAAACTTGCCCTTCAGCGGGAACATTGAAAAGAAATAGATAAAGTTTTGATTTTCACAGGATCGTTTAATTAAAGTATTTAAAAAACAGTGGTAAAGGTGGCCACCGATAAGAGTGGGCCGTTTTCTTTTCAACGTCCCCGCAATGCGATATGTTTGGGGCGGTGGACACCCCAAACGGCCCACTCTTATCGGTGGCCACCTTTACCACTGTTTTTTAAATACTTTAATTAAACGATCCTGTGAAAATCAAAACTTTATCTATCTCTTTTCAATGTTGCCGCAGAAGGGCAAGTTTGGCATGTCAACAAAAAAGAAATGGCCCAGCGCCCAGTTGTCATATACCCAATTCATCGGTGGACACGGCATAAATAAGCGATTCTATAAGGTAAGAAAACTTTATCAATCAGCGACTCACTTCTTATGGTGGCCTGTGGACTAATTCCTTTCTTGAATTCATATTTTTTAAATATATTTAATACGAATTTAATCAAATTAGATATTATTGGATTGATATTTGACATCAATATGTATATTAGAATGTTTTGATCGAGTTTGTCGAACCAATTTATGTTTTTTAAACAGAAGCATCGACAAAGTACATAGCATTAAAATATATGAGGTTGTATCATAAAAATTCATAAAATACCTTATATGCATAAACATACATGATAATAATATTCGTTTCATACATAAAGATATATTATCATGTACATAGGCAAATAAATATGTAAAAGCACAGAGCATTTGCTTTATTAATATTCCGTTAGTACATATGTCACGTTAAAGTCTGGAATTAATTTATCTCAGGTATTCCTTCTCCTCTCCCGTCCATCAATTTCATACGTCAAATATTCATAACGACTCATAAATTCTCTTTGACTTACTTCGTCGACGACTGCTTCGTCTCTTACGGAACAGATATTTTGTTTAAAAAAAAAGGGTAGCAGAAATGTAAACTCTTATTCAATAAATTTTATAAAAAATAAATTTTTGCACAAATAACTTTTATAAGTGGATTTACTTTAATTTTATATGTCAATGTTAAAAAAAAGAATAAATTCGATCAAAGGAAGGGTAAATAAAAGATAATGCTATTTTCTTATTGAGTTTTATTTCTAGTTATTTATATTTATTTTCTTTTTTTTACTTATAAATTTTATTGAATATTAAATAGTCTGTCAATTTGTGTGACGTATAGCATCCTCGCGCACAGATATTTTGGGATCTTATTTTTGGATATTTCGATTCCCAAAACAAAAATTAAAAATTAACAAAGACATACTTACACAACAGAAAAAATAGTGGTAACTGTGATTATTATTATATAATCTCGTTTAAAATTTTATTATAAAATATTAATTTTGTGATATGGAAAGGACTTTAAATAATTATTTTTGTGACGATACATAATAATTAGAGGAAAATAAATACATACATATAAAATAACTCTTCATGACAAGGCATGATTATGTTCCGGAAAGGAATGACATACAGCAAGATAAAAATGATCTAATTGTTTTTCTGAAATCTTAACCCTACAGATAAAACCCATATTTAAAGACCCACACGACGTACATTAAAAGAAGATTGCTTATTATGGTTTAATAGTTTATGACACGCGAATCTCCTGAGGAAAGAAACGAAAATGACACACACACTTATATATAAAATAAATTGCTGTAACTAAAACAATAAAGTCACCAATTTTACCTTAAAAACCCTTTTTAAAAAGCCAAACTCTCTCATTGTCACATTTTTTTATATCTCTATTAAAAAATATTTGTTTTTATTTTTATCACTTCAAAAATAAAAAAAAGTTTTATTCAATAAAAGTAACCTTTTTTGAGTTTCATAATTAAAATCCCCGTAGGGGAGCAAGCATGTCTTGTCCAGATTCCTTTGGGTTACCGCCTGCAGCAATTTTTTGTTATTTTCCACAAAGAACTCCCGCAAAAAGATCCCCGTGGACATTCAACAACCTTTTTTTATACCTTAATTGCTTTTTATTTTATTTTAAAGGTTACTTCCATTCCTCTTCTTTTTTTTTCTTCCTCTTAAAAGTGGGGGAACAAAATATTCCATAAAACTTTTGTTGACGTCCAATTTTGGTTTTTTTATCTCATTTCTTCTTCTTTTTTCTATCTTTCTTTTATACATATATTTAAAGAGTGGGTACTCAGTTGCTTTTTTTAAAAAAAAAAAAAAAAACCAATATTGCCTTAAGGTTTAGTCGGAATAGAGTGGTATATATATATATATATATATATATATATATATATATATATATATATATATATATATATATATATATATATATATATATATATATATATATATATACACAGATATTGTTTATCTTGGGGCTATATGAAGGAGCAGATCCAAAAAAAACAGGCTGCCTCATTAGATTCAAAAAGAAAAAAATGTAGCGAAAAAAGATTGTCTGTTGTACATATCCTGGAAATGTATACAAAGAAAAACGATTAAGTTATAATTTGGTAGGTAATAGTTTCCTTATTAAAATATATATAATGATTGCTAATGCATAATAGGAAATATTTAAATAATGTAACATTACCGATCTAAACTAAATTGAGATAACTTTTTTAAGGTTTTAAAGATTTTTAAAAAGCCCCCCTCCCCAAATCTTAAACATGTTCTTGAGAACGGTTCGAGCTGAAGCATAGTTTCGTCAGTATAGCTTCGATGTGTTCGGACGATAAAAGTAAATGAAGGCGTTTGTTTCATGTCATTATAATAAAGACTTTAAAAGTTATAGCCTAAACAAACTTTTCAATGACCGCCATATTGAAATGGCTGGGCCTAATATTCTGGTTAACGATGTGTTGAATTGCCTATGCACCCTTTGTTTGTTCATACCTAGCACTTAATTTATTACTAGAAACCTTCGCCATCTTGATTGATTAATCGGGGGGAGGAGGGGGTTGATATATGGTATGAATGTACCTCTCTGTATGACAAACATATCAACCAAATTTTATTTTGATATTGGCCGACATTTATCGATTTTTAAATTTTGAAACTGATGGATAATACCGAAAGTACAATATGTTTTTAACATATAGCCGTTGAAACCGGTAAAAAATAAAGAACTAATATAAAAAGTCCAGTCATACACCATGCATAAGCATATTTTCAAAGAAATCTGCGTATTATTGGCTTAAGATAATATAGGAAAATTTTGGATTAGAATTTGGATGGGGGAAAAAAAAGTACAAAAGTGAAAATAGTATTTACCCTTCAAGATGCATGTCGTTGGGAAGCTCTTTAAGAATACAATAATTGTTGTTATGTACACTTTTATCATATTTTCATACTATAAGAGGGGGGTCAAATGGAAAAAACATGTTTTTATATGCTATTTTTTACCCTAAATTGTAAAAATTTGACCTCTAAATGAACTCCAAAAATTCTGGCCAACGAACTCATTCTTTATTTTGATATTATGGACATTTTAAAATTTGTTTGAAATTTTTAAGTGCATCCTAAAAATTGGTTGGGCGTGAAGTCTCACGTAAAAAGTGTTTCGTTGGTATTCCTGTAGTATAAGGATTTCGTGGTACACGAAATTAGTATAAAGGGGGGGAGGGGGGGGGGGGGGACGCAAAATGTTGATGTTTTTTGACAAAATGGTGTGGAAAATTAAACACTAAACATGTTATATATTTTTGTAAACTACTCTTCAATACCTTTCATTTGATACCCCACTCAAAATTTAAAAAAAATATTTCTTTCCCCGTGACAGGTATTAGCCACCATTTTGGATTCCCAGTTAATCAGATCAAATTGGTATTCTTATTTTTTCTGTTGCCCAGCAGACCGCACATTTTGCATATATTTTTATATTTTTAGTAACAACAGAAATACAGTATTAGGGGTGGGGGGGACACACCAAATTTTGTTGTTTTTTGACAAAATGGCGCGGAAAATTAAACACTAGCCATATGTGTATATTTTTTTAATCTACTCTTCAATACCTTTCATTTGATACCCTACTCAAAATTTAAAAAAAATATTTTATTCGAGTGACGTGAATTATCCGCCATTTTGAATTTCAACAGCTGATAATTTTGAGTTCGCTATATTTTTCCGGTGTGTGCGTCAAAACGATCTTTATTACTGGAAATTTTATTTTAGTTTTATTTTTCTATTTCTTTAGATACAAAAGTTATTGGAACCGTACAGAGTGACACACAGACAGACAGACATAGGAACGAAACTATAAGGGTTTCATTTTTTTTACCAACGAAACCCTTAAAAGGGTTAAATTTTAGGAATCGATTCAGAATGGTCTAAAACGGATTTCCGTGAAAAAAAAAAAAAATCAAAAATTTTGAAGCCATTGTAATAGCTTAATTTTCTTGTAATAGCTTAATTCGCTAAAAAACCAATGAAATTCCATTCATTAGTTTGTTTACATCTGTCAAAATACCGCCAAAATTCAAATAGTTAAATAAAATAAATAAAAATAACGTATTATATTTTTTAAAAAAAATATAATTAAAAAATTAGTTAGTTCAAAACGGTCACCCATCCAAGTACTGACCACGCCCAATGCTGCTTCTTCACTTTAGTGGCCTTCAAAGTGAGGAAAAGTTCCGAGGTACCTCGTTATCCGATATTTTTTATTTATAACAAAGGATCTACAAATTTCTTAATATAATATATTTTTTCCGTGGTAGGCTGTGAAATAGTAACTTTAGAGCCTAAAAGACATAGCTAAAATCCATTTTTTCATTACGTGGACTTAAAAAATCTTTTCATTACTCCTAGCTGTAAAGAAAAATCTTTTACGTCCTAGGAACTAAAAGATTTTTTATGTACGGCGGGTAGTTGTCAAAACTTCCGTTAGTACCGCTGCAGTCTTTGTAGAAATGCTTCTAGTACGATTAAAATCCGCTAGATGTCAATGCGTTTTATTTATCTTTTCTTATAGTGTAACCTCTTTTTAAGGTTTCTTTTTTTAAGTCTTAAGTATGTACTAATATTTGTTATTATTATATATTGATTAGTGATTAATATTTAATGTTTTTCATTGTCTGCTACCTCGGAAAAAATAGCATATGCTACGCGACTGTGAAGTGTTTTTTCTTTACCTTGGCAATATTTACTGTCTCGCTTCGCTCGACAGTAAATGTAATTGCCGCGGTAAAGAAAAAACTCACTTCACAGCCTAGTAACATAATATACTATTCTTTATTTATAAAGATATTTTTAAGGCATCTACAAATATCTTTATATATTATATTATGTATAAAGATATTTGTAGATGCATTATTAAAAAGTTCAAACTAAATTTTTTCTTTGACAATATGTACGTAAATGTTATAAACGATTCTTGTTAATTAATGTAAAATATGTTTATTTTAATGAAGTAAAATACATCACTTTATTTTTTTATTCAAATGGAGTAAAGATAATTATCGAGAGTATTGACAATACTCAAGCACTAATATAAAATGTAAAATATAAAGTTAAAAAAAAAAGTATTAGAACAACATAAAGGAAAAAATCTATTATTATTTCCATTTACAATTAGTTTGAAAGCTTAAATGATAAATGAATCAATTAATTCAAATTCAAATTGGATTGTTCTTCAATTTCATTTTCATAAAGTTTGGTCAAATGTATTATTGAAAGTAATTTACAGTTAAAGGAAAAAAAGGGGCAAAGTAAATATTTATATTCTAGGTAAATTAAATTAAATTTTCTATTATAAATTCGGTTTTTTTGTTTTTTTAAAAAATCCATAAAATTCAGAATAAATCATTTTAATTGCAAAAAATTCTTGCACAATTTGAATTATTGCCGTGTTGCGCAGGAGTTAGTCTTCCTCGTTTGATTTAACAAATTAAATAAAATGAGAAAGCGAGGAGAGAGAGAGAAGTTAAGATAGGAGATAAATCTAGAACGTAACGAGGGTATTTATTCAAAATTAAATGGTGAAAAGTAAACAAATAAAAATAAATAGTGAGAGATTTTGATTTATTAAATACCATTTATTACTTTACGAAAGTACTTTTGTGTACAAAAATTACATCTAATAAAGTTCATTCATAATAAACAATACGTTTACATAAAGAACATTTGAGCTAGTGGGGTCTGTAATCAAAGAAAAACACGTCTCTTCACAAATACTCTATTGTCACAAAGCGCTTTTAAACTACAGTCGGTAATTAAGTTCGGACAATGAACATTCTGGCATAAAAGTGTAGAACAAGAAATGATGTGGAATGAAAATTTACAAGAGCTCTTCTGAAAACAAAACTAAACTCCATTTTGCCTTTAAATGTAGTCAATACAAAAGACATATTGACAAAACGTGCCAGTTAAAGCCGTATATTTAAGGTTTCCTAGAAATAAAGAATGTTTTTATTTCTTTGTAGTTTCTTTTAAAATGTATTATCAATGTTACTAATATTAAATGTCTCCTCTACAACTCATCCTAAACTTTCTCATATACGTACATAATTATTTATGTATTACCCATTGTTTGCTATTTATTAGTTGTTAGTTGATTTTTAAGTTTGTTTGTTTGTTTGTTTTGTACATGTGTACAAAATTTTATCGAAATCGGCCCTTTAGTTCTAGATCCAGCGTCTGCACAAACTACAGAAAGACAAAAACATAAACCCGTCACAATACTTTCTTCCTATATGTATTGACATAGTCGTTTTGCTTCCGAGCTTATCGAAAGGTAGCGGAAACTATGCAATTGTTCTGAATTTATTCATGTCTCCGATTTCAAAAATTCCAAGACAAAAATCCGTTTTAAAAATCAGGGAACATTTTTGGTTCCGTGTCTGTCTGTCGCTGCATTTTTGCGAACCACCATATCCTAAGAACTTCTCGTTCTTCGATATTAATGAAGTTTGAAAGGTAGAACATAATTAGCCTATAGTTGGTGCCATATAAAGTGACACATAAGTGTTGGTCCCATATAAGTCTTTATGAAATTTGGATGGTTTGTAAACAGTATAGCCCGCAGATAGCCCCATATTAATTTCAATCATCTGCACTCAAAACAATTTTGACAGATTTAAAGAATGGAGGGGTGGGGGATTAAATAAATTTGACGACAATTGATGGTAAAGACGTAAAATCATAGAAGTATTCGAATTGATCGCGAGGATGCTATGTTCCACTCTAAGTGGCAGACTATTTAAAAAGAATAGATAAGATACGTTTTATAAAATACTCAATTTATAACTATAAAATAAGCCAGTTTTCATTTAGGATTGAAAGCGTTAGAAAATTCAAACCGTATCTGGAGTAGATGCGCTTTTATGAAGAATTTGCGAGACATTTTTGAAAATGGATTTGGAATTGAGCTGACAAATGTTACCAGCATCCAGGTTACCAAATGTATTTGGTGGTCTTATATTAATCTTTTAATAGACTTAGTTTGTTCATACATTTCAAAAGCTCTCCTTTATTCCTTATGAGTATCAATATCTAAAAAGTGATAAAGTATAAAGTATAACATGAATAATATTACTGACAATTGTTGGACAACGTTTAATCACAACAAATCCTCAGATAAACCTTATTGGGGGAATATTGTTGCAAGAATATAATGTCCGTGAGATTCAGACCATCTGGGCATACAAGAGTCAAAACAATACAAGGAAGGGAAGGGGAGGGGAGGTTCATACGATGTATCATGTACACCAGTATATAAATAAACAAACCTGGTATGTTATGACTTCTCTCTGCTAAATTAAATCAAAGAAAACACCTTAAATCAAGATCAACTCTGTCTCATTCTTTATCATAGAAGTACCTATTTTGAGATAGTGAGGAATTTGATCGATCGATAAAAAAAAGTGAATATATAGTTTAAAATCTGAGGTGTAGTTACTATTATTGCTTAGTAGTCGCATTGTTTTGTAATAACTTTAATATGATACTCAATCCTCAGTTAGAGATAAATGTTAGTTCTATAATGGGTAAGACCAAAATACAATCTTTGCCGTATTCAATTTCGGAGAAAAAATGTTACTGATTACAAGAGAAGTCAATTTAAATTCTTCCGAGGCTTTATTGGCTTACCCTGTTACGCCATTAACTATGTTATAGGGTAGGGCGGGGCTAGTTGAGCATAGGGGCAAGTTGGGCAATTTAAATATCTCTAAAACTACGCATGTCACAAAAATACTTCAAATAATGGAAAGATGGGGAAGAGGAAGGAGAACGCATCGCGTGACCTTCAGTTGCCCTACGACAATCGAGAAAGATAACAGACCTTTTTTAATTTTCTTAGTAAAAAGTAAAAAAACTGTTGATCGCCATTTTTCTCCTAGACTCTTACTAAAACAACCGTCTACAATTACAATCACGTAAGTGTTTATATTTTATGTATTTATTGTACTTTTGATAATAATTAGTTATTTAGTCCCAAGTCCACCCGTTTTTTTTCATAACTTAACTTTTAATCTATAAGTCTAGTCGGGGCTAGTTGGGCAGGCTTGCTCAACTTGCCACACTGTTGTACTACTACAAAAAGTTAAAGGTTTATTTTTTATTTTTAAATATACAAAGCAGACTCTATCGGCTATAATAGGTATGCCTTTTTATACTTTGTAATAACAATTTGTATAATAATTGTATTTATAATTTTGAAATTATTAAAAAAAAAAGAAAAAGTTAATTGTCTTGCATTTTATTTTAGGATGCGGGCATATAAAAGACAAACGTCAAGGGGTTCTGCTACGAGTCAACAGTCAAGTGAAGCTGCAAAATCTGTGATGGCCGGGTACAAGAGCATGAACGCAGCTGCAAAAGAATTTAACGTAAACGAATGACTTTCACAAGATGACTGATAATAAACCCTGCATTAATATTTTTACCTTACTAACCTCTAAATTACCTACTAATCTCGAATTTTTATATTGTTTTTATATTCACATTGTTTTTATCCTTAAAAATGAATAATAAAACATAATTTTAATAACAAAGAGTGTAATAATATCCAGATAAATAATAAGTTATGTCGTAAAAGTGTGTTATATTTGCTTTAGATTTTTTTGTTGTTTGTTTGTTGTTGTTTCTGTACCTACATTAGAGATGGAACTTAAAAAATATATATTTAATTATCAACTGAAGTTTTATTGTAGTTTTGAGCAATTTCCACATCACTATTAACCTATTCTTTCCATTGCCCAACTTGCCCCATGCCCTTACTCAACTTACCCCTACTATGGGGCAGGTTGAGCAAGTAGGAGGTTTCTCGCATTAATGATAATATTTTCTAAACTAGATCTGAAATAGTTTTATTTTCTGAATACATTTAAAGAAGGATAAATTACTCATCTAACGTTGAAGGAATCAAGTAAATCGGATGAACCATTTAGGAGTTATTCTAGATTATATAAAAAATTGCTCAACTAGCCCCGCCCTACCCTACATGAAACCTCATTGTGTATCTTATCTTTTCATCTCCATCTCCATCTCTCTCTTTCTCTCTCTCTCTCTCTCTCCCTCTCTCTCTCTCTCTATATGTATATATAAACATTTTTCGTTCGGAAGCCATACGAACATCAGAAAATTCTATTTACTAATAGGAAATACTTGTGAGGAAAACGATGAGAGTGTAGTTTTAATAATTGCTGCTAATATAAAACACAATAAGTTACGTTTTTATATATGGACTATACATACATCCCCCCACTTCTCACCCTCTCCCCCACCCCGGTCACGAACTTAAAATGATTGGGTTATAGTCCCCCCCCCAGAAAAAAATCCTGGGTTCACCACTGCTGTCCGTATTTAATAAACTTGTTTGATTTACCCTTTGGTATGTAACACCAAAATAGATCGTAATTGAAAAAGTTCATGCCTCAAAGATTTAAACTTCACAAAGTCTTTTACAAGATCACCCGTCCTGTAATAACCTAATGATGAGTTGAGCGGGACGTAAAAGAAACAGAAAACCAATTCCGCATTTTATTTCATTATAAATAATAATTATTTAAAGTAAAGAAAAACAAAATTTTAGCATTAAGTTTGTAAAAATTTGGTAAGGAAAAAGCTAGAAACAGTGAGCTAGTATTTTCTTATTTGTATATAGGATTCGTTGTTTTAGTGTTTTCGCACCTCGGATATATTTAGGGTTCATATAAAATGTACGTAGTTACGAGGCAAGGTTAGAGATGTGTGGGAATGGGTAAAGCCCGCATAAGGGGGAAAAAAGAAGCCAAGGTGAAGATGTCATAAACTCCTGTACCGTTGTTTTCTTCCCTAACGTAGAGAAGATTCCTAAGAGAAAATAAAACCTTCTAAAGGTTACTTCTTTTGCCTCATCCGTTAAGCCTGCTTGACTCACCTGCCTTGTCTTAAAAGTAAAAGAATATGAGATGTTTACGGCACAGATAGGAAGTTTAAAGTCTACCCAAATCCACTATATACAGTAAACAATATGGCCGCCGGAAAAAAAACAACCCCCCCCCTTTAATGTTAACGAAAAAACACGTATTTTCCAGCGGTAAACAAACATCAACTGAAGACAAGACTACATCATAATGTAATCTGCATATTATAGCCTCGAAATTTTTACACAAAAAAGTTTTTAAAGCTCTTTTTTTTGTGATATTTTAAATTTAGATCATGATGTTTATATTTAACATGTTAGCATTGGAAATAAAAGCAACAAGTGCTCGCTACATCGGATTTAATTTATACACAATATGTTGAGAATATTGTATATAAATAAATTGGATACTAACCGAAAAGAAAGAATAATATAACTGAAGTATAGTTTACTTTTATTTAAACTTTTTAAGTTTAAAAAAAGGATGAAAAATAGTTTTAAGTGCTTCAAAATTGATACTACATAAATTGGCGAAGTAAGTGCTTTCAGCACACACGGAGGGCCTATAGGCAATTTAACAAATCGGACGAGTTCGTTAACCAGCATAAATCGGCCCAGTCGTATCAAAATGGTCGCCATATAATAGTGGCCACTTAATTTAATAATGAATTAGTAATTGAAATGTTTGATGTTTTTTGACAAAATGGCGTGGAAAATTAAACGCTGTCTACAAGTGTTACACATTTTTGTAATCTACTCTTCAGTACCTTTCATTTGATAAACCACTCAAAATTTTTGCCCCGTGACAGGATTTAGCCGCCATCTTGGATTCCCAGTTAATCAGATCATATTGCTATTCTTATTTTTTCTATGGCCCATCAGACCGCACATTTTTAATATTTTTTAATATTTTTAGTAACAGCGGAAATATAGTTTTAGGGAGGGGGGATACGCAAAATGTTAATGTTTTTTGACAAAATGGCGTGGAAAATTAAACTCTTTCCACAAGTGTTATATATTTTTGTAACCTACTCTTCAATACCTTTCATTTGAGACCCCACTCAAAATTAAAAATTTCAAGATAAAAAGAACTTTTTATATACTACGTTTTTAAATTTTCTGTTGAATCGTATGTAATGTTGATAGTATAATTGTAATTGTTATATAATATATAATGTTAGTAAAAAAAAAATAGTTCCAAATTTATTTACTTCACATAAATGACAACCATCCAGAGAGCTGATCTTAAACCTATAAAAGTTAAAAGTTAAAACACTAAATCTAAAGCATGCCATCGATATATTTGAAATAATATTAATAATATAATCGAAAAATAATATTATCGATATTTCCTGTTTTGCTGTCATTCAATGTTTATCTATCACAAATTTGAGACCCGTCAAAATGAAGATAGCGTAAATATTGGATATGGCAAAACAAATAAAATAACTGGCGGATTTTTTCCGAACTAACTTTCCGCACAGCAAAATTTGGTGAAATCGAATTAAATTCTGCTGAAAGATGGCTAAAAGTATTAAAATAATGCATTGTCATCGCGTTCTGAGCTATGCTAAAAGTTTCAAATGTCTAGCTATTCGGGAAGTTAGTTAGAAATCGATTGCCAGATTTGTACTGGACAAACAAACAAACAAGAATGCAAGCTAATAAAAATATAGTAAAAGAAATACGTGTGGTGTCGTGGGACACCCGGTAGGAACGAAGTTCCTTACGCTTTTCATTAAATATAAATTATAAAATCGCTGTAATAACTACGTATACATGGTGGAGTTAGAAAAGAGACAAAATTAACTAACTATTTGTACTAGCGGAGTTAAGGTAAAATTAAATGAAAATCTTTTTATTATCTTTGAAGCGGTATTGTATATTGAGAAAAAGGTAGTGATAAATTTATAGTTAAAGCAGATGGTTGTAGAACGAAAAAGAACTGTCCTCCCAGGCCCCGTCGGCATATTACTCCGTTTTTTACTACGTTTTTACTAGCTTGCTTTCTTGTTTGTTTGTTTGTTTGTCCGGTACAAAACTGGCAATCGATTTCTAACTAACTTCCCGAATAGCTAGACATTTGAAACTTTTAGCAGAGCTCAGAAAACGATGACAATGCATTATTTTAATACTTTTAGCCATCTTTCAGCAGAATTTAATTGGTTTTCAGCAAAATTTTGCTGAACGGAATGTTAGTTCGGAAAAAATCCGCAAGTAATTTTATTTGTTTTGCCATGTCCAATATTTAAGCAATCTTCATTTTGACGGGTCTCAAATTTGTGATAGATAAACATTGAATGACAGCAAAACAGGAAATATCGATTATATTATTTTTATATTATTTCAAATATATCGATGGCACGCTTTAGATTTGGTGTTGGGGAGATCCGCTGTACAAAGACTTGTCCTTTTATAGGTTAAGATCAGCTCTTTAGATGGTTGTCATTTGTGTGAAGTAAATAAATTCGGAACTATTTTTTTTTTTTTTACTAACATTATATATCATATAACAATACAATTATATTATCAAGATTACATACGATTCAACAGGAAATTTAAAAACGTACTATATAAAGAGTTCTTTTTATCTTGGAATTATAAATATTTACGTTAGAACGTAAGATATCGGTAAAAACGTTGTTTTCTTTATTTTAATCGGTTTGGCCGCTTTAATAAATTTAGCGATCTTTATCACTTCATAGTAGTGTCGGTGTTCGTTTTACTAAAAAAAAGTTTTTTAGTAAAATAGATAAAGTTAGAATTTTTTCCCGTCCAAAAATTCCAATTTTAAATTCGAAGCTTACGTTTACGCGAGCGTTGCGCGTGAACGCTTGGGCGGATAACGTTGTCCAACGAACTTGTCCCTGACATTGGCAAAATGAACATGTGTACCAAATTTCAACTAAATCGGTCAACTTTTACACAAGTTGTCGCCATCGGTAGATTTCGTGACGGATTTTGCGTGACGGTGATTTTGTGACGGTGATTTTGGTCGTTTTTTTCGGATTCACTCCCGGGCTCCAGAACGTGCCATAAGGAACTTCGTTCCAAAAAAATTGCGTGACATGAGTTATCCGCCATTTTGGATTTAAAGAGCTGATAATTTTAAGTTTGCTATATTTTTCCTGTGTGCGTGTCAAAACGATCTTTAATATTGGAAAGTTTCATGTTTTTATCTCTTTTGATTCAAAAGTTATTGGGACCGTACAGAGTGACAGACAAATACAGGAACGAAACTATAAGGGCTTCTTTTTTTGGTTTTAAAAACGAAACGCTAAAAAGAAATGGGGTTAGATAATTACAACAAAACTAACATAATAGTCTAAAAGAAATGGGGATTTTTCGGTAATTTGATTTTTTCCTTTTTCACTTACAAGAATTCTCTTGTGTAAGTGTCTCTTGTAGTTTGGCGATCACCAATAAAATCAAAATAATGAAAGTAAACAGGACGGAGCAACAATTCTATACATCAGGATTAGAGGCATTCCTGATGGTAGTTTCGCAGTAGTCAAATCAGAGCCAGCGAAAGACAAGGAAGTGAGCGTGAGCCAGATAAACGCAACTCAGACAAAAGCCTTAAAAGAGTGACTGGGAAAAATAGGCAATAAACGAGGAGACCAACAGCAAAGGGCCGTAGCAGGGTAAGCTTTAAATAACCTATAATTTGGTTAGGTAAGACAATAAGAGATGTGTTTGAA
Source organism: Gerris lacustris (assembly GCA_951217055.1). Classification (NCBI taxonomy): domain Eukaryota; kingdom Metazoa; phylum Arthropoda; class Insecta; order Hemiptera; family Gerridae; genus Gerris; species Gerris lacustris. The sequence goes on from OX578280.1 coordinate 23,103,919, forward strand.
ACAACCACTCATGTGACTTATCTTCTAGTAATCAAAAGAAGAAGAGTTCTTCTCAAAGTAATTCATATAATATTTTTCTATTTCAATTTAAATCGTAGTTCGATATTAAAACGTTAGGTCAACAAGTATGTAAGTTAAACCTACAGGTTGGGATATAAACAATTCAAAAGATGATTGTATTTAAAAAGAATATAAGTGCGAGATATCTTGATTATGATTTATGAGAAATAAAGTATATAATATTTTTCCATCGATAGCGAACATGCTATTATAAATAGATTGATGGAAATTGGGAATAATATCGATGGGAAATCTGCTTGATAGTAGATCTGAAGTATCAAAAATGATGAAGCTTGGCATCCCTCTTATCACGTCATGTTTTGACGTGCAAAATTGAGAGGGTGTGCGGAGAGGGAGTTGTTTTAGTTATAATTCAATTAGTGATTGGGTAATGAGCTCGAACAAAGAGCTGTCTGCAGCCTGTAGCCGTGCTTTAGAGATGAAAGCCTTTCGACAGGAGGCAAGATACGCCCATGTTTACCTCGTTGACGGTAGTAGTGGAAAGCAAAGGATGATGGGTATGACGGGTCAGGAGGGAGAGAGGGTAAGCTTGTTTTGAAGGGGGATTTTACCCCTTTGGATTTTCGGCCTCGATTCCAGGGAGGGGAAGTTGAAGGTTTCAGAGGGGGTATTTTATGAGATTGTCTAGTGCAAGAAGGGTAACTTTGAACTTCTATAGGCTCTTTTCATCTCACAAACTCCTACTGACTTTGCAGATATTTCCAGGAACACCCCACTCCTCTTTTTATCCAAAGAATTATTCAATTATTGTAATATAGCTGTAATGTGAGCTCTGTATAAAGCTACATTCCACGAAGGTTCATGCCGTTTCTCTACAGGCGGAACTAACAGATGGGTGTTAATTCCAGCCTGCAGGGTATTTACCAATGTCTGCTCCTGATTTGCTTCTCAGATACAGTAATTATTAACGTTCACTCTCAACTAAAGCCCTAACCTCAACCCAAAACCACATGCGATACCTCTAAAATGTTTCTGACTAACTACCTCCTTCATGACAAACAAATACCAAAACCTGTGTAATTATCCCATACAAATTATAAAAAATATTTTTATTTCTTTGGAATATTTAATTTTAATTTACAATCAAAAAATTATTTTACCCAAAAAATAATATGTATTTTAGATATACATATTTTATTTTCTGCAAATTTGATATTTTTCACGTTTATTAGCCAACTATTTAAAATAATAAATATGAAACAAATACCCAATTGTGATAATATATTATTAATTATATTTTATCTGGTAATTATAATACAATAAACATAGAGTTATTTGACCTTATAGGACGAGGAAAAGAGAGGTAAGGGCTTCAAATAGAAAACCTGGGAATTGACACCATTCAGAATAATTACTAATATGTTGTTTTCGGCTCAACGGAGCGAACTCTAACACAACCCCAACCCTGCTAAGGCATGGCGGAATTGAAGCGGAAAATTGTCCGTTTTACTCGGAATTAGTGTTGGTTCAATTATCATTTGATAAAAGGAATTGAATAATAGAGAGAAACAACGTCAAATGGAATACAAACAGAGGATAGCGCAGAGAAACGGCACATCCTTTAACTCTTTCCTGACCCTACCCCCCCCTCTACTACTCTATCCTTTTTCAGTAAATTTTACGTTTGTTTATTTTTTGTGAGTTAATTTTTTTTGTGAAGTTTATATATATTTAAGGATCTCAACGAAATAAAAAACAAATAAAACAACCAACCACACCTCTCAAAAAACTTGCATTCGGTGTTTATTTTTTAAGAGTCCCTTTTTCAATATTTTTGTTTCTCGGTTGAATTTTTTCCTTTTTTTTTCAACCGAGAAAAAAGGAAAAAAGATAAAAGGTCATTTTCTTTTACTTAATATATATATTTATATAATAAATATAACTACTTTTGGAAATATAAATTCAAAATAAGATATTCAAGGGGAAAAAAAATCAAATAAATTGATTTGCTTTCTTATTCTTATAGAGCAGACTGAGAAATAGCTTTTTTCCATTTTATTAACTTTAATTATTTTATTTATTTATTTTATATTATGAAAGGATATTTATTTTGTATTTTCCGAGCAATTATAAAAAAATATAAATTACGAACTAATTTACATATTTTACCGAATTTCGCTTCCGAGCTTAACGAAGGTAAGAGAAGCAATGTGATCGTTCTGAAGAACAAAACATTTGTATGTCTCCGATTAGAAAAATCCGGGTCTGGCTAGAGTTCCCCTGATGTCCCGTTATATAGTTTGTTTATCTATTGACAGTAATTTAACTAGGCATTGCGTGGATCATTTAGTATATATAAAATATAATATTTGTTGGAAAGCACAGGAATCCGGCTAGTACCCATATCTTTTTAACGAATGTATATTTTTAGACACGTGGAGGGGAGAAACAAGCCACGGCCGAAAAAAATACAAACAACAAAAAAACGCGAAGGTTTCACAAACAAGGTGAAAAAAAAAATGGTAGGCAGCATTCGCACTGAAAATGGTGTAAAAGCAGCATGTTTGTTTTCAATTCCACAAGAGATAACAGCTTAGCGTTTAGGGATGGTTTTCCTTGCGGAACAGATCCCTTGAGGGGCCTTAGCTTCAACTAACTAAAACCCTTTCCATCCCTTTTAATAACCCTCACCTCTTCAACATACTATCAAATAATATTATTCAACGTTAAAACCTTAGCAAAAACTTACACCCTTGAACAAGCAACCCATAACCGTATCAACCCTTTTCCACATGCTTATCTTAAAAAAAAAAAAACGAGTGAAGCAATAATTTTTTTTTATTCTACCACAAATTTCCTTCAGTTAATAATTAAAAAAAACAGTTTTGAAAAAAAAGTATAGTAAAATTAATAAATAACAATAGAATAAGATGTAATAAACAAGATTTTTTTTTAAATTAAATTAGGAATTTATAGTCGTGCTAGTAATACAGTCATGCATTTACTAAATTATTATTTGGTTTCTCTAATCCGACACATATAGGGCCATGCCCTGTCGGATTACTGGATGTTTAATAATAAATAATTATTAAAACATACCGTTCACAATAAAACTAGATTTTATTACTCGAGATATGAGTTATAACGAACTGACAGATGGTTTGGTTTAGTTTACCCTTGTGCCCTTGAGTTCCCCAGTTTCCCCCTCTTTTAAGTTATCTTATCTTAAACAAGGCAAGAGGGAAGGGCCTCAGACTCAGTGCCGGATTACAGGTCTCCATAGATCTCCGCACTAGGTCAGAAGTAAAGAAGAATTCTTCACCTTATCGCACGACAGCACGTTTGTTTACATTTAGCAAAACTAATTTGCTGTTTGTTTAATTAAAGTAACTGTTTATATCAAGTTTTTATTGAAAAACAATGAGTGATTTAAGTGATTATGACGAAAATGAGGAGAATAATACTCCTCCCTAAATAATTGATTCGGCACAAAATACAACGAATGTCATATTTTATCAAAAGAGAAATATGGCACAAGACAGGGAAATTGAAATTGGAAAAAATTTGGACTGCCTATTTGAAAACAACGCTAAAAAATAACAAAAAAAATATTTTTTAACATATTTAAAAAAATTACCAATATGCTAAGCAAATAGATAAGTGGACGATGCACAAAACAGGTAAACCTTATATATATTATACGAGATATAGAAAAAAATCCCGTCAAGTACTTGCCAGCAAGTTACTAAAAGGGTTTCTTCGGTCATAAAAATTGATAAATACATTATTATTATGTTATTTAATTTTTTTAAACGAAAATATGTGTAAAAAGTTTCACTTTTAAGAAGCAAGGTATGCATATATTATCATTTAGTATCTTCGGTATGCACTTATTTGGTACTTTTAGGGGTAAAATAGCCGCTATTTTGGAAAAACCATATATTTTTGTGAACCAAATATTAATACCTTTAAAGTGATACCCAACTTTGAATTTCCAAACAAAACAATTTTGGGGCTCCAGAGTTACGGCCCCCTATAATTTCTATAATTTAACTTTTTTATATCAACTCCCGGAAATATCATCCCACATATATATCAGGACCACAGAGATTGATATTTTTTTATTTTTGCCTTATTTATAGGACCTGTCCTAATGGGGTAGCGGGGGATGGACATTTTATTTTGCGTTTTTTTTTTTTTCGGGGGTAAAATGGCCGCCTATTTGAAAACGCGATATATATTTGTGATCTACATTTCAATACCTTTGAAATAATACCAAACTTGAAGATTACTAAAATGTAAAATATTGCGATCTATTTGCAATTGATCTCAGAGCGCAGAAATTTTTAGTGTTTAAGTCCCCAATAGTTTTTCTGTTTTTGGGCAAAAAAGTTTAACTTGTATACCAAATTTCAAGTCTATAGCTTCAGTAAGTCGGGAGATATACTCCAAGATGCGACGGACGGACGGACGGACGAACTACCAAAAACATAAGGGTTTCTAGGATGACCTCCCCCTAGGATGAAACCCTAGGGTTTCTAGGATGAAAACCCTTAAAAGAAGAAACAAGAATATCGTAGCTATAAGATATTTAAAAAAAAATCTTGGGATAATATAGTTTAAAAAAAAAGTTTTAAGTATACAACTTTTTTTTAGTCATAAAAACCCTACCTAATAAGTAAGTAAATATTTTAACAAATCAGGGTAAATCAAATTCTAAAAAATTCAACAAAAGAAAAAATAAATTTAATATACAGAAATATGCTATTATAAAAATGTTAATAAATTTAATTAATTTTATTCAAACATATATATATATATATATTAGAGGGCATCTTAATGATATTATTTTTTTGAGGGTTATATCAGAATAGATTGGAGATGTAAAAGACACAGTTGAGAAGGTGGGGAGGGAGGATACATTTGAATATTTTATTAAGATTTTGCGTCAAGCTTCCCTCTTCTATTAAGACGAAAAGAATGAGAAGAAAAAACAAGAAGAAAACGTTGGACGTTTTTGGTGGGGTAGAGAAGAACAACTTAAGACACAGTTCTAGCTCTGGTGCTATCCATAACTATTTTTTTATTAATGCAAAACTAGGTTGGTGGTTTGTAAAATAATAGTGGTGGCTCCTTAAAAAAGAAAAGAAGCTCGTTTTGGTGGTGGGAGAGACAACTTTTTTTAGTCTAAGGACTAAAAGATTCTCACCAACGATGAGATGAAGGTAAGAAGATTGCAAGTTTGTACAAAGGTTTTTTGTTTTTTTTTTCTTAAGAAAACAAAAGATCGTACCTTGGAGAAAAAAAGTTTTTCTCCACCCCATTTTTGCATGCAACTTCTCGGATATTGTCTGATGCATAATAAATGACGTTCTTGAAGTGATTTCATTAGTTTAGGGTGGTTGAAAAAAAAAGAAGCGAAGAACAGAAAAGAAAAAGGAAAATAGAAACGTTTACTCAGTGCAGAATGGACGAAAACTCCCAAAACCTGAAAGGACGAACTCAAAAGAGAGAAGCGAAATATTATATATATATATATAGAGAGAGAGAGAAGCGAAATATTATATATATATATATATATATATAGTGTTAAAAGAGGGCCTTTTAAAACAGAAAAAAGAAGGTTGAGGGTGAGGGTACTCCCTACGGTGGGACACTCAAAAAACCTATTTTCTCCCTTACTACTTTCTCTATGGAATTAAAAAAAAGTATACATATTTATATATCTATATCTTAGTGTGTTCGTGCGGAAAATTGCGGGAAATGTTAGAGATGAGGAAAGGAGGGAGGTTAAAACTCCCGCGTTATAATTTCCCTGAGGGGTCGCCATAGACCTTCCTCTTAACCCCAAAATACGATAAGAGAACCCCCTCCCCATCTCTTACTTTATGCTTACAAAGTAAAAACTTGAAAACTTAAGATGGCCGAAAATCATAATAAAATAAGAAAAAAAAATTGACTAATCGCACTATCTTATATTTTGGCTATCTTCCTTATATCTGCAGTGAAAAGGAACAACAAAAATATAAATTAATGCGATTAAAAAAATGGGCGGAGTATTAAGAGAATCATATTTATTTTTTATTATGCTGGTTTCTTTAAAAGCTCTACATAATTTATATATACATTTACAATAAACACATTATTTTAATAGAGTAGGCTTTCTTAAGAATCAATGGGGTTATATTTGTAGCAAGTGGAAAATAGGGTGACAATCTGCAAAGCAGCAAAAACGCGGTTGCTTTCGCTTGTTTATTTAATTTATTGTACAAAATTACCATAGATACAAGATGCTTTTCTTACAAGAGCCTTTTTATATATGAAATACTCGTAGATGCCAAAAGACTATATAAAATATGTCAACTTAAAAAAAAACAACACTAAAAGCAACGGGGTTGAAAATCAGCAGATTTAAACCAACAAAAAAATTAAATAAGGAAAATAATAAATTAATTTGTTTTTAGTCTAATTTATTTCGGTACATTAAATTTTAAACTTTTGGAGAATAACAAGTTCAGCTGTTTCTACAGTAATTGTATAGAATTTTGTCATGATCCATAAAACTTTTGAAGAATAACAAATTCAGCTTTTTCTACAGTGATTGTATGGAACTTAGTCATGATCAATAAATATTTGGAATAACAAATTAAGTTGTTTCTACAGAGATAGCGTGGAAATTACTTACGTTCAATAACATTTTTCGTAAACCTAGATGAAGCTGTGTTTTCTAGTCATTTTTATTTAAATTAAAAATATCGAGAATTAATAATCTTCCAATTTTAAAAGTCTTTCGTATGAGATTTAAAAAAAAAAATCATTTAAATTTAATTTAATCATTAAAAAGATTATTATGATTGTCTTGTACATGTATGTCAAATTTTAATCGACATCAGCCCAGTAGTTTAGGGTCCACGCGTCTTTACAATCTTGTCTGCACAAACGAGAGACAACTCAAGGTACAACTTAAAACGTGTAAGTCCATCAAAATCGCAATGTTTTCTCAACATATATACTACGCTACATAAGAAAGTAAAAAAAGGTTTCGTTAAAGCTCGTCCTAATAGACCTTTTTCATTTTGTAATAAAAAAATAAATATTAATCTAAAATAATAATAACATAGCTAATGCGAAATACCAAAGATATGATGACTAATAACATTTCTTAATTACTTTAAATATAGTTACAATTGACCATTTATCATTTTTCTATTACTTATATCAATTTATTATATATATACGTGTATATATATATATAAAGAGAAAATTGAGTAATTACACATAACTGGTTCATCAAATAGACCGTAAAAAGGGTATACTATTTCAACAGCATTGTCAAGAACGATATGAAAAACACGGTCGAGCAATCAAATCAATTGACTGTGACATTTTTATTTTATATTACCATGTAAATTGAGTGTTTACTGGCACATTCAGTGAATATATGAGTAAATATAGGAGGGTTCCAGGTATACTGATGTTCCTCTCAGTGGAAATAAATGCCATTTGGTATCATTTCATGTAAATGTTTATTACATTTTCTCTCTCATTTAAATTAATTTGATTGAATTTTGGAAATAAGTCTCTCCCCCCACCCCTTTATCTTCCAATTGATTTTCCACTAATTAAACTTTTTAAAATTAAATTCTACATATTTGATTTAAATGAATATATATAATTGGTTTATTTTTTTTTGTTTCTGTCTTGTCATTATAACAAACAATTGAACATGTGTGTCTGTTCTCATTCTGTAATTATCCCAGGTAAAAAAAAACAAATATATACATATATTTTTTTTAAATTTAAATAAACGAATTGATCGGCCGTGATATAAATAAATATATATATATATATATATATATATATATATATATATATATATATATATATATATATATATTTGTCGGGGTAGAATCTTCAATATTCAATTTTTAATATATTCAATATAAAACATTTATTTAATTTTTTCGAGCAAATAATATTTTCCACTTTCTTGTGACGATGTGTGTTTACAAAAATGTTTCAGAATCTGTTTCATACTATTTTTTGCTTAGTGTCTGTTCGTGTTTTTATTTGTTTATCCTCATACACATCCAAACATTTGTTGATCTAACTTCCTTTTACTAAGTAAGGAGGAAAGGATAACTTTAAAAAAATATATATTTCCCGTCCTATTTATGAAAAATAGCTTCTCAGGAGAGCCAATGATTTGTTTAGCCAATAAATGTTTATAATTATTAGAGATTGTTTAATACCCAAACGAAATTCAAATACTAGTAGAAAAATAAAACTTGTATTTGTATTTTTAACATTAATACTATTCTTGTTATTTTGAATTATATTTACATTGCTATTTTTTGTCAATATGTACACTAATAGAGTTCCAAGAATATAGCCAATATTTATTTAAGTTTTTGTCATAATAATTGGGAATACAAACAATTTTCCTAGATAAAATATTTTATATATATTTTTAGTAAAAGAAAGAAATGAAATAATATAACAAAACAATGAGAATAATAATAAAAAAAAAAAATAAAATGGCCAGAGGCCAGATTTAACGAGCTACCTGTTCTTCACAACACTTTTTTGGCCACAAACCTCAATTATTTCCTTCCATCTCCAATATTTCTTTTGAAGATATATCTCTTTCCTTTTTATACGTTTTTTATTTATATATTATATGTTCTTATTTATGCTACAGCAATTTTTTTTTGGAAAAATATTTTTTTAAATGCTTTGTCATAATAATCAAAGAATTTATGGGAATAAAGAACGTCAAGACCTGGTTCTTTTAAGACCAAATCTAAGTATATAAATATTTAAATAAATTGGAAGCATTGATTGAGATTTTATGTTAACAGATAAAGGCAAGATTTTCTTAAACCATTGTTTAGCTTATGTTAAATTGGGATAGGAACGTATATTTGGAACGTAGGAAGCCAAAATTATTTGACTGCATTTGGATAAAATTACTAACATAAAACAGGAAACATATTTTCTCCTTGGTGTTTTACATATTAACATAATCTAAGTTTTATCCACATGCAGTCAACTAATCTTGACTTCCTACGTTCTTACAATTTAACATAAGCCAGACTATGGTTAAGTAAATCTTCCCTTTATCTTTTTGCCTTCATTATGATTAAATACCATAAAATTTCAATCAACTACATTAAATATTTATATACTAAGATTTTTTTTCTGAAAAAGTTGTTTTATATTGCTTCCGAGCTTACCGAAGATAGGGAAACAATGTGATCGTTCTGAAGAGCGAAAAATTTTTAGATTTCCGATTTCAAAAATTCCAAGACATAAATCCATTTCAGATATCAGGTAACATTATTGGTTCCTTGTCTGTCTGTCGGTCTGTTGCTCAATTTTTGCGAACCAACAAAAAAAAGGTCATAATTAGCTCATTGTTGGTCCCATATAAGTTTCTACCTTCTGTGCTCATTTGTTTCACTTATACATGCGCACAAACATACATTTATTTTTTTAAAAGTACTAATCTGATTTTTATGAAATTTTGATGGTTCATCGAAAGTAGCCCGCAGATAGGCCCAGATTAATTTCGACCGTCTGCGTTCTTTAAATTTTGCTAAATTGAAACTTTAATTCATATAAAAAATCAAAACAAATTTGACAGATTTAAAATACGGGGCGGGGTGAATGAAATATATAGGATAATATTGGGTTTTAAAAGCATAAAATCATTATATTTTACGAAATAGGACGCGAGGAAGTTATGTGCCACGCAAAATTCTCAGAGTATTTTTTAATATCTTAAATCAAAATTGAAGATATGAGGAGCCATTATTCTATGTGTCCCATCATCGATGTAATTATATTAAATATTATTCGGATACTGCAAATCATTTAGAAAATAAATATTTGAGAAAAACAACAAATATTTAATTATATATTTAATATATATATATATTTAATAATATTTAATAATATTTAATTATATATATATTTGTCGGGGTAGAATCTTCAATATTCAATTTTTAATATATTCAATATAAAACATTTATTTAATTTTTTCGAGCAAATAATATTTTCCACTTTCTTGTGACGATGTGTGTTTACAAAAATGTTTCAGAATCTGTTTCATACTATTTTTTGCTTAGTGTCTGTTCGTGTTTTTATTTGTTTATCCTCATACACATCCAAACATTTGTTGATCTAACTTCCTTTTACTAAGTAAGGAGGAAAGGATAACTTTAAAAAAATATATATTTCCCGTCCTATTTATGAAAAATAGCTTCTCAGGAGAGCCAATGATTTGTTTAGCCAATAAATGTTTATAATTATTAGAGATTGTTTAATACCCAAACGAAATTCAAATACTAGTAGAAAAATAAAACTTGTATTTGTATTTTTAACATTAATACTATTCTTGTTATTTTGAATTATATTTACATTGCTATTTTTTGTCAATATGTACACTAATAGAGTTCCAAGAATATAGCCAATATTTATTTAAGTTTTTGTCATAATAATTGGGAATACAAACAATTTTCCTAGATAAAATATTTTATATATATTTTTAGTAAAAGAAAGAAATGAAATAATATAACAAAACAATGAGAATAATAATAAAAAAAAAAAATAAAATGGCCAGAGGCCAGATTTAACGAGCTACCTGTTCTTCACAACACTTTTTTGGCCACAAACCTCAATTATTTCCTTCCATCTCCAATATTTCTTTTGAAGATATATCTCTTTCCTTTTTATACGTTTTTTATTTATATATTATATGTTCTTATTTATGCTACAGCAATTTTTTTTTGGAAAAATATTTTTTTAAATGCTTTGTCATAATAATCAAAGAATTTATGGGAATAAAGAACGTCAAGACCTGGTTCTTTTAAGACCAAATCTAAGTATATAAATATTTAAATAAATTGGAAGCATTGATTGAGATTTTATGTTAACAGATAAAGGCAAGATTTTCTTAAACCATTGTTTAGCTTATGTTAAATTGGGATAGGAACGTATATTTGGAACGTAGGAAGCCAAAATTATTTGACTGCATTTGGATAAAATTACTAACATAAAACAGGAAACATATTTTCTCCTTGGTGTTTTACATATTAACATAATCTAAGTTTTATCCACATGCAGTCAACTAATCTTGACTTCCTACGTTCTTACAATTTAACATAAGCCAGACTATGGTTAAGTAAATCTTCCCTTTATCTTTTTGCCTTCATTATGATTAAATACCATAAAATTTCAATCAACTACATTAAATATTTATATACTAAGATTTTTTTTCTGAAAAAGTTGTTTTATATTGCTTCCGAGCTTACCGAAGATAGGGAAACAATGTGATCGTTCTGAAGAGCGAAAAATTTTTAGATTTCCGATTTCAAAAATTCCAAGACATAAATCCATTTCAGATATCAGGTAACATTATTGGTTCCTTGTCTGTCTGTCGGTCTGTTGCTCAATTTTTGCGAACCAACAAAAAAAAGGTCATAATTAGCTCATTGTTGGTCCCATATAAGTTTCTACCTTCTGTGCTCATTTGTTTCACTTATACATGCGCACAAACATACATTTATTTTTTTAAAAGTACTAATCTGATTTTTATGAAATTTTGATGGTTCATCGAAAGTAGCCCGCAGATAGGCCCAGATTAATTTCGACCGTCTGCGTTCTTTAAATTTTGCTAAATTGAAACTTTAATTCATATAAAAAATCAAAACAAATTTGACAGATTTAAAATACGGGGCGGGGTGAATGAAATATATAGGATAATATTGGGTTTTAAAAGCATAAAATCATTATATTTTACGAAATAGGACGCGAGGAAGTTATGTGCCACGCAAAATTCTCAGAGTATTTTTTAATATCTTAAATCAAAATTGAAGATATGAGGAGCCATTATTCTATGTGTCCCATCATCGATGTAATTATATTAAATATTATTCGGATACTGCAAATCATTTAGAAAATAAATATTTGAGAAAAACAACAAATATTTAATTAAATAACAAAGTCGCATTTTATATCAAGTTTTATTCATATCCGGGAGTGCTTCGGAGATGTCAGCATATAATTAACTGCGCCAGGGACCCCTTATTAGTGAAGGGCTGTCACTTGCAAAAACAGATTGCCCTTAGGAACGCGAAATAAGGATCTTTGGCCCTTGAGTGTAAAGTGGCAAATTAGATGGAGGGTAAGGAGGCTGAAACTCACCTGAGCCTGCAAGGCCTTAATATCTATTACTTGAGCTCCGGCGTCTGGAAGCTTCAGGTCTTTTGCAGTATAAATCAGTCTTCCGGAGCCATAAGGACAAGATACCTTCTCTAGATTATTTATAAGTCACGAAACAACCAGCATATATTCTCCTTTCTTTAAGCTCACAAAGGAGGGATATATTTCCTCCTTACTTTTATCTTATCCGACTACACGATAATAAAAAAATATATCTTAAATATTGAAAACATTACTTGCCAAAGATGATATCTGCAAAGCGACAAAGAAAAACCAAACAGAAAATGTAAATAAAAGACGGCTTTATATGCTTTATTTACGATTACTTTCTACATTCATATTTCAGCAACTCCAGTCGTACGTTTTACAAAAATAAAAATTGACAAAGGGTTTTTTTTCAGATACTTATTAAATTGTAATTCATTTATAATGTATATTATATATATATATATATATATATATATATATATATATATATATATATATATATATATATTTAAATTTAAATGAAATCGGCCGTGATATATATAAATGTAGTTTGAATAAGAATATATGCTTGGTTGGGCATAGTCAAATATAATTTATAGGTCCATTCAAATGTATTATTTTGTGACACATATTTTCCTCGGGTCCTATTTCGTATACATTAATTATTTTATCCTTTTACAGCCTATTATTGGTAATTTATTAAATTTTCTACCCGTTACTTAAACCTATCTAATAATTGACTTTATTGCTTCCGAGCTTACCAAAGGTAACAGAAGCTATGTGATCGTTCTGAAGAACGAATATTTTTTATGTCTCCGATTTCAAAAATTCCAAAACAGAAAAATTCGTTTCAGATATCAGGGAACATTTTTGGTTCAGTGTCTGTCTGTCGGTCTGACGGTCTGTCGCTCAATATTTACGAACCAACATATCTTAAAAACTACACGTCCGATTTGATTGAAATTTGGATGATAGGTCATAATTAGCCCATTGTTGGTCCCATATAAGTTATTCGAGTACCGTTCCTGCGATTGATATAGGCCGTATTAGTTCATAAACAGCCAAAAGGAGACTTTTAAACCATATTTCATAATAATTAGCTTTATTAAAAATGAAAGAAGAATTAGATATGAACAACCAACTATATAAAACCGCATAAGATCAAGATAATCTTAAAACAAAAATAATTGCAAGATAAAAAGAACGTTTTTAAATTTTCTATCATAAATCATAAATTTGAAACCTGTCAAAATGAATGTTGTAAATATGGTTCATGTCGAAACAAATAAAATTACTTGCGGATTTTTTCTGAACTAACTTCCCATACAGCAAAATTTGCTGAAAACGAATTAAATTCTGCTGAAAGATGGCTAAAAGTGTTAAAATAACGCCTTGTCATCGTGTTCTGAGCTATTCTAAAAATTTCAAATGTCTAGCTACTCGGGAAGTTAGTTAAAAATCGATTGCAAGATTTCTACTGGACAATCAAACAAGAAGCAAGCTAATAAAAACGTAGAGAAAATAATACATTTGGCATTAAACAATAAGAATCAAGTAAATTTCCACTTTCTTATGTTCTTCTAAATTATTTTTTAAATCAAATAATACTTTTTATGTACCCATTACTCATTTATCAAAAACGTCATTGAAAAAAAAACAAAAAAACAAAACAAAAAAAAAAAAAACATTTTATATATATATATATATAGATTTATTAAGCACAGGCGTATTTTTAAGATTTACCACAATGATTCTAATATTTCATTAAATACAATTTACGTTTTTTTTTTATTAAATACCATAAACTATTTTACATAGCATATGACATAAATAACAATCAACTTTTTTGTAGTCCCTAGGAATTGTTGGAAAAAATTATTTTTCGCTCTCTTTATTCAAGTGAAAAGTTGCAGGGGGAAAAATAAGGAACAACTTTGCGCTATTGCGTAGATTAAAGTGGGCATAAATCTTTCAAGAAAAGCACTGAAAAGGCGAGAGAAAATAACTCGGTATCTCTAAAAGGACTTTTTTTGTGAGACCATCCTCTCTCTACTTCCATTGTTAAAAAGAAAGTTTTGAAGTAAAACAAAGTGGGAAATAAAAGTAGAAATACTTGAGAAGGGTGGTAGAGAAGGAGAGTAGTGAGATTTTCACTAAATAGATAATGTGTTATGGACCGAGGTTTATTTACCGTGTTTATATAAGTTTCTGAAAATTTTCGCGCTTTATTACTCCTACTCCTCCGAAAATGTTATTATTTTGCGCACGCGCTTAAGAGAAGTAGGGAGATTTTGGCCGTCAAACCTTGTTATTTGTTCTCTTTAAACCCCTTTCCCACCCTGGTTCTGTTGATAATTAAACATTAGCTTGTCTAATGCAGAAAGCGAGTTGAAAATTTTACCAAACACAACTAAAAGAGAGAAAAAGGAGATGCTTCCTTTTCGTCTGCGCCAAAATTTTCGAGTGTAACGCTACTTTTGGCTTGTTGTTTTTGGACGCTTTTTGAGAGAGAATCGGGGGTTTTGTGCCTGTGTTTCTGGGCCCACGCTTTTCAGCACTTGAGGTCGTTTCGTTTCATCGCTCTGGCTGAAACAAACTCAGCCGGAGCAGATTTAATTAATTATCCCCCCGGCCTTGTACTGGAACAGAAGGAGTGTTGCCGAGTTTATTAAAATCTTCTGGTAAAGCCCCCCCCCGACATTTTCCCCCTTATTTAGCCCTTATTAGATTAAATCTACCCCTTCCCTTGTTCCCTCATCCCCTTTTATATTCCGTTACTTTAATCTCTATTGAATATATATATATTCTAATGTTTTATTAACAACCCCTCTTGAACTTTATTGCTTAAACTATTTTAATTTCTAATTTAAGGATAATCGAATTTATTAAAAGACACAAAATCATATATACATATATATATATATATATATATATATATATATATATATATATATATATATATATATATATATATATATATATATATATATATATATATATATATATATATATATAACATAAAATTAAAGTTTTGCCTGTACATTGGTCAGAATTAAAAGATTTTGGAGACTTTTTCATTTCATGTATTCCAAAACCCGAATCCAGCCTTATTATTTTTGTGTATGTATGTGTGTCTGTCGCCACCAGTCTGTCTTTATAGCCACAAAACTGGCTAAACGAAATCGAGTAATTTTTCCAGAGGTGAGCGCAAACATGGTGTGCATGTTGTAGGCTTGGTTTCGTCGAAAAAGATTGAGTAGTACCGAAGTTATTATAACAATAGTATTTAAAAAAAAACCATTAATATTAGGTTGGCTAAGTATATATTAATTGACAAAAATCAGTGGGTTTTGTCACTCGCTAAGTAACATGTTTGGGTACTTCTAGACCACCTAGAGACTCACGTTTTTTTTGCGTTTGGTCGGAAATTGGCCCAAACCTACTGGAAAAATTTATTTATTTTAAAATATTATTTTTACCCCCTTTTTAAAAAATTAAATACGACGGGTACAACTTTAAAGTTTTGTTGGAGGCCTATTGCGGCTAAATCAAAAAGCAGATTGCACTAGCGGCAGATTGCAACTGTTTTTAAAAGATCTAAAGCTTTGGTCCTATGACTTTTTGTCGTGCCTCCATGGGTTCTACATTAAATAGGACTAAATATTTTTTTTTAAGATTTTTGACTTTGAGCTCTTATGGCGTCCACAATTCTTGACCGATTTAATTTCTGATTGGGGTGCTTAAATCTCACACTAAAACTCTTTAAATCGAGTACTTATAATTTCATTAATTTGTCCTAGAGTTATTAAATATTTACTTGTGCAACTGCTGTATTGAGAGACGAGACTGGTAATTAAATTAATGCACCATTGGTTGATGATGTTTTAATCACTCCCAGTAATTGGTTTTGACTACGTTTATTTTCTCATTTAATATATATACATTTTTTTAGCATTGTTAATTATTACTATATTACTTAGTTTCGATTGGATATTTTTACCGGTCCTATATTACTTTGCTTTGTAAGTTTCATCGCACATTTCCGTTTCCCCAATTTTGACCCACTCCCCGTGATTCAATCTTCCCCAAATTTTGCACAACTAAGGTGAAGAATACAGAAACAAAAAACAAAAAAAAACAAAAAAAAAATGGCGTCAAATTTATTTGCTTTTTAAGTTTCATCGCACACCTAATACCCCAATTTTGAACCACTTATCGTCATTCAATCTTCCCCAAATTTTGCACATGGATAAAACTAAGGTGAAGAATACAGAAACAAAAAACAAAAAAAAAAAAAAAAAAAAAAATGGCGTCAAATTTATTTCCTTTTTAAGTTTCATCGCACACCTATTACCCCAATTTTGAACCACTTCCCGTCATTCAATCTTCCCCAAATTTGCACATAGATACAACTAAGGTAAAGAATATAGAAACCCCCCAAAAAAAAGTTGAAAATACGACCAGTTTTGAAAAATTGCATTTTTATATTAATTATTATTTATATACATAAATAGACTCAAAACTCCGATTTGGAGAGTACCTATTATATTCTTATATAGTAATGGAATGAATGATGTATAATATAGTTCTGATTCTATTCCTAGAAGGCTTTGAAATCAAAACTATTTAGGCATTTCATTTAATTGCTTGGCCTACATGATAAACGAAACATAGCCACTAATACCTAACATATAGCGCGGAGCACGGGGTGAAGGCTAATTATACTTTTTCTTTATTTATAAATCCCAGTTTTGGTCTCTTTACAGTTGTTGCAAAGCACTCTTGCAAGGTCTATATCGAGCACGAAAGTGAGTTTGTAAGTTTATAGTTTATACCGTTTTGAATGAATTATTATTTCATTGCTATATAACACTTCAAATCGTTATAAAATTACTTCCATCCAATTTTATCTTTTTAAGAAGCGAATAACTTCTATTACATTTCAAACAAAATGCCCGAAACAGATATTTGCTTGAAGCAACTTCTTTTTTGTTAAAAACACATTCATGTTATACATACAACATGAACTCCATTAGTACCACTTTCCTTGTATATACACACATGAAAATAAGTCTTTCTTTTTGTTCGTTCGCTAGTATTTTCTTCGCTCCAATCATACTCTGGGATATCATTTCCTGCGGCCCCCCTCTATTTTGCCCCGACCCCTCTAGCCCTGGGGGCAAATAAGAAATTGTTTCTCCATTCCTCCCTCCAACCACTTTTTTATATTTCTGCTTCAACTAGAATCCGAACTCTTGGAAAAAAAGAGGAAAAAGCACTACTGGAGAAAATTAGAAAATAAATTGTTTTTAATGCTTTTTTATTCATTTATATTATATATTTCTTTCTCTTTCTGTGTATATTTTTTTTTTATTCTTTGTACAAGATGAAACCGTTGAAGCAATCTCTAAACCTATTTTTGTTTTAACTTTTTTACTTTGTTTTGTTTTTCAAATTATACTTAATTTGTCTACATTTTGTGATTTTGCCTCCGTACTTCGTTTTCTTCTCTTCTTAAAGAAAAGTCACCAAATTAAAGTGTTCTTTATCTTTTTTTCCGTTCAGTTAACATAAATACTTACCCTAATTATTATTAAAAGTCGAGGCATTTTTATTTCTCCAATTATAATAATTTATAGCATCTTATAGTAATTATCTTCTTCAAATTGCTTTTAACAAATGTATTTAAAGTGTTAAATAAAAAGTGTATTATACGTTAGGAAGTTAGAGACAAGCTAGAGAGGTTTCTACAAGAGATCTTTTTACAAATATCTGAAATTTTGCCAAATCAAGCATTAAAATTGTCTTATGTCCATTGCCATTACCAGGGTAAATGAAGAGGTAATGATTCTAGGCCAATATGCAATAATAAAGAGTTAAAATATAATAGAATACTTGAACAGGAGAACCGTTTAGATTCTACCTATCTCTACTACCATCTTATGTTATTACTCCCTAATTTGCAACTGAGTGTGTTACTATTATTGCATTTCTTAATTGCATGGATTTATAAAGTACCATCAAGAAACATAAGGCCGGTCGTCCACTGGAAGCGACTAAGCGCGATAGGGGTCGTCCACTATACGCGACTTCACGAGACTGTCAGTTTACGTCTGTTCGCCATACCGTTTAGTGTATATTGCCCTTTCTGAAAGTTCTCGGGTGATTTTTTTAAATGGATGATCTGGACTTATTGTACATTTTGTAGAACCCCTATATCAAGAGGCGTTGGTTACAAACCCGTGGAAGAAATCGGTTTTGGGTTAACACAATATTAGAAAGGAGGAAGCCAATGGGAGAATTCCATCATCTCCACGGTGATTTGCAGAAGGACCCCCAAAGGTTTTTCGATTATTACAGTATGCGTCCAGAGACGTTTCACTACATTTTGAATATTATAGAGCCATGGATAACCAAAATGTCTAGTAATTAGGTTTGTCCCTTCTTCTAATCTTCGTTTTTTATGTGGGTCGATCAAGGGTAGTAAATAAGTATTTCAACTAAGGTGAAATCATTCTTAAACTTGGCTATATTATTAACTTTTTATTTAGAGGTTTACCTTGGGTTACCTCTAGTCAAATATTTTAAACATGTTAATTTGTTAATTTTTAATTTGTGTTCGTCCTTTTTTGTTAATTTTTAATTATTATTACATTAAAAAGTGTTGACGATGATGATGAGTTGACGAAGCCACTATGTGGTCTATATTAAATAAATATCTTTTCAATTGTTTAAACATAATGACCCATACTTCTTAAGATAAGGCATGAATATGCCCCGGAGTGGGGCGAAATATAGCCAAGTTTAAGAATGATTTCACTTTAGTTGAAATACTTATTTACTACCCTTGATCGACCCACATAAAAAACGAAAAAACCAAAATGTCGAATTTTAGGGAGACAATAACACCTGTGGAACGACTAACGTTTATTTCCTCAGCAACTTTCCCCACACTTCGCGCTGAATATCACATGGAGTTTTGTTATAAATTTGAAGGATTAATTTTTTTATATCCATAATGAATATAATAATAATAAGTGCTAAGCTTAGAGTAAACAAGGTATTTAAACTGGCGACTACGAGCGACTAATTCCATTTCCGTGGGAGCAGTCACTAGTCGCCTGTAGTCGCCGGTAGTAGCGCGTGGTTACCTGCTCAAGATCGCTAGCAAAGGACGAGGTTATATTGTACTCTACTTATACGACTCTCTATATAGTTGCCTGGTCGCTTAGTCACTTCCAGTGAATGACCGGCCTAAAAATTATTTTACAAAGCAACAATATTTAGATGCCAGAGAGTACCCTAAATCCATTCCCCCTTTATTTTGATACTCCCTCCCTTTGGATAAAATAATAATATAGATAATATTGGAAAAAGTAAAGATAATGACAGCAATTATTCGTAATTGTTGGGCAGATAAACTCTTCAAACTGCTTTCCTTAAAATTGCTATCTTGGTACATTTGATTTTCAAAAGCGTGTAAAGTAGAGAAAGAAATGTTAAAAAAAAAGTTCTTAATAGCTTTCTCTAGACTGATTATATTCAACTTTTTTTGTCCACGAAAATGGCTAAAAGGAAATGCTTTTTTAATAGTAAGTCTAAAGTCTACAAATAAACTGTAGGGGAAAACACATTTGGACTACGGTCTGAATAAAGGTGTTTTAATTTTATTCTTGTTTTCCTCTTGCCTTCCAGTCTCGACGAAACTGGCCGACGAAATTAGAATAGGGGACATCCACCCCCTTTTTACACTCTTCTAAAACGAAAAGGAATTGGTAATAGTTAAAACTTAGTTTATTTAAACTTTTCGTATTTAAAACAAAGGCGAGGTGTTTATTTTGAATGCGGGTAAAACTACTGGAGTAGATTTTGCAGCAATAAGAGTTCCGGTGGGGTTGATTTACGTTGATGAACTTGAGCACAAAAGTTTAAAGTAGGTTCCCGGAATCAAGTGACAAGAGTCAAATTATTATTGCGTACTCTATGCTCTTGGTCGGTTTCGTCCCTCCCTCCTTAAGGATTACAAGTTTAAAAGCCTGTTTTCTAAAAGGATGTTTTTGAACCCGAGCCAAGTTCAAAAAGGATCCTGAAATCTACTCCCCACAAGAAGTTAATACTTTGCCGCATACTTGCAGGACTTAGCCTCTAGCTGCTCCTTGTGTCGGCTTCATAAACAGGACCGAAGTATTTCCTAGGGCACTTCACCTCATCCCTTAAGTGAACAGACCCTTAGGGGAAATGGACATCTTCATCAAGCTGTTTTTTAATTAAAATTGCACAAAAATCTTTATCACTTTTAGGTACTTAAAAAGGATTTTAAGAGTTATCAGATGGGTTAAACCTTATGTTCTTCGAAATTCAAGTGACTTGTCAACATGATACAAAAAGTATCTACGAGTATTAGAACTATAAAATATTTTTAACTTAGGCCCTTGACGTAACACAATAATCAAACTCGCCATAATAATAGCCATATAATGATGTTTTTAATTATTTTTTCAAAGTCTTACAGTCGTAAATCATTATAATAATCTTATTCAGGTGATTCAAAAAAATACACAACAAGCAGCGAAGCGTGGAGTTAAAAAAACTCCTAATTCACAACAGGAGTCAAGGGATTTGTAGATCAACATCTTAGCTACAGTTTTTATCACAAATCACAAAGTTACTTTTTTTGTTTTCAATTATTAATATTGTTCGTAACAATATTGATGCTTTTTAAATTTTATAATTTAAAAGCTATAGATTTGTGGTATAATGATGTGAGGAAGTTGTCTCGGTTTATAAACTAGAGTTTATATGTTTGAAGAAGACGGTTTCATCTATTAGTACAGAACGACAACCAGTTTATTACTTCAAAAGATAGTTATCAACCGGGGCTTTATCTCCTCCCACAGGACACTCCATTTCAATATAATTAATCGTAAAACTTAGATGTGCTTGGTCAGTTCGGTCTTGTGAATTATAAATTACATCTATTTACCTTTACTCCTTGACTCTTGTTATTTTATCCTTTATCCTCCTCGCTGTTTATTACAGTTTTGTTTTATTGTTAAACATTAAAGTAAAGGGAAATTTATTATTAATTATAATTGTTTATTTTCAGTTTGAACATCCGAAAAGTTTATATTCTATACCCGTAACGTCGAGAGGAAGTTTACTGGAGATGCAATAAAACCAGATGGAGAAGTGACCTAAGTTTCTACGGACGGGGTTTATTTCTATAGTTTTAAGATGGCTCTAGGCTATTTCAATTGGTTCAATGGTAAGGTACGAACCTTGTAAATTGTTAGATTCTCGAGTCTCTAGCTGCAAGGTTCGAACCGGACCCTAACTCTCTGTTTCATTAAACTTATCATGTTGATTAAAACAATGTTTTGTCTGTGTTGTATCCTCACCGGCTTTTCTCTTCACCCTACGGGGCTCTGTCTGCTGCCCTCGGTCCAATCACTTTGTTGTACTTCTGTTAATTACAGAACAAGCCGCTGGTCGAGGGGGAGGTTGTTCGTTTCCACGAGGTCTTCCCAACTGAAACCCCTTCTACCTTCACGTTACTACGTTGAAATTATTTTGAAAATTGACCGAGTACCCGTTTCCCTTCAGTTAAAATTTGCCCCACGGGAGATTTAATGACCCGGCAAAACATCCCCTTCCTCACCCCTTTTTGTCAGCTTTATCTCACTCTTACTTCTCATTTTCCAGTTTATAAACTGTGTAGGGTGGGACTGCTTCGTCCCATTAATATAATTATCATTAAAAAATAAACGAAACAAATTAAAATTCGGTGAGGGGGAGATTGCAATTGACATCCTTAATTTAAACTTGGGTGTTTTAATGGTATTTTAATTTTGGAACCTAGCATGCATAAAAGATAGACAAACTATTTAAATCAGTAGAGTATTTCCTTCGTTGCTAAAGGAATTCAAAGACGAATAATCTGGTGCTTAATCTCCCGCAGCTGAAACCATACAAAAAAGTATGGTTTTAGACAAAGGCCATTGTCCATAAGATAAACTTAGTTCATCCAGGACAGTTCGAAATAGAAATATTACAATGAATACACCCCAAGAATGTTTGTAGCATTTCAATTATCAGGCACGAATATATCTGAGGGAGGTTATGACATCTCTCGAGATGGCGCCTTCAGGAAAACAAATTATTACGATTTCTTCAGCCGCTAATGCCTATGCACCAAATTAAAGCCATTACTCTTAATGTTCTTCTCACACTGCATCTACATTACATAAACATTTGATGTAATTTGTTTTCATTCTTTACTTTACACAAAAACATTACCTACAGTTGTGTCTCACATACGCTATCTATGTGACTTTTTTTTATTCAAGAAACGTTATTTGATAATGAAAATTTGTGTGGCCGAACGTTACATTTGTTTTGCATGCTGAAATACAATTAATTTGAATTACAATCAGAGATAATATTTAACAAATACAAAAAAAAAAAAAACCTCTTGGGTTTTTTTTTAAAAAAGGCACAGAATTAGGTTTCATTCGCTATTGCAAACCATGCTTAATACATTTGTTAACCATTGTTTACAAACTGTAATGTCTCACAAACTTTAGGATTTTATTGTAACCAATATAAAGAAATTAAAATCTCCAACCAAATACTCACTCACTCCTAATTTGATTTAAGTAAATTGTTAAATAAAAAAAAGCACGAACTCCAAGAGAATTAGATTCGTGGATTTTAAACCAAATAGCACCGCGACTCATCAAAAACAAAATTAAACATTCATGAGAGTATTTCATTAGCATTGTTGGGTAATTAGAATGTTACATTTACTTCATTTCATTCTATTCAATGTAACGAACCAGAAAACATAGTTACATTAATTTGAGGTTTTGGATTCAATTCTAATCAGGTTATTGAAAAAATTAAAAACCTTCTACGTTTACATCAAAATGACTGCTTCCATCAATATAAACACCTATTACTTCCATCGACACTTAAATTATTTTGTGCTATAAACGTTACCTAATCTTAGTTCGTTACCTAGCCTTCATTAATCTAAGATCCATTATATACCATTTTCTTGCTATTCCGGTTATCTAATCAAGAATCATCACGTCCTTCATCCATTTGTTTAATTCTTCGAAACTTCGCCTTAAAAAATTAAATTATTAAGTTTTTTTTGACATTTTTATGTTTAGGCTATGGAACATAAGTCAAAAACGTTACGTTACTTTTAGCTTAAAAACTCAGAAAAGTATAACAGGGAGTTAAAAAGCTATAGGAGGTGTGTAATCCAGTCTCCAGCTGTTGGGCCTCCCTCTACCGCACGTCATAGGGCCGAAGAGAGTCGAAAAGATTTATACGTATGACAGGGAGTTAGGAAAGTACAGGAGGTTGCCATCAACTCTCAGCCCTCTCGGCCTACCTAGTATGAAGGCATATTAACAATTCGTAGAAGGCGGGCCGGCGCCTTTGAATTCAGTATTTTGTAATCAAGCCGCTGTGGAGATAAGAATAAAAATTATCTTCCATCTACTTTTATCAATTATTTGAATAAATTACCGATTTTATTTCATTTTATGTCGGTAGTTTACGCAGAGCGAAAACATGAAAATGTCTCACTGTCTTGCGGACGCTTATGCAAGAAGTATTTAAAGCAGAGCATTAAAATGCTTTTATGTACCAACAAGCATTTTTATTAACACATATTAAGTAAATTTTTTTTTTTTTTTCAACAATAAAAATAATTTAGTAGTTGCCTCATCATTATTATAATTATCACATAAATAAATTTTTAAAAAATTAGTTGTTTTGTATTGTTTCTTATTTTCTCAAATACGAAGTATATAAAAAGAGAAAGTATTGTGGTGATGCAAAAATTCGATTTTAATAGATTTACACATTTTGAAGTCTCCTTTAAAAGTCCTTTAAAAGTTTCTTTAAAAAATGTTAGTCTGATGAGATAAAGTGTTTAATAATAATTAAATTACCTACAAAACTTGAAAACTAAAAATAGAAAAACACTCAACAAATTCGAAAACTAAATGGAAAACACTGGGCATAATTATTCGCATATGAGAAAGTTTGTCTGGAAGTTGTCTGAGTTGTCTTGGAACAATTTTTTTTAATATTGATGTACTAACTGCAAAAGAGTAATAATTATCAATAATATAATCAATTAATTAATTATTAATCAAATCATTAATTTAATAATTTAGGATGATATTGATAAATTTTTAAAAAGAAATCCGTTATAAATGACACACGATAATATTAAAAATTTTCATACTTAGTTAAATAAATTTACACATATTATTTTATATAGATATAATTTGTTAAAAGCATATTGCGTGTTAATAACCTTCTTATCGTAGCAAAGAATTTTTTTTTTAATATTTATTTATTTAATATTAGTAGAAAGTTTGTTATTGTAGATTTCCATGCGATTTGCTGTGCTGTTTAACTTATAGAATCTCGTATCTAGATCAAAATGAGTGAAGTAAAAATATATAAAATATTATACATTTTTGTTGTAATATTTATTCGGATAGCAAGCAAAAATTAGGTTTTTTAAAGGGACTTAAACGGAGAGTAAAGTTCGCATGTGAAATAATAATATATACAATTCATTATTTACAAGTTTTAAAGTGATTTATAATAATAAGAGTATTTCCGTTGTAGTCAGCTATCAACTAATGTTGATACATTTGCAACTATTAAATTTAATTATCTATCAGTAACGTTTTTTTTTTTTTGGTTCCCTCTTGATTATTATTTACATACTAATTTCTTTCACTATACGCAACCAGTATTTCTTTATTACTTTGTATTATACATAATCTTATTGTATAGGGCAGTCAAATGACAGACTGACTGATTAAAAAACGAGTTGAACCACTAGCAACTGATTTTAAAAGACCTATAAGTGTAGCTAATGGAGGATTCGATAAAAAGTCAAAGAACAAAACTTGTATAACCACCATTTTGAATATTTTTATATATAAACGAAGTATTTTGACACAATAACAAAAAAATAAATAAAAATACTCTCCCAATTTGTGTAGCACATAGCTTTCTCGCCCTGTATACTTTAATGATTTTATGCTTTTACAGACCATTATTGAAAAATTTATTTAATTTTCCCCCCAAATTTTTTAAAAGTGTCAAACTTGTTTTGATTGTCTACATCTCAGAGCAAGGCAGGGGTAGAGGGAACAGTACTACAGAATCTGGGTCTCAAAAAGTGGTTCATTATGCTACACCCCTATACTAATCCTCCCAAGCGTCAGTTTGGTGAAACAGTATCGATATCTCGATAAAAACTCGAAATTTATCTGATATCAGCTGATAAGGAAGTGATATTTTCTTACGACATTTAATATTTTTATTTTTAATACAGTTTTCTTTATAAATATGTACTTTAATGTGTTTTGTTAACCTTATTAATTATCTAAAGGCAGTAACGTCGTTAATAAACTTGTAGCAGTTCCTAGATAACCAATAGCAATCTTCTTTGAGTGGGCTATCAAATAAATGCTACTAATAAGGATTTATTGACAAAAGTATGTGGGGACGGATGGACAAGGAATAGACCAATAAGATAAGGACCAGTGATCACGTGATGACTTTAGTTCGGATTGAGCTCGCTTGGGAGGTTAAGCATAGGGGTGTAGCATAATGAACCACTTTTCAAATCGCATTGCTCCCTCTACCCCTTCCTTGCTCTGAGGTCTACATCCATTAAAGTATTAATTTAGCAATATATAAAGAGCGCTGAGGGTTGAAATTAATCTGGGGCTTTCTGAAGCCTATTTTTGACTAACCATCAAAATTTTATAAAATATAGATGAGTACTTTTGAAGATATAGGTATAAATAAATGTATGTTTGTGTGCATGTGGAAGAGAAACAAATGGGCACGGAATATATGGGACTAACAATGGGCTAATTATGACCTACTATCTAACTTTCAGTAATATCGGATGATTAGTTTTTTTTTTTTAAATATGTTAGTTCACAAAAATTGAGCCACAGACAGACCCCGACCGACTGACAGACACGAAACCAAAAATGACCCTGATGTCTGAAACGGATTTCTGAAATGGGAATTTTTGAAGTGGAGGGCAAAAGAATTTCGCTCTTCAGAAGGATCACATAGCTTCCGTTACCTTTGGTAAGCCCAGAAGCAAAATTGATACTCAGTATATACAATTATGTATAGGTAATATGCAACAAATAATTTAAATCGTAAGCATGTAAGTTCAACCTTCTACCCATTTACCTCCTCCTAACAAAATTACCAGATCCTATACAAGTACCAGCTTTTATATTATTACGGCAGGCATAATATAAAATTATTATGCTGTTCCATTAGGCTGTCAATATTATCAATAAAATAGTTCAAATGATCATAGATTGAAACTTTTTAAGATGAGGATCTGAGTAGAAGCTTGGAACCTACTATAATAAACTGATTAAGTTCAAATTTTGAATAGATATTCTGCATTATTTTTTAAAGAACAACTTACCTATATAATATACCCTTTTTTGCAGAGTCTCATTGTTTTTTTGTTGGCAAAAAATATAAAATGTTCTCTAATTTTTTGTTTCTTAACGATGTTATATTATGGACTTAAGTGAGCTTTCACCATTTTATGTATTTATTTAATACAAGGAGATAACATTAAATGAAAATAAAAATGTACATCTACATATAAAGCATAATAAAATATGAATTAAAAAGATGAGAAGATAGAATAATAAAGAAAAAAGTTAAATCAGGGAGAGTTATAAAGAGAGTGAGATAATGTTTTATAAGAAAAATAAAAATAAAATAATAATAATAAAATAGGAGAAACGAGATAATTGACTTTTAAAAGGGTAAAAGGCATTAAAAAGAACCATTATTATAAAGAAAAAAAAAACATTAATTAAATAACACTCATTGGATGAAGTAAAGAGGGGGGAAGTTTGTGTTTGGAGTTTTTAAAAGATTCTGAAAATCAAGCGCATGCTCAGTTAAAGAGAAAGAAAAGGAAAAAAAGAATGCTAGAAGGTAATTAGGAAGCATTAAGAAGGTCTTGAACTAAGGCCCTTTCCCAGCAGTTAACCTCTCCCACTCCCTTTTAACACTAAATAATGGAATATTTCAAAAAGGGGATATTATTAATTTAATGTTTTTGCCTTTAAAGCCGATGAGAGGTCCGCAGAGGAGGGGTGTTTTTGTTAATACTGGAATTTTCTTACCTTTTCACCCAGAGGATTTTCGTCGGAGAGAAAACGGGGGGTCGGTGGGTGGGAGGAAACCCTGCCTTCGTGTCCCCTATGAATTAATAAACATGGCTTTGTCCATTAGATTAGGGTAGGGGAAGAGGAAGGTTAAATCTCTGAGACGGAAAGCTTGGGGAGATAGGAAGTTGAACAAGAAAACTCGGGAAAAGCCATGTTGCAGGCTAAATCTTTTCTGATACCCCATCTCAAGTCTATCCAGTTAATTTAATGGTAAGTCTTCAGATTCTTCTTAAAGTTTCTCTCGAACATTGATAAATAATTCTGATGTGGATTTAAAGGTTATTTTTTTCTGTTTTTCACGACAAGATAAAAAGAAACAAGGGATAACAGTAGATAGATTATTCTAGAGTGCCTTGACTCACAAGGCAGTAACCCAGTAAGTTTTTTTTATTGTCAATCAAAGGATAACGAAGGACTTTAGAGGATACTTATATGTAGCAAATTATATAAAGCTGTCTAATGTATGATATGCTTTTAATGAGAGAAGTAGAAACTTCCCCATCGTAAAGTTTAAATTCGTTTTAGAATATGCTAATTATTTTTGGAACGACGTTCTTCATGGCATGTTACTGCACCAGCGTCTGGAGCCCAGGAGTAAATCCGAAAAAAACAACCTTCACGAAATTGACCAATGACGATAACATGAGTAAAAGTTGATCGATTTAGTTGAAATTTGTTAAACGTGTTCATTTTACCAATGCTCAGGATGAGTTCGTTGAACAACGTTATCCGCCCAAGCGTTCGCTCGCAAAGCTCACGTAAACGTTAGCTTGAAATGAAAAATTGGAATTTTAGGACAAGAAAAAATTCTAACTTCATCTATTCAATGAGACAAACAACTTATTTAAATACATTTTTTTTAGTAAAACCAACACCAACACCGCTATAAAGTGTTAAAATGCGCTAAAAGCATTAAAGCGGACCTACACGTTTGAAATAGAGAAAACAACGTTTTTACCGACATCTACTCGTATATCCAAACGATTTTACTAAAACTTCATACACATCGTCTAAAGTACAATTGAAACAGGCGTGTAAACTTTCAACCTGATAAAAGCTGAAGTTTTTGTGTAGTGAAGAGATATATTTTATAATATTTTGAATGGAGTAGATGTGAGGGTTAGCGAATAGTCCTGTTTCCTTACTACTCGACTCAGTACTAAAATCAACCACTTTAACTATCAACTCATTATGATTAACTATTTTTTCAACATACAATACATTATATTTATTGCAAGACGCTAACTTCAATGATAAAAAAAGACGTTTTTCTTTTAATTTTGTCTTAACTCCGCTACTTAGCGGAACTAACTGCTGCTAAGTATTAGCATCGTATACTTAGTAGTGTGTTTTTATAAGTTGTATATAATGAAGAGCCTAAGGAACTACGTTTCTACGGGGTGTCTCGCGGCACCACAAGTATTTTTTTCTATTTTATAGTTGTCTGATCCAAAATAAAAATTAATAACTATGACATGGGAAATTAGACAAGGACGGAGGACGCTTGTAGAATGCATCTCTTTAGATCTAACAAAAGACTGTGAAACCTGGTTATGACTCGTGATATTTTTAACAAGATGAGAGTCACCCAGAGATGTATGGTGCATATTATGTTGAATATTACTGAGAAAAAAGGAATGAAGAAGAAGGTGATCCAACGAGAGCATCAAGAAACCAGGCCTGTCTAGAAGACACAGCGAGGACAGTGAGTCAGAGACATGCAGTAAATCAAATATATTACCAAGACACAGGGATAGAGGCAGCAAAAAAGATGATTCAGTAGTCCCCAAGGGAAATAAAATGGAAGAAAGGAAGGCTACAAACACAGGAACGAGAAAGTAAAGCAGATCTGTGAGGGGAAGAATAGGCTGCACGTTATAGAAAGAAACGTGCGAAGAAAAAAAAAAGAATGGCTGAGCTTTTATCTGACAGGTTATAGGATGATTAAAAATTAAATAATATTGAGTGTCCTTATAATTTATTTTTATACTGAACTCAAAAATACTTTTTACTTGTTAATTTAGTTATGTATTTGTTACATTAGAATACTTATTAATTTTATAATTTTTTGAGGCAAAATTAAAAAGGGGTTGATGGGTGAATATTAGTTCATATTAAGTGACATTAAATATTGAATTATTACAAATGAAAAGTAGATAATACTGAAGTTACTACAAGCAGAAATCTAGAGTAGACCCTGAGTTCATTACAATGAAATTTCCGAGTGTAGGGTATCTGCAATCTCATTATATTTGTATGCACTATGAGGATATGGATAATTGAACTACGCAATACACAGTAGATATGCAAGCGTTACCAACGAAATTTGATATGCACACTTACTTTAAGGTCTCTCTTCATACTACCCAATTGCGATGCCTAATCTGAGAGTGGTTTTGTGGTTTGAATGGGCTCAGCTATCCACACATCCCAATTTGCAGGGTCTAATTCGTAGGATAGGTAGGGGAAGTAGGCTTGTTTTAATTAAGATAAAGCAGAGATGCGAATGTTAATAATTAAAACATTAATTTTTTAAGACTTGATTGTAGAAAGCCGGAACAATACTGGTTAATATGATTTTGTACGAGGTGAATCTTTGTCGAAAAATTGTAAATACCTTTTAAAAATAAAATATAGCTTAAAACTTTAAAATAAAAAATAAATTTGTGATAAATTATTTTTCAAATGATTAATTAGGGATTTATATACGAGTATAAACTGTACTTAAAGAAGGCAACTGACAGAAACAATGTTATTGAAAATGCCTTGAATGCTTTTATCTTTTGTCCTGAATCAAAACTAATTGTTTATGTTAATGTTTGCGTTTTCATATGTTAAAAAATGAAAATTCGCTGAATCGGGAAGCATGCAAAAAACCTTGACTTTTTTCTTAACTGAAAATGGATTGTTTTGCAGTTTTGACATTGCCAAGAGGAAATAAATTATTTTGAAGGGAAGATATAACTTATTGTTCAGGCCGCACTGAACAAGTTTAATTTTCTATATTGTAAATTATGAGATAGGCAAACCAGCGGTTCGACGAACCCGCCACGCGTCCTCTAGTTCCACCTGGCTATACTCGTGCAAGTCTACATTTAGAACAGTTTCATACTGCCAACCCTGACGAAGCCGTTATATGAACACCCTAAGAAGAACGTTACACAATGTTCTTAGATGCTAATAATGGAAGCCCACAATTTATCATTTCCCGATTAATTTTAATTAGATTTCATTTAATATATTAACTATTGGATATTCCTACACTATTACAGCTTTATTAACATTATCATTATTATCATGCAGTACCAGTGAGATGAGAGACATTTACAAGACCACAATTACCACTACACACTCACATTCACACGACCATTATTTATCACATCACACCACATTTCATCTGATCTACAGTTAAGGAATTAGCATTATTATATTATATATCTATAATATATTGTGAGCTCTAATTTATCTCTATACATTATATCTTCATCGCATCATCCACCTTGTGAACTTATTTTTTACTATACTTTTAAGACTCTATCTAACCACTCTATAGCTACAGTCCGCGCAATTACTTAATAGACCCGGCAGCGGAATCAGGCGCGAGTTGTTCATAGTTGTTCTATTGTTATTTTCCTGCAAATCAGCCTGATGGCTGTGGTTCCTAAAAGTGTTTAGTTACTTGTCTTAAATATATCATTTAGAATAAATATTTAAAGATTAACAACTTCAAAAAATATTATTCAATTTTTCTTTGAGACAGAGGGGTTTAGAGTACCCAAATTTTCCGTAAAAGATTCTAAAATACTAATAAAATAAATATTTATTATAGCAAGTTATTACGTATAAAAAATTTATAATAAATTAACTTAATATTATATTACTTTTTCTTGTAAAAACCACATACTGAAGTAGTCAAGTTTGAAGTTTGTCAGGTCTATTTCTACTTAAACTATTGAAGATATACAAAAATGAAATAAGTATTCTTTTTCATGCGTTTTGAACTTTTTAGAAAAAAAAAATGGGGGTCAAGAGGACACCACGTTCTTCGAAGGGCCATATTGACCCTTTGAAGGGCGTAATCAATGTTTTCTTTTACTTTCATTAAACTATGTCTAAAGTACTAAACATTTTATCTAAAACATTTTTCTGAATTTTTCCTAGTTTAAAACTTATAGCTTTTGATCTACTTGAAATGGGAAACCGTGGATATATTAATTTATTTATTATTATTTTTTTCTCTTAATGTTAATTGCTTATTTCTTTATTCTAAAAGAGCATAAGTTATTTAAACAATTTCTTGTTTCCATTAAGTTCTTTTTTTGTGAAAATGTTATTTACTAACATCTAATTTTTGAGGAGAGTTGGAGGGGGAAGGCGTAAAAGTAAAGAAAAAAAGCACCAATTTACCTTTAAAACGAGGTACCTCTTAATATTTTATGGAAATATAAAGGTTACAATTTTCTTTACTGTGTTATTTTTTTTTCTTCTAAGTTACACTCTTTCCACTTCTCGATTTTCATGTTATGACGTTTTTCTTTTCGTTGAGCGGAGAAAAAATGAAATTCGTTTGTAAAAAAAAAAAAAAAAAGGTATGCTCTTTTAGAGGGAGGAGTTTGGATAAAAAAAGCCTACGCCCCTACATAAAAAAAATAAATAAATTGGCAACCATCAATTCAAGTTACTACATAACATAAGCCCCAGAAAAAAAGCATTGTTTCCAAAACACTAATGCGTACCTTATGCCGGCATAAGGGCTCTTACATCCACCAATAAGAACCGAAGAAATATGCAGTAACATTTCTTACGTCAACTTAACAAAGGGAATAAGAACCCTTGACTACATAACAACTCTGTTTTTTTTTTATCTCAAAAAAATAAAAATAAACATAAGTAGGTATATCAAGTGAAAGAGCCTGGAAAATTTCGCATAAAAAGTCTAAAAGAGATCAAGGTATAATCAGTTTTGTTTTATATTCTTTGTAAACTTTCTATCCCATTTTTTAAAACGAAAATGTATATCTTTATATCACTCTATATTAAAACATACAATTTTAATGAACTAAAAAAAATTTAGAACGATATTTTTACGTTTATTTTTCATTATAGCTTACATAAAGAGATTATTATAGAGCGTATTTATCTTTATTTTTATGAAATAAGATGAAAGATTTTTTTTCCCGCCCTTAGTTATTAACATGTCTGTAAATATTAATTGTAACATATATTTTTAGAATAATCTATTTAAATAAGGAGAGGTTTTTCGCTACATTACTAAATATATAATTATAAAATGTTTTATTTTATTTGTTTAGATTTTTAAATAAGTAATTTACTAAATATGTAAAAAGGGTAACCGAATAAACATTTTTAAAAATTAAAAATGAAATTGGATTTTTATATTTTATCTTTAATTTAAGGCAAGAGCTAGAGTAATTAATAGTAAATATTCTAATAAACTCAAAATAAATATGGTAGGGGCACTAGGATTTTGAATGTTATATTTGCTAAACAAAGTCATTGTAATTTTTTAGGTGGAATTTCATTTTCCCTTATTTAAGACATACAATAATCTAACTATAGCGTAATTTTCACAAGAGCAAACGTCTTTAAATTATTAAAAACGTAATGAAAATTGACGCTCAATAAAATAAACCTATTTCAAACTTGGTGCATTTATTAATCGTCCTTCTGATAAAGCGATTTGAAAATCAGTGAAGTAATTTTTTAAAAATAAATCTCCATTAATAAATTCTATCAAGCAACGTTTAAGTAAACAAACCAAAAATATCATAATTAAAGGATAAAATCAGAGCCACTATCAATAAGCTTAATGTAGACATTTTTTAAGGTAGTAAACTTTTAAATAGTTTGTACATGTATTAATAAACAAGAAAGAATTAACTCGGATACATCCATCGATAACCAAATGGGAATGATGAATTCGGATATCATATATCATTCATCAGAAACCTAATAAAAAAAATGAACTCGGATGTCATCCACCGGATAACTAAAGGAACGATGACTGCGGATATCATTAATCGGGAACCAAATAAACACACACAATGAAAGCACTACACTATCCAAGAGAAAGAATTAAATTGGAATGAGCCGATTCTATCTGAGCAGTTAACGCAAAAAATGGCTTTCATTACAGACATATATGAATATCATATTATCTCGGCTGTACATGTTTAAAATTATAACAAAATTTAAATATTGAGGTAAAATTTTACTCACTACTAGTATCCTGCTTGGG
Source organism: Gerris lacustris (assembly GCA_951217055.1). Classification (NCBI taxonomy): domain Eukaryota; kingdom Metazoa; phylum Arthropoda; class Insecta; order Hemiptera; family Gerridae; genus Gerris; species Gerris lacustris. The sequence goes on from OX578280.1 coordinate 23,137,678, forward strand.
TTGAGGTAGGCCTGGAGAAGTAGAGTAGTTCACTTTCATCTCCTGTAACAGTAAATATCAAGAAGTGTGTTACATTAGAATAAAATAAATAAACATTGAGACGCAGGTAAGGGCATGGCATTACTACGCAGAGCAGCACAATACAGGTTCCTGCCTTTATAGTACTGCTCTGCGTAGTTGCCACTGGCTGACAACCTGTAAAGTAAGTCCACAAGGAAAATATCTCTGACTTCCAAGGATAGTTCACAATAAAAAAATGCTTCTCTAGAAGACTCTTGGAATCAATTACTAATTAGAGATTTTAGGAAATTATATTTGATCCACGGGAAGAGTGGGTATATAAGAGGAGGTATATAAATAAGGGGAGGGATTTACAAAAGTTTATGACATATGTTATTCTCGCTTAGTAAAATAACTTTTTGCTTCCGAGCTTACCGAAGGTAACGGAAGCATTGTGTTCACTTTTGAGAACGAAAAACTTTTATGCCTCCGATTTTAAAAATTCCAAGACAGAAATCCGTTTCAGACATCAGGGAATATTTTTGGAGTATTATCAAGAGTATTAAAGGGCTAAGGGCCAGACGGAATGATGGACGGAGTCAAGATGTGTAGAATATACTACACTGTAGTATACGTATATTCTACACATCTCGGGACGGAGGGATGGAGGAGAGGGTGTCCCTAAACGAACCAATCATTCATAATCATAACTCAGCAGACCTCTAAGCGGCGATGTAAACGAGTGCAGTTAGCTCCTACTTTTTGCTTCCGAGCTTACCGAAGGTAACGGAAGCATTGTGTTCACTTTTGAGAAAGAAAAACTTTTATGCCTCCGATTTTAAAAATTCCAAGACAGAAATCCGTTTCAGACATCAGGGAACATTTTTGGTCTCGTGTCTGTCTGTCTGTCTGTCTGTCTGTCTGTCTGTCTGTCTGTCTGTCGGTCTGTGTGTCCGCGAATTATGAAACGTGTGACGATAACTTGAGTAAATGCCGACCGATTTTGATGAAATTTGGTAGACATGTTCATTTTACCAATGCCCAGGACGAGTTCGTTGGACAAAGTTATCCGTCCAAGCGTTCACGAGCAACTCTTGCGTAAACGTGAACTTCAAATTTAAAATTGGAATTTTAGGTCGGGCAAAAAAATCTAACTTCATCTATTCAATGAGACAAACATTTTTTTCAAATACAATTTTTTAGTAAAACCAACTGCAACACCGTTATGAAGTGTTAAATATCGCTAAACTATTAATAATGTTTACACAATAAACAATACAACAATAATTTTAATGTTAATATAACAATAAAGTACATGATAGGATGCGAGGAAGCTATGTGCCACACTAATTGGCAGTCTATTTTTCTTTTTTTAATGGTATTTATATGATAACCCTATATCAAATTAAATAAATATATACATACAGTCGAACGTCAATATAATGAAGTTGATGGTTCCATAAAAATATTCGTTGTATAGAAATAATTAAGGTGGTTTGTGACAGTTCAAATATAATGAACGTAAATGAAGTATATGTTAGCGAGATTCTGTCAAACACAAAAATACAAAAAGGTCAATGTTGTAGAGTCAACATTGACCTTTTTGTATTATTTTTATTTTATACTTTGCTTCTCGCTCTGATGATGCTAATAAATTTAGCGAAACACTAGCATAAACTTTCTCACTGTTTTATTTGACAGAATCTCGCTAAAAAAAACTCTCGTTGTATAGAAATTGCGTTACATAGATTTTTTTCTAGCCACTTATACATAGATAATTCGTTTAAATATAAAGATTTTCGAAGTTAGTTCGATAGTTAGTCGAAACAAGTTCATTATAAGGAGGTCCGACTATATATATATTTGCATGTGTATGAATATTTGTGCGTGTGATAATGTATCTGTTAAATATAGGTAGAAACATATTATTTTTTAAGAGATTTGATATGCTGATAATTTTTTTCAAATTTGGCAGTAATACATATATTCGTGTAAAGTAAATCCCTGTATTTCATTCGTAGAAGTAAACAAAATATTTTGAAGGTATTTTCTGAGTTGAAACTGAACAGGATTACGAATAAACTTGATATTTTTCGTTAGGGATTTTATAGAACCTAAAAAAAAATCCCAAAAACGAAGTAACAGAATGAAGAGAGAAAAATACATTATGATATATTTTTTCAGCTTCCATTTTATAAAAAAAAACTGTTAATCGAATATTCCGAGTATTCACAAAGAACACGATATATATATATATATATATATATATATATATATATATATATATATATATATATATATATAATATATATACAGGGTGTCCCGGGTCAGGACCGACAAACTTTGGGATGTGATAGTACAGTTAATTTGGAGTAAAAAAAGTTCTATAAACCATGGTCCTATTCTCATTTGTTTTTTAGCTATCTTATTTTTAACTTTTTTTTGTAAAACGTGACTTTGACTTAATAAATTGGCAATATCATTGGAAGTAATTAAGCTAGAATGATAAATGATATACCACCTGAAAGAGCATGAAAAATTCTTAAAGATAAACATCATTTCAGCTATTAAATTTCATTTTTAGTCACACGTTAATTCGTTAGAACTTGAAAATAATAAAATTTAATTAAAAAAAGAAAATATTAGAGCTTGTATAACTACTGTATTGTATTAGATAACTATGGGTGCAAAACTCCTTAAAGTTGGCGTATTTACTAAGCTTCATAACGATACTATTCAATTTAAAATATTGCTACTTAAAGTATCCGAAATAGTGATGAAATTATAAAAAAACCTGTTCTACTCTAAGCTGAGATAGGGTTGGGGAATGGGAAGTGCCCTGAAATTGCAAACGTCAGGTGATTTGTTTTCTTTTTCTTTTAAGTTGCTCTAGTATAATGAAACGTTAAAGTCAGAGTTTAGTCATAGTACCCGTGTGGTACCAGTCATGGTACCAATGATACTACAGTCATTGTAAAGACATAGCACCTGATGAATCTTATAATTATTAGGGTGTAATCATTTATTTTTATTCCGATAATTAATTATTTTTAAAATAACATTCTTTGTAACTTAACAAAAATTGTACTGTATTAATTGAATTATCTTATTACTTAGTTAAAAAAAAAAAAAAAAAAAAAAAAATCATTAAAGATGAAATAAAAAAGTGTAATAATAAAATAAACCGACCTTTTTTATTTATAATTAACACTTCTGTAATTACTATAATGTTCAAAATGGTGCCCTCCTTCATTCATACACATCCACAATTTTTAAGTCGAGATTTGCTGCATTTTATGGGAGTCGCTTTTTGGTTATTTATTTGATGAGCTGCTGCTTGTATCCTGTTTATTAGCTTCTCTTGACTGTTAACCGGTATTTTAAACACCAAATCTTTCATCCATCCCCCCCCCCCCAAACAGAAATCTAAAAATGAAATGTCTGGTGTCCTGGGTGGCCAAGCAACCGTTTCTCCTCTTCCAATACACCTATTAGGGTAGTGTTGAATGCAGCAAGTCTGTACCTAAAGAATTTCGGATGTGTATTAATGAAGAAAGCCACCATTAGTAAATAAATAACCAAGTCCAGAAAATAAATTTTGATTTAATGTGTATTATTAACGACTTTAAAATGTTTATAATGATAACACCAAATTAATATTTTGACATCTAATTCCTATCTTAGAACACACTTGGGAGAATGATATACAGATAATTTAGTATTATTATTTATAGAGTTATTTACAATTTATTTTTAGTTCTTATTTATATATATTTTGTATACTAAAAAACCAAGGAGAAATATGATGATTTAGTAATAACTTTTCATATGGGCTTTTGGATTTATTCGGTACTAGGATTAATACTTATGCTTATAAACATTTTTTAGGCCAATTTTACTTATTATTTTTAAGCCTATAAGAAAAACATGGGAATTTATCATAAAAAACTCAACCACCAAACAATATATATATATATATATATATATATATATATATATATATATATATATATATATATATATATATATATATATATATATATATATATATATATATGCATAAATAATATTTTCATTCTATTACCGAAAAAAAAAATCGCAGGCTAATACTAAGTGGAATTTTTTTGTATACATAATTCACTTTGGTTATAAGAAGATGCGTGAGGCATAAAGCAAAAGCCTCACCCTTCGAGCTATGAATAAACCAAAGGCAGTCCGGCAGTCCAAATGGCACTAAAGTACACTAGAATATGAAATTTATGCGACACATTAAACCAAGGGCTTGAAAATTCCGGGCTTTTCCCGTTGCGGATTTTCGAAGTGGTTTTCGTCGACTATTCTACTCCGACCCGATATTTTCCCGGCTATAAGATAATGATGTCAAAAGAATAAAATATCGCCTTGAAGGGTGAACGGGATAGAACAGAGAAGGGCCTTTTATAACGTTTTAAGTCAACCCTGGAAAAACCATTTCGGACTTGAACACAAAAAAACCTCAGTATTCCGGGTTATTTAAACACAATTCCAAATATCTTCTAGGCAATAGACTCTTAAACTGTTTATTTGAGATCACATATAAATATCTATATTAGAAATCATGTCATTATTTTTTTTTATTTTGGCCCAAAAAGTATATTAGTGTGTATATATTACATTCCCATTCTGTGAGAACTGAAGTGAAATAAGATACGATAGGATCCAGAGTTCTTTTAAACAGATAAAGGTTCTTAATAGTAATGGAAATATACAGTAGATTTTCGATGCCAAAAAATAATATAGTGCATGAAAAATGAATAGTAAAGTAGGTTTACTAGATGCGGGAAATAAATGTTATTAGATTTATATATATATATATATATATATATATATATATATATATATATATATATATATATATATATATATATATACACGGTGGTCCAAAATTCTCCCCTCCTCTTAACTTTTGAACGGTATGAGATAAATTAATGAAACTTAATCTCTACCATGCAAAGGGAAGTTTGTTTTCATGCAATCACCCACTTTGCCCCCAGGCCACCCAACTTCAAAATTTCAAATTGGAGTGTCTATTTTTGATAGCATATTTGGATTCTACAGTGAAAAATAATAAGTTCCATGACTTTATTTCAAACCGTTTAGATTTTATAACGATCTAAGTGTTATTTTTTTACTATTTCGGAAGGGTTATTTTGCTATCTTTGCCCCCCTGTAGGGGGCAAAATATTGGAGATAGAAAAAATAGTTTCAAGTAAAATTTTATTATTTTTCACCGTAGAATCCAAATATGCTATCAAAAATATACGCTCCAATTTGAAATTTTGAAGTTGGGTGGCCTGGGGGCAAAGTGGGTGGTTGCCCCTATTGGGTGATTGCATGAAAACAAACTTCCCTTTCCATGGTAGAGATCCCCCAAGTTTCATTAATTTATCTCAAACCGTTCAAAAGTTAAGAGGGGGAGGGGGAGAATATACAGGGAGATATTAGATTTGTGTACTAACATTTAATCAAAAATTATAAACAACTCATTGAAAAATAATTTAATTGAAAAAAGGCAAATATCATTATCTTGTTTCATACAGGGCGTAAATTGAGAATAAGGGCATCGCAGGGCAGGGCAGTTTTTTTCAACCCCACCTATCTTAGGAATTTCATTTCCGCGACTTAGATTCGGCTGTAATTTGTCTTTGCTATGGCCTAAAATTCGTTTTTATAAGTCAGTGTTCACACACAATCTTATACAACGGAACAGCTGCCTATTGACTTTAGTAAGAGACTTTTTGCCCGTAAGAAAAGAAAAAAATTAAAACCTGTTGGAAGATGCAACGAAAAACTTTGTAACGCCATCTTTCATTATTTCCTGTGATGCGTAAACTATTAAGACAAAAAACTTCTTAAATTTTTATTTAGTATAATCATAGAACTATCTTCTTTCTAAATTTTTATTTAGTACAATCATAGAACTATCTTCTTTCTAAATTTTTATTTAGTATAATCATAGAACTATCTTCTTTAATTTATTAGAAAACTTTGTAATGGTCAATCAGCTAAAGATGGTAAAAACAGCATAGTAAATTTATCTCATAGTCCACTTCATAATGTAGAATTATAACAACAATAAAGCAGTTAAATTTAGTTTTAGTATTTTTAGATCAATAATCTAAAGCAATTTAAGCTTAAGATTAATTAACGCTATTTCTAATCGACATACAAAAGCGATTTAATTAGTTATAATAAATTTCACCAATCTAAATTAAAATTTAAAAATAGTCTGCCAATTTGAGTGGCACATAGCTTCCTCGCGTACTTTAATGATGTATTGCTGTGGCCCATAATTGTTCTTTTGCAAAAAAACAAAACAAACAAAATTTTAGGGAGGCAAAATTATTTTGGGAGGCGTATTATTCTCATAATTTTCGTCATAATCACTTAAATCACTCATTGATTTTCACTAAAAATAAAAACTTGATTTAAACAGTTACTTTAACTAAACAAACAGCAAATTAGTTTTTTTAGGTGTAAACAAACTCACTAATCGTGCGATAAGGTTAAGAATTCTTCTTTTTTACCGCCCTAGAGCGGAAAAAACATCCTTCAAGTAAGCGAAAAAGCTATGCGCCACTCTAGAAAAAAACTATTGATAGACTTTTAGGCTAGTTAGACAGAATAATAAAACCATGACAGAAGATGACCTTTGACAAGGTTGAGACATCTCAAATGTAATACTGACCAACTTTTTATACCTTTAAGCCATCCATCACTTATATATGAGCATTAAAAGGTTGAATCACATTAAATTAGGATCAACAATTTATTAAAAATAATTGCAGCAATTTTATAAAGCCTGAATAATATCAAGTTAATGTCTTGGATATATATTTAATTATGCATATTAAATTGTTCCTTCATTGTTTATAATTACACATATATCTCTTATATAAAAGTATTAATTAAACCAGTCTAGGTTTATATTAAACTACTTTAAGTAGTCGTTTCAATTAGTAATCATTATGCCATAATACTTAATATTAGATTAATAAATATGCAAATTAAGAATAAAAAAATTAAATTAAAAGCAATTATGATGATACAAAATTATTGATAACAATTGTGGTTTAGTAAATATTATTAAATGGAGCCGAAATTACATTTTAAATTAAGGGGGAAAAATAAATTTAAAAAAAACAGACATGCTAAACAATTAAAATTTGTCTAAAAATTGTGTATAAAAAAAAAAATCGTTATTTTTTTGTTAACCTTAACTCTCTGGCACATTTACCCCTTCATAGTAAATGGACCAAAAATGATATTTTAACTAATTTCCCAACGCTAAAAATGAAAATTAAGGGCAGGCTTTTCTCTTTCTCATCTAACCAAGAAATACATGGAAGGTTTAAATAAAAGCGATGTCATATACGTTATTTTTTCATATTTTTCCACCACTCCCCTCTTTTTCAAGTCCTTTTTTGAACCCCCCTTCACGGTGATATCCATTACTGCATGGAAATTACATGTGGTTTATGTAAATAGTTGTCGTATTCTCTCTTTACCCTCCCCCCTCCCTTTTTACCCCATTATAAAAAAAAAATTAGAGGGGAAGGGGATGAAAAAATAGAAAACTTGGGTGTTTTAATAAAGCACATTCTTCCCACGGATATCCTCTCCCTCTCACACCCTTATTTTGCAACCCAAAAAAAAACCACACGCTTTCAGTACGGATAGACTGAAATGAAAGAAGGAAATAAAAATAATAAAAAGAAAAAAAAAAAAAAATACAAAATAATACAATTTCATGGACGAGTTACAAAAAAGTTAACTAAAATAAACACACTTCTTTGTTTACATATGTTATTTTAGCATTGTATAAATTGGTTTATACATAAATCCTGTATCATACAAGTAGGGAAAGACCTTCCATACACATACACCTTCCTCTCTCTTTTATATATATATATATATATATATATATATATATATATATATATATATATATAATCATATAATTATATAAATTAGATACTAGGAGAAAACTAATCAAAATATTATTTTACAATTTTTGTTCACAGTGTATCCCACTGATAGCATTCAATGATTAAGTGCAAGAGGGGTGAAGAGTTTTAAATAGTTTTTAATAATGTCGCAATATAAAACTTTGCGACTATATTTTATAGTTTGAGAAGAAATAATATCGCAAAACTTAGTAGATAAATATAAGTGGCTAGACGGCTGAAGAGGTGTTAAAATAATGTCGATCAAAAATTCATACGAAATGATTCAACGATAATTAAAAATCATCATTAGTCGTACAACATTTTTCAAATTACTATAAAACCATCAAAATTACCTAATTTAGCGACATAATTGTAATGTTTAATTATAAAATTGCAATACTATTATATTAGTAATCTTGGTTCCTTTTATTTTAAAATAATTGTTTACACCTCTTCAGCCATCTAACCACTTATATCTAGAATCACAAGGGTGAATCATATTAAATTTTTTTTTTTTTTTGGTTTTAGTCCCATTCAACAGCCTAGGTTATTACATCACGGGGTTATCCGGCCACTTTACTCAGTTATTCGACGAGTGTGTATACTAATACAATTACATATTAAAATAATATATCGTGTGTTTCGGTCAGAGTTTAATATGTCTCACCACTCTAGGATTCGAACACACCCGCGGGGTTTAGACCTTGGTTTCAGAGTCGAGTGCGCTAACCTCTCGGCTACGATAGCCCCTAATTATTATTTTTTATTATTAAATTATTTTTATTATTATTATTAACAATTTCATTTTTTAGCAGATAAAGTAACACATAAAATAAAAGAAAAGAAGATAAAAAAATGCGTTAACGGAATTCATTATTAAAGAAATTTATAAATTGATTTAGTTCATAATTTATCGGGGTTTAAAAAGTTTACAGATGATAAATTAAAATTAGCACTGGATCCATATTGTTGATACGTGCTAAAATTGTAATCCAATTAAATTCCAAAATCATAATTATTATTTCTCATTTCTCTCACTGTTCATTACACGAGAAAGTAAAAAACAAAATCAAGTTTCAAACTCAAAAACTAAATCTTCAACGAAGAACCAAGAACTGTAGAAGATATAAAGAATAAAGAGTTGGTTTATTAAGTTGAAGGCAAGAAAAACCTGTGGAACCGTGTGCTTAAAGCACACTCGTTAGCTTAGTGGACAGGTCACGCAATATAGCGTGCTTAGATTCTTATAGCGACACTTTTCCATAGTACCTTACCTTGGCACTTCAACCTCTTTCTTTTTTAAATATTGTTATTAAATTGATATGTGTGGGCAAATCATTAATGTATATACATACATACATATATATATATAAATATATATATATATATATATATATATATATATATATATATATATATATATATATATATATATATATATATATATATATATATATATATATATATATATATATATATATATATATATATATAAATAAATGTTTTTTTTTGTTTTGAATAAATGCTCTCACGCAAAATCATAATTCATTATAGCAAAGGGGCAACAAAAAAAGATAAAAAAGTGATTTTAAAGGAAAAATGCTTGAAGTGTTTCCCATTTTTAAACACGTACAATACGTTACCGATAAGTTTTCTTTTCTTTAATATAAGTGCAAATGTCATTAGAAATAAGATAAGGTATAACATGGAAAGTGGTGGAAAACGCTTAATTATTTTAATATATAATTGTATTAGTATTAGTATTAATTGTAATAGATAAATTTTATTAGTGTTAAAAAAATGTAGGGGAACTTAATTTAGATCTGATAACTTAATTGATCTAATGAAGTTGATTTTATAATTAAACTATATTGCGAAAAGCTGTGTTTATACAAATAAATATAACAACCTGTAATATTTTGTACATAAGTAAAACAAAAATGGTATTATATTTATAAAATAAAATAATGATCAGTGATTAAGTTTAGTGCAAAATCATTTAAGTATTTAAACAAGTTCAGTAAAATGTAAGGAACTTCGTTCCTACCGGGTGTCCCGCGACACCACACGTATTTTTTTATTGATAAGAAACGCTTATCGGTAAAGGATTTTATAATCCTCCAATGTGGGACAAGAATGAAAGAATCTCGAGTCGCTCTAATCGGATAATTTTAGATACAAGCCAGTAGGATATTGCATTAGAAATGTACATTAAAGGTAAGCACAATGTACGTTACAGGTAAGATCGAACCAGGCATTGATAATATGGTAATATTCTCCCTAATCACTTCTCAACTTATTAAATTTTAATTGTCATTTATTTATATATATAATTTTTCATATATATATATATATATATATATATATATATATATATATATATATATATATATATATATATATATATATATATATATATATATATATATATATATATATATATATATATACACCTTTATTTTGGATAATTAATTTTGTATCCCTAACAAGTTAATAGTGAAACAAGTAAATATTTATTTTCTTGTCTGTGATTATTATCACTTATAGTTTTCGAACCCTTTCCTTCACCTTCAAGAAAAAAAAATGTAATTCGTGTTTTTTCTTAAGAAAAGTTTAATATAACCAAGCTCGTACTATTACCTAGACTTTTTATAGAGAATTCATTTTGAACTATTTCATACCTTCATTTTTTCTAACCTAAAATATGAGAAAAAAAAGTAATGTATATACACTTTTTTCTCATCTTAATGAAGTATTTTTTGTTTCTTTCATAAAAAAATAAAGTTAAGGTATATTATTATTATTTAAATATGGAGATTTAGCTAAGTTTCAGTAAAAAGAGCAACTATTTGACATCACCGAAACTGTGATATTCAATCAGAGATAGTTGAACAACGTAAAATTAACAATGATGTCAATGTTATATTTAGAATGCTTGACGTAATATATAAATAATGATTATTTAAGGTATACTGCTTATGATAATATAATACTAGTTCATTTAAAAGGGACTTTTAGATCCAGTTTATAGTAAAGAATGGTCGAGTTGATAGAATAACAAGAACCAAAAAAGGTAAACTTGAGTATGATGATAACATTGAGTAGTTGGGACTATTTTCTTTGGACTGCAATGTTTTTTGAAAGCTCTTAAGAAGTATCCTTTTCAATTTTGAGTAGTTTATCTAAAACAGTTGCATACCTACCTTTTCACTACGCCCTTTGGGGAGTCTTTTGTTTCGACAGCGTAGAGCCCTTAGTAAAATTATATTGCCGTTAAGGTAAAGCCTCTCCAAAGCACTAGGGTCTTAAAAGGAGAGAAGGAGATATTTCGTTGATATTTAAATAATTTCTAAGAGCCATCCCTAAAATGAAGTCATTACAATTACACTAGATTCCATTAGGAGGTGGCTGAGTAAATTGAATCGCCACAGTGTGGAGCACAAGAGATAGTTGTAACGGCGGGCGTCTGAAATTTGCATATGACAATACTTGTTTTCATGGTTTTAACCCGTTTGGAAGGAAGAGGAGAGAGGGAAAGGTTCAAAAGCATATTTTCTATTATTATTTCGGTAGTTGGAAGAGGTAGGAAAGTGCGGGAAGGGCATTAGGCGTCGCTAATACCCGGGGCTCCGGGAGCAAGGGGGCCGAGGGCCCCCGAGAAACGGAATACAATTAGATAGCCTAATACTAGTAAGGGGGGCAAGGGGTTTTACAAGCAATGGCCCCTCACTGAGTATTCACAAAGGTTAACTGTGTCCGAAATCAATTATTCCCAAAGGGGAGAGGGGGGCAGGAGGTGCTTTCAACATGCATGATTAACCTGGAGTATGCCCATCGATCTCATGAACATGAAACAGGCGAAGGCTCGGTCTTCCAGCACCCTTCCTAACTTTATAGGGGGTCAACTGTGTTCTCCCCAAACCTCTCGCAAAATGGGGTTATAATAACGATTGGTCTGTTTAAAATTTCAACAGGAAATCCTCACCAAAACTCCCTTGCACAATTCGGTAAAAAGGTGGACGCACCTGAATCATTACGAGGAAGCAAATGCTGATAGGAATTCTGTAAACAACGAGAATTAATTTGTAATCAGTAAAAGTGCAACAGAATTCCCCCAACACTCTATCTGATAAATTGATTTGTGTAGTCAAAATTCTATATCATGAAACTGTACGTTTTTGTGATTGGGGTAATTGTTATTCTAGCTACGAGTTAGATAATTCAAAATTCAAAATGATCGGGGAGATAGTAATACACTAACAGTCAAACACATTAGGATTGAATATCGAGTGCTCGCAAAAGAGAAGGGAAAAATATGGAGGAAGATAATAGGGACCCGGCAGAGCCAAGTAGTAGTTAGCGTACTGGCAACTCCGCCGCCTGAAACCTATAGGTCTAACCCCAGAGAGGTGGGACATGATTCAAGGCGGAAATACACATGCTAGTAAAAAAGTATGCCAGTGGCGAGTTACTAGCACGTCAGTAGCTGGCATGCTGCAGACGCTGTGTACATTTGCCAGTAAGACAGCATGCTAGTATCATCCGGATGATCGGTCTTGTGCGAGCTACTAGCACATGACAATACACATTCCAGTCACAGTTCTAGTTTTGAAACAGGCAATCGTTTCTTGCCTTCTTATAGCCGGAATAAATTAAGAAATAATTGTATTTGATTGAAGCGAGCGTAGCGAGCTTCCTACATTCAACGAAATATGCTCCGTGTCTGTCTGTCTGTCTGTCAGTAACGTTTACGCGTGTGACGATAACTTGAGTAAAAGTTGACCGATTTAGTTGAAATTTGGTATACATGTTCCTCTTACTAATACTCAGGCTAAGTTCGTTGGACAGCGTGATCCGTCCATGAGTTCGCGCGCAACGCTCGCGTAAACGAGAGGTACAAAAATTAAATTGGAATTTCAAGACGGGAAAAGATTCTATCATCATCTACTCGATGAGACGAACATTTTTTTCAAATAACATTTTTTACTAAAACCAACAGCGACACCGCTATGACTTAATAAAGATCGCTAAAACTATTAAAGCGGACCTAAACGTTTATAATAGAGAAAACAACCTTTTTACCGATATCTTACGTTCTAACGAAACGATTTTAATAAAACTTCATATACACCATCTAATGCACAATTGAAACAGGTATGCAAAATTTCAACTTGATACAAGCAAAATTCTTTGCGTAGTGACGAGATACATTTATAATAATTGTTTAAAAGCTACCGCGGGTGGTGAAGATTGTTATAGTCGTATAGTGTATGGTTTGTTTAGGAAGTAAAGCTTTGTACCGAGAAACAGAACAATCTGGTTAATTTCATTCCGCACCGATACATTTATAAGGTACATTGAAACAATTCATATAACTATCAAAATTAATTAAACTAGGCATCGCGTGGCTCTATCATTGAAGCGAGCGTATTGCAATGAAATACTGAATATTGAAATTTATTAATCATGATGAATGTCATAGTTGAAGATAAGTGGAAGAGGTTAGTGTCCCCACTCTTCCCTACACTAACCTCTTCCACTTATCTTCAACTATGACATTCATCATGATTAATAAATTTCAATATTCAGTATTTCATTGCAATACGCTCGCTTCAATGATAGAGCCACGCGATGCCTAGTTTAATTAATTTTGATAGTTATATGAATTGTTTCAATGTACCTTATAAATGTATCGGTGCGGAATGAAATTAACCAGATTGTTCGGTTTCTTGCAAAGAACTGTGTTTTAAAACATATGAAAAATAATAAAAAAACACGAAGAGTGTGGGTAAAGATTGGATAGCTAGAAGGGAATTAGGTAGCGAGTCAGTGCCTACTAAATGAAATGCGGTTCGGGGACGTCAATGGTTTTAGGAATCAATTGCGAATGCTTCCGGAGAAAGTTGATGAGTTGTTGTCAGATACCCGCGAAAGGAAGGAACACAACTGAAGACTGAAGGGCCGAGGGAGACCCGTGCTAGCTACTAGCAACCTTGCGCTGGCAGGCCTGTTTACACGTGCCTTATCAGTTCCCCCTCCCCTCGACTTGTGCCACTGGCAAGACAAAAATCAAACCTCGTGCGATTTACTCGCATGCTTTTCACTCGCACCCTATTTGATGTATACACATGCCAGTAGCCCTCCTATGCGAGCTACTCGTATTTTTTTGTGCGAGTAACTAGCATGTGTATTTCCGCCTTCACAATGGTGATCATCTCGAGTAGATGACTAAAGAGACCGGATCCCCCGTCCTGTTTTAAGCTAATGATGTGTTGATCAGATCGTAAAAGAAAGAGAAAAATAAGAAATTATAACATTATAAGACAGCGATGAGAATTTAAATGAGACTAAACCAATAACATACTGAGTCTATTAATTTTTCTTCTTACACACCAATAGTTTCTTATTGCATTTTTCTACTTTGATTCGTCATATGAAAAAGCTGTCGTAGATGTGTTTTTAACTAGATATCATCATTATCACCGGTGACGAAAAAAGAAAGAGATATTGACAAACAATATTAAAATGTTCAAGACCGGACGAATTAAAAGGAAAAAGTATTGTCCTTGCAATAGGGTATGAACAGGAGAGAATCCGACTATCTGATATCTTTTAGTCAGATTATCATCCGTCTCGCATATTCCAATAACTATATTCCTTATCCAACATTCTCTTAAAAATGTTAAAGGCAAGAGAGACTATCAAGTTTTTATAGTTGGTGCAAAGCAGTAGGATTCCGTCTAAATCCCTGTTAACTCTTAGATCAGACAAACTTATATCACACTGCATTGAGTTATATGTATATAAAGTATTTCGAGAAAAGCAAAAGTAGACAGTTTTGTTTTATTTTTTCGTGATTATTTATTTATTTTTCATCAAAACCGAAAATACAAGTAATTAATTATGTTTACATTGAAAATGCTAACATGACTAGGCTAGTATAATTTATATTAATCAAGAGAATAAACAAGAAAAAGAGAGAAAATTTAACCACTTTCATGATTCAAGTTAATACACGTGAGTGGAAGTAACTCTGAATATTTGATAAACCAAGATCTACACAATTATACATTCAGCAGGGTGGAATATTCCTTTGAATTCGACATCCACTTCCATGGTTACTGGGGAAAAGCTTGATGACTTTTTTTTATAAAAGACATTTTCTGATATAATTCCCAGAGAAATCCCAAGTTGTTTCTCTTTTTTAAGGTTTTAATGGGTTTGTCCCGTTTCTCCCCTTGCCTAAAAGTCTGAGAGCCCATGGCATATCCTTGAAAGTACCAAAAAAATACGAATGAGAGTAAGGTAGTTTTCAGGTTTATTAATAAATGAAGGGGGGGATGTGTTACGAAGAACTCTGCTTTGTGCCAGATGATGTTGTCGACCTTGAGATAAAAAGGTCCATAAAGGCAACATGAAAATTAGTGCTTGTGGGACGAGGAGAAATTTCTCTATACGTACTGAGAGAACTCACAGAAACAAATTATTTACATATTTATTTAGACTGTAACTCCTATAGTAAAGGAATGCCCACTTTATATTTAAAAAGGACGTGTAGCATCGGGGAATAAAAAGACTAAGGACACGAATTTTTCCTGGATCTGTTTCTACAGGGGGGAAAGGGAAATGATGCAGCAAGGGGATGGAAGCCAGGCTTGGAAGCAAGGGCAAAAAAGATAAACTTTTCAAACCTCCCTAAGAAGAAACCCCTTCAGGCTATATCATTCCTATGAAACATGACAGAAAAGAAAGAAAATTCCCTTTTAAAACAATTGCAATTATCTTACATTTTTTGTTTGTTTCTTCCTTTCTTTTTTTTTATTTTCATAACTTATTATTATTTGTTTCTTTCAAAATTCAATTCTCTACTGGAGAAAAAACAAGGGGGGAAACTGAAAATATGATTTTCTCCTCAGTTTATTGTTTTAAGAATAAATTGATTTTGATGAAAAAACAAAGAGAAGACTTCATTTAAAGTAATTTCATCAGAATAGTGATAGAAAAAGTTCAAGGGTGTTTTGAAACTGTTCACATTTTATTTAATGGTTTTCTCTTCTATTAGATGATTGGATTAGAAAATTATTTTTATTAGTAGTAATCAAGTAAATGTAAATTAAGGTCATGGTTATTTATGATTATATATTATTTACCATTAATATATATGGTTATATATAAAGAAATTGTGGTGGAAATTATATAAAAAAAAGTACAAAGTAGTACATCAAATTGTATATTATGAAACATAGTTGAATAAATTAGAATTTTCTCTATTAACCCGTTTCTAAAACAAATAGAAACTGGCTTAAGTATGTTTGAGAAGCTTAAACTGAAGCTGTTCTTCCTGCAACCAAAGTCATAACACTAACACTACAATAACACAACATAACCAAGTAATGATTCCTTAAGGAGAAGGGAGGTAAATAGATAATGTGGATCGACCCTCCCTCTCAAATAGCACTATGAGGACTACCAAATAGGACAAAAAGGGAGAAAGAAAATTAAGTATAATTGTCAAGGTGATTTCTGGGAATGGCAAATGGCAATTAAGGGCTATTAAGAGTCAATTTAAGGTAGATGCTTTGTCAACTAATTCATACTAACTACAACTTAGAAACGATCAATTTATTGATGCAAGAGCAAGTAATTATCACTGACCGGTTTTAACATCTTAATTGGGAATTAACATTGAACTGAAGACTCAAAAAGCGGTTAGCTTAACTTATCTACAAAGCCAGGACTAAAAGAAGTGAACACCAAAATAAAGAATAGTTACTTGTACAAACAATTTAAAGTCTACTCTCCAAAAGTATGGAGTGGGTTTATGGTTATAGCCCCGACTAGTTAGAAAAACCCTATGCTAATCCTTTTAATCAAATTATACAACATGGCACGATTAAGTAAAGAAGTAATTTAGAAAAAACTAAATCACAACTTAATCGCGGACTTTCAAGGAATTTATACTGTATTAAAAAAACAACAAAAATGTTACGTGCATTTAATGGCATTTGCCAATAAAGACCAATAATTATATGTTAGCCATCAAAATCAAATAGGCCGCTCATAACAGACTTTGCTATCTTACACGAATGATTTAACATATTCCGATGTTACTTAACTTTTATTTTAATAAGTCTCTAAAAAAAATATCTATTATGCCTCTTAGTCTGAAAATAAAATTTAGGTATGGTATAATTCGTCTCAAACTAGGTAATTGAAGGAATTGGAAATCGAAAGATTTGAAGACTGAAACAGAATTAAGATACATTAAGGGAGTATTAAATAAATAATTTTGTTTTCTGCTCAAATACTTTAATTGTATTAAAGGAAAAAAGTATACGTAGCTCGTCTCGAAAGAAGGTAATTGATAGAATTGAATAGGGAAAGGTCTGAAGGAATTCTTTTCTGCCTTAATACTTTGATAATATTACAGTCAAACGCAGCGAACGGGTATTTATAAATGTGTATCGGTACTTACAGAATAATAAAAATAAAAGTCTTTTTAGAAACAGAGTAAAAATATAAAAGGAAGAATTGTGTTTTCGTTAGAAGGTTAAATAGGTTATGGAGAGCTTAAAAGCGCGTATGAGCATTCTCGTAGAGCTTTAAGACTTCTAAGAAGTTAAGCCAAAAAGAGACTTCTCTATCACTTCACACCAGAAGTCCCTTACAAAGAGGCTTTAAGAAGCTTTTCAGACAAATCCAAGAAAAACGTCCCTTCGTTTCAATTGATCATTAATTTTTATTATCAAGTACCTTTTACTCAGGCGTCCTTCAGTACGTTGAGCCCTTTTTAACGTTTCTTAAGGTCACCTCTCACGTTTTAAATTTCTCCGAGGGCTGTTTTCACCAGTACCTTTTCTAAGAGCCGTTAATTTAATTAAGCCAAGCATCATTAGGAATCTAAAAGGAAGAGAGTGAGGTGTTGAATGCAGTTAACGTTTTAGCGTTATGGTACAGCGTTCTACATCCTATCTAACAAATAAACCGTTAGCGGAATTATTTCTCTTTCTTGCTTCTAGAAGAGAAGGTTCACAGGCTCGTACCTAGTAGAGATTAATACCTCGGCTGCGAATGGAACATCAAAGTAAATTGGGTGCTTAATATTTTCCTGCATTGCGGGCACTGTTATAAAACCCTCCCTAGGGGAAGCTAAGACAAAACTTTATACCTGCGAAAAGTCTTAATAAAGCTCCAGGCCATAAACAAAACTAAATCCAGTATAATGAGCTCGAGTAAATTATCCCAGTATTAAATTAGGCAGTATGAGTTTTAATACTTTATATCATTTGGGCGGGCTTCAGTGCGCAACTAAGTAACAACACCCTTTCTTTTATCACTTCAAATGATATCACTATTTTAATAACTAATTTTAAACTTTACTTCTACACAAACCGGAAACCCCCAAGTGATGAAAATATCTACATACTCACTTCTTACCCAACTTTTAAAAGTTTTTTCTTGAATTATTAATTAACTTTAAAATAGCTTTAAAAAGATAAAATGCATTTATTTGTTTGATAACAAAATCCTAAAATAATAACCCAGAATATAATAAAATATACACGTTTTATTATTCTCTTTAGTATAAAATATAAATTAAATGTTTACTTTTCTACTTTCCCACGTTGTTTCTATTTTACATCAAATATTAATAATATTTTGTTGCATCGAAAAATTTAATTTAAAAACCGAACCTTATCTTTTTGGAGGCGTGCAGATTTACTTAACTTTAACGTAACCAAATGTTTAGAATATTCTACGCACATATTAAAGTGATTGTAATAGTAGTTTAGATACAATTAATCATAATCTCTAATATTTGAGCGATATTATTTAATTATTTTTCGAGAGAGAGCAACACAGTATTTACTGGACTAGTAATATAATACTTTTGGCATTATAATAAGTGCGGATTTATTTAATTTTCAACAGAAAGATTGTGTTCTGTGATGTAAAATAGTCTGCCAATAAGTGCAACATAGCTTTCTCGCGTTGTATTTTGATTGATTGGCCAATTGAGTAAGTGATTCCACCCGAAATTACAAATTTGGTTGTTTGGACCTGTTCCGATTCCCAGCGATGTCAAATTGATTTTCATTCAATATCAAAAAACGATCTGCGGGCTACTTTAAACAAACCTTCCAAATTTTAAAATCGGATATAAGTGTTAATAAAAAAAGGACCTGGTTTAATTTCCAGTAGGGTCACATATATATTATTTAATATTAAATGTGCGCAGATGAGTGACCTTAATAAGACACTTTCTATGGGTTACATTCAACGAACTACCCAAATTTTATTAAATTCGAATTAGATTTTAATAGTGTTTTTGAAAGTGAATCGTAATAGTACATTACGCGTCGAGTGCGGAAAGTAGCATTTTGCATGCGAGAGTGGAGTTTGCACCCGAGCGCCAGCGAGGGTAGTAAAACCACACGAGCAATGCAAAATGCCGTTTTCGCACGAGTTGCGTACCGCACTTCTACGATTGTTTGATTTAAATAATAAATACAGAAAAAATAAACTTGCTACATGTAAGTTTGTATCTCTCTCTTGATAAAGATGGCATTAATTCTTGAGTTGTATTTTTTGCCGAATTAATTATTTCTGGAGGAGTATTATTCTCTACATTTTCGTCAAAGTCACTTGATTCACTCATTGTTTTTCACTAAAAACTCGATATAAACAGTTACTTTAATAAAAGAAACAGCAAATTAGTTTTGTTAAATGTAAACAAACTCGCTAATCGTGTGTAAAGCTGAAGAATTCCTCTTCTTTACCGCCCTAGGGTGGTAAAGAAGAGGAATTCTTCAGAACTATGAGACGCGCTTGCGCTTTTGAATACAAGTACGTAAAGAATCACTTTCTACGCATCTAAACAGAGATACAATGTTTATATTTCGTATCAATCGTAGATAAAAATATTAAACGATGGGTTGAACGGCAGGCAGCAGACATGTAACAAAAAATGTTTCGTGAAATGTACGAATCCCGAGAAATAAAAACGTTTGTTCTTCAGAATTAACGCAATGCTTCCGTTGCCGCCGTTAAGCTCGGAAGGAAAACGTTGTATAAAATTTGAAAATAACCTAATTGTTTCTGTTTATGGAAAACCATCTTGATTTTGATATCTGTTATCAAACAGAGTCATTAAAGTAATGAAATTGTAAAGGGTAAAATATAATACAGGAAAGGGTTTTTTAAGTTCTTTTGACGTTTCATGTTTTATTAAACCGGATTTATTTTTTTATTTTTTTTTTATCTTATATATAAATATATATATACACCTACATATATATAAAATAAAAAAATGCTCTATGTTATTAAATAAAATAGTGAGAGGACAGGGAAATAAAGGTCAATCCGTGAGACTTTGCTGCAGTCTTTCGTTCTTCCACGTGGCAAGAATAAAAATTATTTAAAAATGTTCCAATGCAAATAAGTTAGAAATGTTATTCAAAATGTTAGAGTTAAGGAAGTTAGAGAAGAAACGAAAAAGAGAAAGGAAGCAAATGAAGTCGAGATTTCAGGAAAAGGGGTTGTAGAAAGACAAAAAAAGGATTTTCTGTAAGACACCCTTCCCAGGTTGCCCGAATGTAGGAGTTCGGTAATGTTTAAGGTCATATATGGACGTAAGCCTTTTCCACCGTCGCGTTGTCTATTCCGGGTCTCTTAGACATGGCCCGTTATTTGCTTCAGGAGCCGCCGAAGGCTCTTCGAAGAAGAGGGGGTATTAAGGAAAAGAAGAAAATCTCTTAAGGAAAATAAGGGAACAAGGCGGTCCATTTGCATGTAATGTGTGAAGAGCACGGGCGTGAAGAGAATGGGGGTAGGCTCGGTGAAACCGTATCGCTAAAATGAGATCTAAGAATAACTGAGGTGGAAATGGAAGGGCGAATCCTCCTTGAAAGACAAGCACAAGAGCACATGGAACAGAAACGACACGTCCCAAAAAAACCTATTCTATCTTCGGCTCCTTGTCTAACAACGAAAATTTCGTCTACCCAAAAAGCATTAAGAACTACCTACAGAAAAAAAACGAAAAGTGAAAAAAGAATGGGGGTGGTTGAATTCCCTGAGGGACTGCGCCTAACACGGCTAACATGTTTACAATCTTTGGTCGTTCTCTTTCTTCCGAGAGCGAGAAACTCAGATGACATTTAATTCCAACTTTACTCTGATACCAGCTTGTTACTTTTTTTAAGAAAAAAAAAAAACATGTCTAGAAGTCGTCTCTATATATATTTAATTCACGATGAAGAAGTACAGGGGGTAAGAAGTAATCCCTCAACTCCTGTGAATTTTCGACTTTATTTCACTTAGCCTTGGAATCGCATTACCGAGGCCTCCCCCTCCAATGTTTCCCCCTCCTCCTCATCTTCTTTTACATTTAGTCTGCTTGATACTGTAAAATCTAATTGGAGGGAGATAAACATTTTTTGAAACAGGAAACTCCCAATATCTTAATGCATATAAGTAGGGAGGAGTGCACTCGTATTTTAAATAAATCTTACAGCAGCTGGGATATACCAAAACTCAATATAAATTATTTCATATTTAAGGTCTATCCTATTGCCTTATATATATATTTATTTATTTATACGCAAACAAGGTTAAAAAAAACTACCTGGAATACATCCCAACGAACTTGCGGAGAGTGACAATCAACTATGTTCGAAAGGGGTATACAACGGAGACGGTCGCTCCACTTTGGAAGGTAAGACAATCCTACTATCATTCATAAAGAAAGAAGCCCCGGGAAAATTTTAATCTTTGTTGAGAGTATTAGCGCAGGCGCAAATTGAGACTCAGGCGACGCAGGGCAGGGCAGCACGGTTATTTTCAACCGCAGAAATATACGAGACCACGCGAATTGAGACGCCAGATCCATTAACGTCGGATAGGCTACGTGTGGTTCAGTACTACCCTGCCCTGCTCTGCGTCTCAATTCGTGCGGTTTCGTATACATCTGCGTTTGAAAAAAACTGCGCTTTCTTGCCCTGCGTAACAAAATAATAGTATTCAGGGTCGTTTCTAAACCAAATACTGTGAATATGGAAGGCAGTACTGAGTATCTGACACAGATTCTCAACTAATTGAGATAACTCTGTCTCACATAAACAAACTAATCATTTTCTTTCTAGTTTTTTAGACACTTATAATTGGCATCGTTGGATGAAAGATATTAAATGGTCCATTAGAGGTAAATTTATTAGTACATTGATTTATCTAATAATCCTTCAAATACTTCGGGACTATTATCCACGAGTCGGGTACGTATCAGTTCAATGTCAGCACCCGAGTTATTCAAGCTCATAAGGCCATAACTGTGCTGGAAGGAGCACAAAAAAGACTATTCTGACCAAAATTTTTGAGAGTATATTAACCTACGGAGCAGAAGTGTGGACACTGAAGGAACGACAGAAGGACCGAATTGGTGCTGTGAGATGGATGGGCTGAGAAGAGGTGCACGAATATCCAGGTTGGAAAGAGTGAGGAATAAGATTAGGCGGCGGATGGAAGCAGACCAGACGGTGGTAGGACGGATTCAGGAGCGAGCACTTCGTTGGCACGGTCTTGTGAAGAGGATGGGAGAGGAGAGTTGGCCGCGAAGATTACTGGAGTATATATTCACCGCCCGGCAGGAGGAGGAGGCCGTCCAAGAGTCAAGTCGTAAGGTCAGTGAGGGAGTGGAACCTGCAGGACGGAGACTGGAAGGACCGCCAAGCATGGAATTTAGGAGGAAGGGCAGGGGGGAGGGAGGGGCATGGAATTTAAGAATGTTGAAATAATGTTTCTAAGCGAAGGTACATCTACAATGGTTAATGGTGGTTTTAGTACTTAACTACATATTTCCTCCGAAGATGTATTCATACTTGTTTTCAAATCAATGCATTTGGAAACAACCAACCTCTAGATAAAACCTCAATCTGTTTCTTAAAGTACAATAATTGTCTAAATTTTGTAACTAGGCTATTTAATATTTGTTGGTATAGATATGTCTTAAAGATTCAACTGCGAAATAAATGCCCTGCTACAACTATATTATATCATATTTTAATTCCTACATTGAACCAGACAATCGAAAATATCTTTCTGTTTTGTACAAAAAAACAGAACATTTTCAATATGGTCTTGCATCACTGAAACAAAGGAAATTAAGAAAGGGGTTCTCCAAGCAAATAAGAGAAAAAGATAAAGACTGAAAGATAAAGGGATAGAATTATCACTTTCTAGAAGACTCTGCCTGTAAGAAGGCAAAAGGATCAAAACAATGCGAATCCATGGGCAAACGTAAAAGGGTCCTAGGGTTCCCTTCAAAGAGAAAATTCCAATAATGAAATATCTTTGTTTGGGAGCTTCGCTTGATTGCACTCTAGTATTTGAAGGCGAGAATTCTTTACATTTCCCCCTTCCTAAAAAATTTCTGGAGACTCAAACATTTTCCAGAAAATAGAGATTGGATAAGAAAAAAGCCTTTTTTATTGTTGGTGCTGTGGTAAACTCTTACTCAAAACATTTCTTGAAATGTTTTACTTACATTTTATGAGGTAAAAAAAAAAATTAAGGAAAGAGTCAGGGGCTGCAGCAATATGGGGTTGAATTTTCAAATGCTTTCAGATAAACTTTTCTTAAAGTAAGGTAATAAAATAAAAAAGGGATAATAGACAAAGAAAAAAAAGGAAGAATTTTTGAAAATATTGAAGGGATAAAAGATTTCTCCCAATCGCATAAACCCTTGGAAATCAACTGAATGAAAACTTAAATTATCAGCTTAGTTCTAATTTAAATCACTGCATAATATTTTTAAATTAATGTTTTATCTTTACTAATAGTTATTTTCAGCATTACGTATTTCCGAGTCATCAAAATATGTTTGTTATCTTTAGCTTTCACATAATTTCATGTTGCCTTTTCCTGTTTCCCCATTTATGCCTAGTTTTACCAATTCTGTTTTAAGTTTAACATGGTATCTCATAGACTATTCTCATCCTGTCTGCTGTCTTTTCATTTTGTGTAATGTTTGTTCCACATTATAAAACCAAAACTCAACTTTTTGGCCAAAACAAAAACTTTAGATAAAGCGTTGAAATTTCTTCCAAGAGTTTTTTTTATCACAAGTCAGTTGTATCCACAATCCAGACCCCTTTCACATGTAATCACCTAGTCAATCAGATTAGTAAAGATGCAAATTTCTAATGTTAATAACAATAAAACTAAATAGAATTGTTAATGCTCTGTAATAAAAAAAATATCAATTTTTAAATAAATTATGATTTTAGCTTGAGATTAATCCAAGGAGGGATCGAAATATGAAAAAAAATGCTGCTTTTAATTTTTCTTCTCAAGAATTAAAAACTACCAATTTAATACCTAATTTCATTTATCTAAACATATTAATGTTAATAATTTAATATTAATATTACTATCTATTTTTATCTATTATATTTATATGAGGTAATCCTTTTGGCTAAAGGTTAACTAGTTAGACTGGCAGAACTGGGTTTGCTTGTTTTCTAATAAATCTTGCAAAATGAAAAATGGAATCTGCTTAACATTGAAGAATCATAAAACTCTTAAAACTACCCATTCCAATAACAAGAAATAGTGCGTAAATTTCCCAAAGATTTGCACTACAATGAAAGACAATTTAATATGAAATAATTGATAATGAAAAAAAAAAAAAAAAAAAAAAAAAATGTACATTTGTAGGTCTATTGTGGGTAAAAAAAGTTTCTCTCTTAAGAAGGTGTAGGCCACGCTTCAACCTCCCCGGCTATTTTCAAGCCTAGTTAACTACTTCTGAGACACCCTTTCTATCTTTTTACACGTGTCTACTTCTGGTCAAAATTCACAAATTAATTTTGTGTAATCATATCCAAAATGTCACTTGAATTCTCTTAGGTAACATAACTTAACATTTTTTAAAGGTTCGGCCTTCGACCTTTGAGATCGAAACGCGTCTTACACCTGATTAAAAGAATAACTATTATTACCCACAATAAGATCGACCTACAAATTTATGGAATTAGAAAAGGACAAAGATGGATCATCAAAAAAATTAATAGCTATTGTTAAAATCGTTGTTTCAAATCGGCTGTAAACTAATTTTACTAACAAGGCTACTTCGGTAGACCATGGACTGTTTGTTATGCCACGGAGTTAGTTATAAACTAATTTAGTTAATTTGTAAGAAATAAATAAAACAAATCTAAAACCAAAGTGTATACTTTACCAATGAGGTTATACGTATGTTACAATGTGTATTTTTAAAATAGATTAACTCATCGATAAATGCAGCAACTATTCAAAATCTTGTTACAGTAATTACATTTTTTGTATTTCACCACAAAGTTCACATTTAATTATTGTTAAATAGCATAAATACTTTTTACTCAGAAATAAAAAATCCACACACATCCGCAGTCATCATATAATAGACACAAATCCATTTTCGTCATCAGGGATTTTTGGTCCCGTTTTTGTTTATCCTTCAACTATTTTGCGAACCACCATATCATAAAAACTACTTACTTAAAACTAATTATTACTAAATTTCAGGGAATAATCAAAATTATAATGATCTCCAACCCATATAATTCACCTAACTCTACAGAATTCTGGATTTTGATTAAGCTGTGCAACTTAAAAAAAAAATTACACCTTTTAAACTTATCGTTAATTGAAAAACTTGTATATAAGTAGGTAATAGATGGCTGAAGAGGTGTAATAAAACGTAATTACTATTTTGTGACTCTGTTATAAGGTTATCTTCTGTCATGTATTTTATTCTACAATACAAATATAATAGTAATCAACATTTTATAACAGTTCCTTTTTCAAATATACAATAAATGAAGATTTCAATTCAAAATAATGTGAATTACAATTGTATTTGTAATGCAGAATAACATACATGACAGAAGATGACCTCAGAACAGGGTCAAAACGTCTCGAATGAAATAGTGATTACGTTTTAATACTACTCTTTAGCCATCCATTATACTTGGATCTATTACTTAATGTAATAAAATTACATTAGTATCAACTATAAATAAAATATGAAACAAAATTAAATACCTTCGTGTAATTTGTATGGTTCAAAGGACTAATAATGATTCTCAAGGTGCATCCTTTACTCCTTTCGTCCAACATAAAGATCATTCCGAGTCTTAAAATACGTTCTATACCTCGAATGATCGCACGTTTAATTGACACGCGAATAAAAATTACTATAACACGAAATTAATAATTTTAGTATAAGTTAAAAATTTTACTAAAATAAAATCAAAACAAAACCCACTGCCTCTGAATATAAATAATAAAACATTTAAAATCAATACGAATCAACATGTAAACAAACAAGCATCGATTTTACAATTTTAGTGAGTTAAAAATTTAGAATATCAATTATACATACGCATTAACACAACCACTTGAACGAAAGAATAAACGTGGGAAGTTAACATAAACTAAAGTGTGAATATTAAGATTGATATTACAATTCTAGTAAGTTAAAACGGTTAAAAGAGTGAGTAATGAGATTCAAATCACTTTAATGGAGTTCACAAAAAACAATGCATTCCGATCCGTGTCTCGAGCTTAACTGTTTAGAACAAAAGAAGTGGGGATAGTTCGTTAAGACGAATATAAACTGTAAACAATACACTCCGGCCCATGTCAAGAGGTTAACTGTTGAAAATAAAATGAGTCGAGGTAGTTAAAGACGAATATTAAC
The DNA here is from genome assembly GCA_951217055.1 of Gerris lacustris. Lineage (NCBI taxonomy): Eukaryota > Metazoa > Arthropoda > Insecta > Hemiptera > Gerridae > Gerris > Gerris lacustris. Next base: position 23,164,405 of record OX578280.1, read on the forward strand.
TGTAAACAATGCACTTCGGCCCGTGTCTAGAGGTTAACTGTTGAAAATAAAATGAGTGGAGGTAGTTAAAGACGAATATAAACTGTAAACAATACACTCCGGCCCATGTCTAGAGGTTAACTGATGAAAATAAAATGAGTGGAGGTAGTTAAAGACGAATATTAACTGTAAACAATGCACTTCGGCCCGTGTCTAGAGGTTAACTGTTGAAAATAAAATGAGTCGAGGTAGTTAAAGACGAATATTAACTGTAAACAATGCACTTCGGCCCGTGTCTAGAGGTTAACTGTTGAAAATAAAATGAGTCGAGGTAGTTAAAGACGAATATTAACTGTAAACAATGCACTTCGGCCCGTGTCTAGAGGTTAACTGTTGAAAATAAAATGAGTGGAGGTAGTTAAAGACGAATATAAACTGTAAACAATACACTCCGGCCCATGTCTAGAGGTTAACTGATGAAAATAAAATGAGTGGAGGTAGTTAAAGACGAATATTAACTGTAAACAATGCACTTCGGCCCGTGTCTAGAGGTTAACTGTTGAAAATAAAATGAGTCGAGGTAGTTAAAGACGAATATTAACTGTAAACAATGCACTTCGGCCCGTGTCTAGAGGTTAACTGTTGAAAATAAAATGAGTGGAGGTAGTTAAAGACGAATATAAACTGTAAACAATACACTCCGGCCTGTGTCTAGAGGTTAACTGATGAAAATAAAATGAGTGGAGGTAGTTAAAGACGAATATAAACTGTAAACAATGCACACCGGCTCGTGTCTAGAGGTTAACTGTTGAAAATAAAATGAGTGGGGGTAGTTAAAGACAACTGTAAACAATGCACTCCGGCCCGTGTCTAGAGGTTAACTGTTGAAAATAAAAGAAGTGGGGATAGTTAAAGACGAATATAAACTGTAAACAATGCTCTCCGGTCCTTTTATAGAGTTTAACTATTTAAAAGAAAACAAATGGGGCTAGTTAGAAACACATAATATAATCTATAAACAATGCTCTTCGATCAGTAATCTAAAGGTTATTATATTTAGAAGAAAAGAAGTGATGATAGTTAAAACATTTATAAAATTTATAAACAACTCACTCCGCTCCGTGACTAGAGCTTAACTGTTTAGAATAAAAGAAGTGGGGCAAGTTAAAGACATAAATAAACATTAAATGACCTTTGAAAATCACATACTACATGAGTAAATGTTACGAACAAAAATACAAAACAATGTGTATTTTTACGTATATTCAGGTTTGATCCTGACGTGGGTAAAAAAAATAAGTGAGGTGTCGCGGGACACCCGGTAGGAACGAAGATTCCTTACAGTTTTCATTAAATATAAATTATAAAATTTCACAACCACACTGCTAAGTACATATTATACATTGCTAACTATTTATACATGTCGGAGTTAGAAAAGAAACAAAATTAAAAGTAACGAACTGTTTGTACCTAGCAGAGTTAAGGCAAAATTAAAAGAAAATCATTATTTGTATCATCAAAGCAAGCGTCTTACTATAAATATATATTGAATATAAGAAAAAAGTTTATAGTTAAAGAGTATGTTTGTTAAAGGATGTTGGATTAAAATAGGACTGTTTTCTACCTACCCGGCCTATTAATTTAAAATATTATAAAATATATCTCTTCCCTACTCTAAAGCTTCTGTTTGTATCCGGTTGAAATTTTACATGCCTGTTTCAATTGTACTTTAGACAATGTTCTTACACATTGTCTTGTTTTATTAAAATCTTTATACGTTAGAACGGAAGATATCGGTTTGGGTCCACTTTAATAAATTTAGCGATCTTTATCACTTCATAACAGTGTCGGTGTTTCGTTTTTCTAAAAAAAATATTTAAAAAAGTTGTATGTCTCATTAAATAGATGAAGTTAGAATTTTTTCTTGGATTAAGTACGCTGTATTATAATAATATACCTAATATATTGAAATAAGCGTCAGCACAGGTCAATTTTACTTTTAACAAGACCGTGATTATATTTTCTATATTTACAAAACCAAGTGACATTTTGACATATAACAAAAATAAACAAAACAAGTCAAGGAACTGGCTTCCTTAATAACATTCTCTCCCGTCTTTTTGAAGCTTAAGTTTACGCGAGCGCTGCGCGTGAACGCGTGTTAAATAAAAGACGCTACATGACGTATTTACGTTTTTAAAAAAGTAACCCCTTAAATTCCAACCCCAAATTTTTGAGGAATGATTGATTGGGGTATACCTATAATTTTCCTGTGGTTGGGTTAATACACATAACGTAACTGGAAATTTTTAAATTTTTGGGTTGGGCACTTTCGGAGATCAGGTGCGGTACAGATACTCACAAAGCAAGCCCTGGAATGTATAAGGGTCCCCGTTTCTGCCTAAAGACCCTAAAAATTGAGTAGAGGATTCAACATATTTACATTAGCTTAAAAACATATCAGAATTTTTATTTTTTAATTAGTCGACCTTCAATTTTAAATCAGAATCATTGATCAATAAATTTAATCATCATTTTATATAAATTTATTTAAAAAGAAGTTAATCAATTTATTCGGATTATAAGATCGATTTCGCACACAACTACTTCTACATAAGAAAGAATTGATTATATAAGGAATAACGAACTTACCAATAAAACAATGGACAAGAAAATGAACTCGTTTATTTTTTCATTGCCCTTGCTAACTCCAGGGTAATGGGTAATATTAGATATTCAACATAACTGAAATGTTACAATAGTGGTACAAAACATAACTCTATTATTAGACATAGTCTCGAAGCAATAACTTATACATATTAAGAAATAAATTCTATAAAATTTGACCTTTTATACATTATCTCTTACTACACTATCTTTTTGTCAAATTATTATATTATTTAATAATTATGCATAATCTTCCTTATATAAATATGGAATTATTTAAGCCAGCTAATAATAATTTTGATCTAAATTTTTATTTTATTATAGATTTTAGAATAACAAATAAATAAAGTCAAGAAGAATAAAATAAAGTCTGCCAATTTCTTAACAAAACACATAGCTTTATATAGATGTCACTCATTGGTCATATGGATATGGATCCGTTTCGATTCCTAGTGGGGCCATACAAATTTCTGAGCAATATTAAATTGGCCCACACCTTTGAAATCAATATGGGGCCATCTATGGACTACTTTCGGCAAACCATCCAAAGTTCTTTAAAGTCTGATGAGTACTTTTAAAGATATACCTACTCGTAACTGTTTGTAAATAAAGTAGTTGTTTGAATTACATGTTTGAATTACATGAATTGTTGTTAATTACATAGTGCTAAAAAGTTTCACATATTTTTATTTAGAAATAATTGTGTGCAGACGATTAAAATAATACAGGGGAAGCAATTGGTTAATTATGAACTACTATTCAAATTTCATTTTGATCGAAATAATAGTTTTTAGGGTCCTTAGGCAAAACCAAGGACCCTTACATTTTCCTGCGCGTGTCTGTCCGTCCGTCCTCTCGCGTGCTCTCACGGCTACACCTTTCGCCCGATTACTTTGAAATTTGGCATGTATGTGTCTTGTACCTGCCCACATATTTTAAAATTATAGCGACTTAATATAATTCTTTGGGTATAACTTTGATAGGGCGAGGGTAGGCAAGTTTGAAGTGGGTGTGAAACGAGCCCCCCCCCCCTCTATCTCGCTTATGTGAAGTGCAAAAAATCTGAAAAAATTCCTGAACATTCTTTGACCAAAAGTAAAGATACCACTTTTTGGAAATTTCGAAAAAAATATTATTTTATTTTTTATTGACAAAATATGTTTTTTTATAATTATGGTCTTTTCGATGTATTTATATGGTTGTAGTCCGGTTCAGTGGAAAAAAAATACTTTATCAGAGTGTGTTTTGAGAATATCAGACCCTTAGAATAGTTCAAAGTAAGCTTTTTAGCATTTTAAAAAAACATTGTTTATACACTTTACAGTTAAACACTATATAGTGGGGCCTACGGAACCTCGCTGTGTGCTGACTAGCACACACTTGACCTGTTTATTAAGATATGTTGGTTCGCAAAAATTATGAACAGATCAACTCTAGACTAAAAATGTTCCCTAATACGGATTTCTGTCCGAGGTTCTTTTAATTCGAAAATATAAAAAAAATCGTTCTTTAGGACAATGCTTTTACTTTATTACTTTCGGTAAGCTTGGAAGCAATATTATCACGAAGTAAAGAAAAAATAAGAATAAATATAAATTCAAAAATTATAATAATATACAATATTTTCAGTGTTAAATGCCATCATTAAGTAACAAATCGACATTAAATAAAAAAAATAGTTTTTTTTTTTTTTTCAATATAAAACAAAATGTATAAAAGATTTTATAATTTCCCCACTCTATTTATTGGCATGACCAATTTTATTTTTTCGTGAAGGTAAAGCTATCATTAAGTTTTGATATCGCTTCATCTCACTCACATTATGTCGATAATTAAACTAATGAAACCATCAATTAAAATAGCCCCAACTCATTAGAAAGACTTGCATTTAAATCAACATCATCGCTATAATTATCGACTGAAAATAATTATGTAAAATGATAAAGATCATATTATTATATAAGGGTTGGTTTAAATCATGATATTGATGGTTTTTAGGTTTAATGAGAAGAATAATTACAGCTTTAATTCAGGAAATATTGGTGTCTAAAATGACAATTTTATATATTAAAGATAAATCGAGAGAGATATGAAAAAGTATGATTTTTTTTTTTTTAAAAAAAACTCAGATTTACTGCCAACATTAATTTCATGAGAACAAAATAATATCATGCGTTCTTTAATTTATATATATATGCTTCTATATCACATATAAATGACTCTATTTAAAACATACATAATATTGTTTTATTTATGTTTATTATTTTTTAATAACACACGAACAAAAGGTTCATTAAAGAAATGAAGTGCGAGAATAAATAATAAATATAATTTCGTGATTTATTTCGGCTCGTGATGCTTAAAACATGCTTTTTGAAATCTAATTATAACCTACAATCTATTTCAGAGATATGACTGGCTTAGTTAAGACCTATAGTTAGCGATTATAACACCAAGACCAATTTATCGTCGCTAAAAGCCACTATAGCGACGTAGATATTACTCACTAAAAGTCTATTACATACTTTTTATTTATCTCTATTGCGTCTACGGGTATATAATGGTTGTGTACAGTTATTCGTTATATAAAATAATGTTAATGGAATAGACATATAGATAGAAAATGACTCACTTCATCACATTTTATATCGAGATAAAAGGTACCCTCTATTGTCTTTATAAACGTATTTAAATTGTTATTATTTTATTTAAAAGTTGTTTTTTCTGAATTTGTTATAAATTATTTACGCATTTTTTTCAAAATTGATATTATATAAATAGTAATTGTAAAAATTATGAATAGATAAATATTGTCAAGGTATTATGGTTCTCAAAAATTGAACGACAGACAGACACCAGACTAAAAAAGATCCGGATTTTTGAAATCGGAGACATAGAAAAATTTCGTTCTTCAGAACGATCACATCGCTTCCGTTACCTTCGGTAAGCTCGGAAGCAATATAAATAAATGATCAATTACCTATTATCAATAAATCGGACGAGTAGTATTTTGGATATATATTCCTTCGCAAAAATTGAGCGACACCGACAGAAAAACACGAAAACAAAATTATTCCCTGGTGACTTCCGTTACATTTGGTAAGTTAAAATATAGTATTTATTTTTTAAATCATCATTCATCCCAATAGACACAAAGGAGATAAAGAAAAAAATAGAAAATATAAGGGATTGCTGAATAATATATAATATTTAAGATTTTTTTCATTAAGATTCATTGACCATATAAACGTTCTACGTTAAATATTCCAATTCCAATAATTCTGAATATCTCCACTTGGGGATCCTTTATGTTGACCTCCACGAACCCTTTACGCAGGGCCGGATATAGCTACCGCCAGCCCCCGCGGTGCGGGGGGGCCCACGGTCCTGGGGGGCCCAGTCAGAGATGTTGAAAAAGGTTTTTTTTACAACAAAAAAAGGCAAGAAGGATATTGTGATCAGTGGCGTAGCTATGGGCCCGAATTGCGGGCACGTCCCCGGTGCCATGGACCCACAAATAAAAAAAACATGAAACTACTATCTTTGTACCGCAATGTCGATGGGGGCCCCCATCGACATTGCGGTACAAAGATAGTAGTTATTTTCCTTCCTTGTAAGAGAATTGTCATGAAAGAAAATAACTAAGAAAAATATATCAAGTAATGTTTTAGGGGAAATTGTTAAAAGTTATTTCAACATGTTATATAAAGATAATGTAAGTTAATCTAGATATAAAAAAAATAAAAATTTAAAAATCTTCTTTTAGGCCAGAAGATGCCTTAAAGGAGGTGAAATATCGCCAAAAATAGGTTGACTTTGGAATTACTGATACCCTGAAGACCTAATTAGCAATTACATTTTCCTTATTTCGGCGAGGTAGTTCAAAAGCGAATTTGAGATGAAGAATGAATGCGGTGCATGTAATTTGGTTGTGGTGTGCAGTTTCCTTACTTTCTTTGGCCATCACGAGGCTCACCGATAGTGTAGGACTCCCATTCTACGGTACACTAACCAGTAAACACCCTCCCCCCTCCCGTTCCGAATAGGGCCTGTTTTAACTTAAGTTCGTGTTTTGTTACCCTGCTATAAACTATCTACATTAAAGATTCCACTTATTCTTAATACCTCCTCTTAAACGTAGAGAGAAAATTTCTTTGGATTTTTCATGATAGGATCATTATGAAAGACCCCATTAAAACGACTGCATTAAACTATATCTAACGTGTTTTTACCACTTTAGTTTGTAAGCTGATGATGATAGTATTAACAAATAATAAGATTAGGTAATTCCTTTAAGTTTGACAATATTATGGATAACTAATAATCGAGATCTTCCATAGGAGACAAATGGAAGTCACAAAATTTGTGTTTTTCGACGTCCATTACAAATTACTCGCAAAATGAGCAACTCCCTTAAGAATGCTACCTATGTAATGGGTTCTAATCTTCAGGATTCACAAAATATCTGTAGTGGTCTCTTGCAAGGACTCGAGAAGCACCCTTTGAACTTATTATTTGTCACACGTTCATTAATTTATTTGTTTTATTTTTTTATAAATTTAAAATATATATATGTATATATGTATATATGTATATATATATATATATATATATATATATATATATATATATATATATATATATATATATATATATATATATATAACAAATAAATTAATCACTCGTCATACTTACTTATATACTCTAGGGAAAGAGAAAGAACCTAACAGAAGTGAATTTTAGTTTTTACCCCAAGAAGGAATATGAGTGGGCATTTAATTTTTTTTTAAAAAATTGATTACCAATTTGTAGAATTTTATATAAAATTCTAAGTTCTAAGTGCCAAAGTTTGAGTTACAAATTATTCTTACCATAAACCACTTCCTTGATAATGATTCCTGTAGTGAGTTCAAAACTCCCAAAGATAATAAGCTTTTATTAACGTTTCTATCATAATGAATATTGTTAATTCTTACAACATAATTGTATCATATAGAGATAAAGATCTCTATTATCAGATCATCTTGGATTATAATCTACTATCTCATCTATCGATAGATCATATTATTAATTAATTTCATCATAGATATATCTATTATCACTTTACAGAAATACCAATTTTTCATTTTAGAGATCTCTATCAATTTTCGTTGAGATCAGTCTATAATTTCTCATGTAGAAGACCTCTATTTTATTATAAAAATGTCTATTATTTTATCATAGGTCTCTATAATTTAATCACAGAAATCCCTATAATTTTATCATAGAAATATCTTTAATTTTATCATAGAGATCTCTATCATTTTATTATAGAAATTTCTATTATTTTATCATAGGTCTCTATAATTTTATCATAGAAATCCCTATAATTTTATCAAAGAAATCTCTTTAATTTTATCAGAGAAATCTCTATCATTTCTCACAGAGATCTCTATAACTCATCATAGAGATATCTGTAATTTCATCATAGCTCTATTATTTTTCATTTATCATAGACATCTCTACTATCTCATTGCAGAAATATTTATAATTTCATCATAAAAATATCAATAATTTCTTATACACTTCTCTATAATTCATCATAGAGATCCTTATCATTTCACCATAGAGCTATTTATTATCACTCTAGAAATCTATATATTTAACGCATCTATGTCAATACATACATCACATTAAATCGTATCTACATACATTAGAGAGTTACTAAAGTTATTATTTTCTGATTATTAAACTAGTTTCTTTAATATTCCTATCTTATTTTTGTCATGCAATTTATCTAAAAAAAATTCTAAGAAATTTTGAAACCCATTTATGAATGCTTTTTTTCTAAAGTTTATAATTAAATCTTTAGAAAATAATTTTTCTAAGAAGAATTCTCTACTCCTTATCATCGAGATCTCTAATCGACAAACTACGTATACAAATTTATTTCTGAACTATCATATAGAAATTATTATCCTATCATAATAGAAATCTATAACTTCATCATAGAGATCTCTATCACTGCATTATTATAATTATATTATGTATCTTTTAGTGTCTTTACTAGGCTATCATTATTTTCAAGACATTTTCTACAATCTATCTTCTATTTTTTAGATGTAGGAGCTTCTATGGAGGTTATTATAAAAAATAATAAAACTGTCTCTCAACGAAAATTTAAACTTTTTATAACCCAATGCAGCTTTCAGCCTTCATAAGACCAGTATAAAAAGATAACATTTTTGGGGGGAGACAGTTTTAAAATTCTTTTATCTTCTACCTGTTTTACACCCAATTAATATTCTCATGCATGTATATTATCGTTCTAAATAATTTCTGATGAACTTGCATATTAAAGTATTTATTAATTTAATAGCTTAGTGTTGTTTTGTTTTTTTTGGATCTGTTCATTTTCTTTCACTTTGACTTACATTTTAAGGAAAAAGTTTTTTTCCTAATTTTATTATTTTAATTTTAAACTTAATATTAAATGATAAGGTTATTAATAATGCATCAAAATATTATGTTTATACATTTTAATTTTTTATACATTTTGTTGGGAGAGTCTTAGTGAGTTTATGAGATTTGAGGCGGAAGATAGCGAGACAGATGGTTCCTTGAGAGGAGCTGGGAGCTCAATGAGAGACAACACCGGGGAACATCCCCCCCTCTCCAAGGTACGAGGGGGGAGGAGCCAAAACAACCGAGTTTTTCTATTGGTCGACCCCGTTCGAGACCCCGTGAGAATCCGCCAATCGGAAACGTTCTCAATCTTCAGTCTTATTTTGATAACGAAAAGCAAGAAGTTCATTGGTCGGAGTTTCTCATCCCTACCTTCCATGACGGGGAATTCTTAAACTCCCCTTCGCACCGTTAACTTCCCACTCCTTAACTATTCCGCCGCAAAATCACAAGCCTCCCCATAAAACTAATTAACTTCGGCCCACGATTGGTCCGAATTTCAATATTTTTTTCCTTATCCCCCCTCCCCCCTTCTCCTTACTGAATCCATGAAAAAGTTAGTTCCACCCCGTCCGTTTTTTTTAAAAAACTAAATATTTTCGTGTTTTTAGTATACCTACCCAAAACAAATAAAAAAAAAAAACTGCATGACAAAATTCAGTTTATATAACGTGTTTTTCATTATTGTTTTTACTTATTTATTTATTTATCCTAAAAATAAAGAATCCACTCGGATATTTATACATATTTTATCAGAAATTGAGTGCCTTTTAACAGGCAATATGATTATTTCAGCAGACGAGCGGTTAGAATACTGAAACAGAGCATAAATTACAACGTATATTCAATCCCAAAACACTTTAAGTAAATAAAAAAAAGTAACATTTGCATGTAAATTAAATTCCTTGTTCGATAAATATCTGACGTAATCATAATACACAATTTATATATATGCTAATGATAAAACACATAATATCTACTTGTATCAAAAATAACAGAGCAACTGGAAAAAAACGAGTATTTTTCATAAATATTCATTTACAAATACCTAATTTAAATGGATTATATTTATCTTTTAAATGTAAATTGAATTGAAATCAATAATATAAATTAACTTTTAATTAACCCGACTATCAGCTAATATTATAATAAATTAAGAACTATAATTCACTTATAAGTAGTAATAAATTTAATATTAAAGAACTGTGTAATATTATGTTAATAATATCAGTTATAACTTATACAATGCAAAAAAAAAAAAAAAAAAAAAATGGAGCAACTGTAAATTAGAATAAATAGATCATTATTATTTGAAGAAGTTAATCAAATCATTTAAATTTATAAATCGATATAAAGTAGATACATGTGTGAAGGATCGAAATGGAACTTACAACATAAGTAATTTGGACAAGAAATACATAACACACCTCAATTCCTACACTTGAGAGAACCAACTACATTTTATTTTTTTTTAAAACTCTTTTTTCACCGTTTTGGTACAAAAGATGACCTTCCTTTTTAGGTTGATAGCGCTTTATGGAGATATTTAATACCTACTAATGCTGACCTTTTATTGTTTGAAAGTGCTTTACGAAGATATTAATACCTACTAATGACGACCTTCTAGAGTTTGAAAGTGAAACGGAGATATTAGTACTAATGAATAGTAGTATTATTGGTTGAAAGGGCTTTACGCAGTTATTATTTTGATAGGACTAAAGTTTGTATTTCTTTTTACGTGTACAAGATTTCACAAGTTTATCGAGATCTATATTGCAATCAACAAAATGCATTGCCTTAAGAAGTTTTATCTCAAGTTTGAGATAAAACGTTCCAATTTATTAACCATTTGAAAGCTTAATTCGGGATTAGGTATCGATATCGTCAGAGGAAATTATTCTTCAGTGTAGCTTAATTGGTTTGAGCCCCCACACACTGGATATGAGGGGGAGGTCCGTGGTTCGAGTCCCGGCGCTGAAGTCTATTTTTCTCTGTCTGTCTCCCTTTATAAATAGTAATTATAATTTGATTTAAAAGAATAGTTAGGTAACTCAAAGGTGATATAATTTTGAATCATCAAGATTTATTAACGTCGTCAAATTCAGGGGATGTTATAATGTAACTCTTTTTCTTATTTCTCAATTGTTTTTAAATTTATTAGATTAAATAAACTAACTTTGATTGAACCTTTTGCGCCCATTGATTTTTCTTCTACATGGGCACTTCTTTTATAACACCAATATCTTTAAAAGAACGTTTCTGGTTTTTAAAGAATTCGGATTGTTTGTCCAATGTATACCCTATAGACAGTCCTATATGAATTTCAACCGTCTGAGCTCACTATATATTTACACTCTTATTGAAGTAAAAAATCAAAACAATTTTGACAGATTTAAAAAAAGGGGGAAAATTAAATAAATTGGGCAATAACATCATCAAAGTATATGTCATGGGACGCGAGGAAGCTATTGTGGCACACAAATTAACAGAATATTTTCATTGACATACCTTCCTTTTAGATCTATGAGTAACAACTCAAGCATAGAAAGTTACAATAATTTTGTATTTCACCCATTTGTACACAACCATTTGCTCTACTTATAACTAAATATGTACAGAAGAACCTCTATTAACCGACATAAAAGGGGCGGGAGTGATTTCGGAATAAATAATGGGTCATTTTTTAAAGCTAAAGGTGTCATAAAGTTATAAGACATATTATATTATAAAAATTTATTAATGGACATACATTTTACAGACATATATGTATGTACAACGAACATGCACAAGTTAAGTTAACATGAGACGTTTTGACCTCATTTTGTTAAAATGCCATTGATAAATAAGAATTAATTGGCGATCTTGCGATTTTATTACTTGTTATGGATCAAAAAGGTGAGTAATATTATTAACAACTGGTTAATTTAATTTTACTCACCTCTATGATCCATTAACAAATAATCCAAAATTATCAAAGGTGCAAATTATTAAGAATTATTCTTCGACTGAGATTTTTTTTTATGTTCCATATTTCTTATTTTATTATTTAAAGGGCTTATTTAAGGGATTTAATGTTAATTTTAATCTGTGATATTTAATTTATTTATTATTTTTCTATTTAAATAAATAACTAAAATTTTATGTTTGCACGCACATTATTTTAATTCTGATCACTGATGAAGCTCAGGTTCCCTGGGCGAAAAGCTCTGATGAAATAAACATAATCACTCGAAGAACTTCGTTAAAAAAAAAACCTTCTACAAGAGATTTTTTTTTCTAGTGTCTGTCTATCGGTCATTCATTTAACATTTCTTGTTAACTACCATACCTGATTTTCAAGAAATTTAGGTGTTTTCTTAAAAGCAGCCCATAAATGGTCCCGTATTAATATCAAACATTTGCATACAAATAATATTGAATATAAATATGACCCTAATAAGAGACATCTATTATATCTAATGTAACCATCCATAGAGCAATAGGACGTGAGGAAGCTAAGTGCGACACAAATTAGCAGACTATTTTTTAATTTATATTAATGCTTAATTTTCAAATGTCTATTTTTATTATTATTTTCAAAAATTATAAGTTATGAGTTAAGTATACTAGCTCCTTAAAACTATAAAAATACAATAAACAACAGAAAATAATAATTAAAAGATAAAAAGAAATTTTATCTCCAGTAGGGAGAAAAAGTTATGATTTTGAATTAGTTTACAGGGACTAAAGTAAGTCTTTTCATCCCTGAACTCAAAAAGTAGGGAGAAAAAGTAAAAGTAGGGCAACAAAGTAAAGATTGCAACTTAATTATTTTATAAATAATAGAAAATGAATGGCTAATGTAATGAAGTTGCTGAAATCAGGTTGGCGGCACTGAGTTTTTCGACCACGTTTATCTTTGTTTATAACCTTAGATGCAGGTTATAACCTTCTATTTGAGTTTAATTCCGATTCTTATTTGTTTTTAAATTGTATCTCTTATATCTCCTATTAAAAGTGCTAATAATTATTGTTATTTATTAAAATAATAAATAAAAACTGGCAATGGACGTAAATGTGTATTTTCTTCCTACTGGAGATAAAATATTCTATGTACCTCGAGAGTAAAGTGCCATTATACCCCTCGCGATAATTATCTCCCTCGGCTGTGCCTCGGGAATTAAAGGGTCTAATTCCCTCGGCTTCGCCTCGGGATTTAGGGACCATGGTTTCTTCGGCTTCGCCTCAAGAACCAACTTTTTCGCTCAAGGAATAATGGCTTACTTTACTCCCTAGGTGCATAAATAACTATTTATATACTACGTTTTTTAATTATCTGTTGAATCATATGTAATGTTGATAATATAATTGTCGTTGTTATAATATACCTAATGTTAGTGAAAAAAAAAATTTAATTTCATTGTTTACTTTTCCTTTTTCGCTGTCATTCAATGTTTTCTATAATAAAAAATCACAAATTTGAGACCCGTCAAAATGAAGATTGTAAATATGGGACATGTCAAAACAAATTTTTAGTTAAAAAAAATTCATTTTAAAAAAAACAGTTTCAAATGTCTAGCTACTCGGGAAGTTAGTTAAAAATCGATTGCAAGATTTGTACTGGACAAACAAACAAACAAGAAAGCAAGCTAATAAAAACGTTGTAAAAATAAGCTCTCAAAAAAAAAAAAAAATAAAATAAAGAAAATTACACAAAGAAAAACACAAATAAACTTTCACTGCTTAAAATTAAACGATTATCATCCAATCATTTGCACTTAGATCTAGTTAATTTAAAGTTACAATGTGTTCATTTAATTACAACTTAAATCTAGACAAATAGGGACTTCTGATCATTATCTCTTTCAAGCACATTATCACAAGGAAATCATTTAAGTTTTCATTAGCTCAATCAAAGAAGTTGTATATTTTAACACAAACTTATAATTAATATACGAATAGAAAATTCTGTTTGTCATCTATTTGTTCAAATACAAAGTGGTTGACAACTTTCCCAGTTGACTGCGATTAGGAAGCATTGATGAATGAGTAAATTCAATAGGGAATTTCCCTAATAGGGAAATTATGTTTGAGTTAGTTTCATTCCCTCGTTTAACTTTAAACTATTAAATTGATGATAACTCTGAAAGATGACTACTACTAAGAAAAATATATTACCGAGTATACACTCAACAAATGTAATAACAATATAATTTAGATGTAGGAAAGTCTAATTGTTCCGTACAATTAAGAAGAATTACCAATTTTCTTAACTGTAGTTGAGTATCCACGAAAACATGCAGTAAGTTGATGCATGGTTGATTTATTGAGCATTGACCTTTTATCCTCTATTCACTAAATACTATTAAGTTTTAGACAATACTGAATGTTGAGTACAATAACAACAATTAAGATGATTATGCACGATTAATTTATAGAGCATTACCATTTTTCCTCTATTCACTAAATACTATTAATCTTTAGATAATGCTGAATGTTGAGTACAATAAATGCAGTAAAGATGATCATACATGGTTAATTTGTTGAGTATTGACATATTTTTTTATATTCACTAAATACCATTAAGTTATCAATAATGCTGAAAGTTGAGTACAATATATACAGTAAAGGTATGATGCATGTTTTATTGTTAAACATTGACATTTTTACTTTATTCACTAAATACTGTTAATATATAACTATATATAATAACTATATAACTACTATAATAACTTCTATAATAACTACTATATAACTACTATAATAACTATATATAAATATAGTTAAGATGATTATGCATGGTTAATTAGTTAAGCATTTGTCAAATGGTACGAGTTATTATCATTGCTTAATTTAAGAGATATTCACATACAACAATTTGAGAAAACATCTATAAATGATTTCGCTGTACTTAAATTAGGTTAGAATCAATAAATTTGATAAAAATTAAAACAGTAATTAAATAATTTTGTAAAAAAGGAAAACCATCACAAAAATATCCAAATTTAGTTGAACGATGATTTTCTCACTTAGAAAGTTTATATATAAATAAAAAAGGGTTAATTATTTCAAAGTAAGAGAGAGAGAGAGAAAAAAATGTACGAAAAAATAGAATTTAGATGTTGCCAAGGGTAGAAGGTCGTCAAGATTTTTTTAATTTACGGAAATGGCCGAAACGTGACGGGAATGAAGTCGAAAATCCCCCCCCCCCCCTTGTGTTTAACAGTTTCACTGAGGGTATATTGTCAGGGAGCTTTAAAAATATCAAGCAGCCTCTCTCCTTCCCTTCCTAAAGATTTCCAGACTTAAGAACAAGAGTTGGAGTGAAATGATGGGAGAAAAAGGTACATTTTAAAAGAGCTTTTCATTAAAAGATAAACTGTTTTACATTTAAAAAAAAGTAAACATTAATTAAGTATTATGTTGTTTCTTTTTTTTGTTTTGTTGTTTTATAAATTGTAAACATGGTAACTGTTTCTGGCAGATAAGTAGAGTTAGGACGGTAAATGTAGAATGAATAACTTTTCCTTCTTTTTTAGTTTACAATTTTTTAAAGTTCATTTTGTTCCACTTGTCATATAAAATTAACATAAGTAAAAATTAAGTCTGGCAAATGGTAAATGGATTTGGAAAATGGTTTAGAAGGAAATATAAATTGACATGACTTATCTTAAAAGCACAAACCAAAAACATAAGTCTTAAATACTTAAATACTACTATTTTATTTTAAATTACTTTAAGATGAAATAGTCCGCTATTTTGTGTCACACATATTATATTCCTCACGTCCTATATTACTAGACGAATGGTAATTTGAGATTTGGATCTATTTCGATTCTCAGTAAAGTCACACTTATTTTACCACACGCGGACTAGTTTTCAACAAACTATCTACATTTCTTTAAAGTCGAATGATTACTTTTAAAGAGCACATAGCTTTTTATGGCACATAGCTTCCTTGCGTTCTTCTTTAATGATGTTTTTGCTTTTAAGATCTATTATAGTCTAATTTATTTTATTTAACTACGTTTTTATTAGCTTGCTTTCTTGTTTGTGTTTGTTTGTCCAGTACAAATCTTGCAATCGATTTTTAACTAACTTCCCGAGTACCTAAACATTTGAAACTTTTAGAATAGCTCAGAACGCGATGACAATGCATTATTTTAATACTATTAGCCATCATTCAGCAGAATTTAATTAGTTTTCGGCAAATTTTGAGTTCGGAAAAATCCGCAAGTTTTTTTGTTTTTTTTTGACATGTCCCATAGTATTTACAATCTTCATTTTGACGGGTTTAAAATTTGTGATTTTTTATTAAGAGGTAAACATTGAATGACAGAGAAAAGTAAACAAAGAAATAAATTAATTGACGGGTGACACCCAGGTTAGTTTACACTTGTATCCTAGGTATAAGTTTAATTTTTCTTCATCTATTCTTCTTTACTTATGCACATTTTTCTATTATTACTGTCCCTACACGTAGTATATAAAAAGTTCTTTTTATCTTGTAATTATATATCCTCCTTTAGCTTTCAAACGTACCGTGGGTGGGTAGCAGAGGTTTACAGATGTCGGAGGCACAAAAATATAGAGGACATAGACACGAGACAAAAAATGCTCCCTAAAGTCTGAAACGGATTTATGTCTTAAAATATGTCTTTTTATCTTGTCTTAAAAAATCATTTAATTTATTAGAATGATCTTAATGCTTCCGTTACTTTTGATTAGATTGGAAGGGAACTATTATGGTGATGTCTTTTTAGACACCAAAATATAAAACTTCTTATCCTCATTCAAGACTTAAAAGATCTAGGTCGACTTCAAACCTATTAGTTAAGATATGAAGCATAAGTGGAGGTCATCATAAAGTGTTGAGATAAAAAAAGTCTCTCAACGTAAAAAATATTTAATACAATTAAGAGCACGAGTACAATCAAGAGATGATAGCATAGGTTTCAGCCACTATAGTCCATCATCAGTGCCAAAAAATTGAAAATATTTAATTAAAACATTGGAAGAGGGAATGCAGCGAGTCATACCAACCCAACAACTGGTACAAGACTTAACTGGACTGCCTTGTACCGGTTGCTGGGTTGGTATCACTCATAGCACTTTTGTTTCGGCACTGATGATGGCCCTGCAGTGGCTGAAAACTGCTCTGAATTGTATTAAATATTTTTTACGTGGAGAGAATATTTTTATCAGGAACTTCAAACCTATTTGTTTGACCAGTCTTCATCATATGAATCAAAATTTATGACAAAATGATTTTGACGCCTATTAAGCTAATCATTTATTGCCCAGCAAGATTTTACAAAAAACCTTTGCTTGTAGTAGGACATGACTTCCTCATCTTCATCAAAACCAGTAAAGATAATTGATTTGACTTTAGTACCTAATTAAGTTTCTATTCGTTTTTCTATAATATAGGAACATTTTCACACAGTTCATAAGATAAAACTATTATATTTGATTTAATTAACGAATAAAATAAAATGTTTTGCGCATAGTGATAGTGAAGAAAATCAATTTTTAAGTTTTTGGTAGTTTTCATACTACGGAAAGTTTAAATTTTAATTTAAATCAAATTATAATTATTAATAACTACGGGAAACAGACAGTGAAAAGTACCACGGGCCTCTATATAGAGGCCCGTGGTTCAAATCCCGGCGCTGGAGTGCATTGTTTACTGTCTGTTTCCCGTAGTTAATAATAATTATAATTTGATTTAAAACAAAAAAGAAAATTAAAAATTTTAAATAAAGTAAATTCAGATGTGAAAGTAACTTTTTTGTTTTCTCATATTATTTAAGTCATTTTCAAGAGAAAATGTAAAGTCATAACTATTCTTAAAATTTAAGGAACATTTTTTTTTTTTCTAGATTACCTTTTTTCATTTAACAGTCATTAAAGGCATACAAGTTTTCGAAGGTCATTCCAAAAGCATAATGCGTATGCTCCAGATTCAACAGATATCGGAGATGCTCAGCAAATCGAAAGACTGAAAAAAGTAGAGACCAGAAAATAATTCCAAAACTTAATCAGTTTACTTGCTATCATGAAATCCTAAAAGATATATAACTTCAACTTTATATCTAAGGCAGCTTCTTCTGTATAAATAGCTTCAGCTATGTGTCCATGTTAGCTTTTGTATCTATAGCTTCAGCTTTGTATTTATGACAGATTTCTATCAACGGTGGCTTCAAAGTAGTATCTGTGGTAGCTATGAACATAAACTGATTTTAGTCCAACAGCTTAAACGTTAAATGGCATAATATAACTTAGCTAAGTAGTATCAAAAACTAACTGAAGGATTTCCTACAAATAAAGAAGCTACCTTTATTTTCTAGTATTTATTCACATAACAAGGAATAAAAAAAATATTCGCGTTAAGAATATTGTTATGTAGACGTATCATTTACAAAATCTAGACAAAAAGAAATAAATTATTATTATTACAAAGGATTTGATCAAAATAAACTAAACAATTCTCAATTTTCAAAATTTCATAAAATGTTTTGGGATGTTTTAACAAAGAATGAGCAATATAGTGATTAAATCAAGAAATTGTATTAAATTAACTTATGAATTTCATCTCCAAACAGTTTGCACATCATATTCATTTTATCACACCTCCTTATATAATATTTAAACTACCTTATTATTCTAAAATGAACACTGGGACTATAAACAGTATACTGTACCGACACAGAAAGTTAACAAATATGAAACAGAATGCAATAAAACAACAAATGTATACAATCTAACTTGAACTATTCCGGTCGCTATGAATTAAAATTATACAACTGTGAGAAATAATCAGAAACTTTGGAATTCATAACACTTTAATATTGTGTAAAAAGCATTTCAAACAAACTAACTTTTATTGCGTACAGTAAAAGAGTAATGTATTCAAAAATTCTATTGCTAACATGCTTTTAAATGTAGTTTTTAAGATACATATTTATTAGATACAATATACCAATTCGTAATTATACACATACAATAATAATAATGGCTCTTCTTTTTCATAGTAATTTTAGATGAACAATAATTATACGTGCACAACCTAAAACTTGTCTGCTAGGAGGTAGATGTAGAACACAATATATAATATAATGTATAGTAAAATCTATAGTGGAACCGCTACGGACTAAATATTTATGGCTCAAAATTAAATATTCTTAAATATGCAAATGATATTGTCCTACTAGGAAGTAACAGAGAAATTGAAATCGTGCTCAAAGAAATAATAGAAACTGTCAGCATTGTCGGCCTGAGCATAAACCCGAAGAAAACAAAAACTATGTTTGTAAATGCGGCACCACAAGAACAATAAAAGTTAATAATACAGACATCGTAATATATTTACTTGGGATAGTCCATCCATAACAATTGTAACGAGGAAAAGTAAGGCGCAGGATCGCTCTAGGCTAGAGCTCGTACAATAAGTTCAGAACTTTATTCTCAGAAGTGCAAATTGAGTTAAAAACCAAGCTGTGGAAAAAATCCGTGTTACCAGTTATGGAGTAGAAACGTGGTCCTTACCTAAAGGTATAGTTAACAAAATGAGAATCACACAAAGAAGAATGGAACGCAGCATGACGGGAATTACCTGGAAGGACAAGAAAAGCAATGAGTGGCTAAGAAAAGAAACTGGATTATTGGACACATATAAAGCTATGCTAGATGCTAGAAAGAAAATGGAAATGGTCAGGACACATCGCCAGAGTTAAGGACGAGAGGTGGACTTACAGGATACTCCATAGGTATCCCAGAGTTAGAAAGAGAAGAAGAGGCCAACCCAGGATCAGGTGGGATGAAGAGATGAGAAGAAGCTGCGTTGGAGAGACCTGGCCAAGGGTAGCTCAAGACAGAAAGGAATGGGACCGCATGAAACAAGTCTACGTGAATGTCTAGCAATAAAGTAACAATACGACGAACTAAAGAATAATTACAAAATTCATAACATCAAAGAAATAAATATAAAAGAAAAATAAGTAGATGTGTTATAAACATAGTAAATGAACAAAATAATTAATCAATACTTAATCAAACTTATGATTATCAATCTTGTTTCCTTTTTGGATTTTATGTAGTTATTTTTTTTATTTCGAAAAGTAAACAATTTTAAGTTAAAACATCAGGTCAAAGCTTATGCACATATTATAATTGTGTTATAAAAAAAAAATCAAATCAAATATAAAAATATACCTTGTAATCTGCAACATATATTACACGCTAATATGTAAATCACTATGCAACCTCAAAACCCTCTCTGGGGCACCACGGCATTATGCCGAGTTCCTACACCATGTAAAAAGAAATGTAAATATTGTATACTGATGTTGTAAATTTTAGCAATAAATAGTTATCTATCTATCTACAACAACAAAAAGTTATCAAGATAAGTGTGCGCTTTCAGCACACTCAAAGGGCCCGGAAACAATTTAACAAATAGGACGAGTTCGTTAACCAGTATAACCAGCATAGTAATAATAAGATTTAAAAGTTTGTTTAGCAATAACTTTGTACCACATATTATATTGATGAGAATCTAACGCCGCGCCCTTATTTAATTTTTTATTGAGAAAACGCTATGATACCACTCCAAAGTATCTAGCCATATCCGATCCTGACATAATAAATTAAGATTATTGTAAAATAATACGTATAAAATACAATATTTTAAGATTCTTTTTAGAGAGAGAATAATTTTTTCTCACAAAAGTTGTGACGTACGATAAATTCCATTAAAATGTTTTTGTTTTTTTTACAAAGAATTACTATGCTTTTTTTAAAGATTATTTTGTTAATTTGTTAAAAAAAAAGGGGGGGGGGGGGGGGGGGGGAGGACAAGAAAACCCAATTTTCAAGGATATATGGAAGGTTATGCCCTTTAAATGATTTTTAGTTAATTTTTTTAGCATAAATAGAAAAAATGATATGAATATTGTTCTTGAAAAAATTATTTTTTGGAAAACATTTCAAGTGTCTGTGGAACGAGAAGTTATCGAGGTCAAATACTCTATACTGTAATAACATTTTTGTTCCTTTTTTTAACACACACAGATATATATATATATTTAATGCATTATGACAATATACATCTTTCACAGCCACTCTTTAAAGAAATTTAAGGTATTTTAAGAATAGAACCAAAAAAAAAAAAAAAAAACAGCATATTTAAAATGCTACTAAATATCTTCTATTTAAGTTTAAGCTCAAGTGAATTTTTTGTCAGAATTTTACATTAAGTGATAAGAAAAAAGCATTTACAAAAAAATAAATATTTATGGAGTATAAGATATCAAAGAAACTTTTAAATATTTTCTTAATTTGACATTATTAAAAAAAAATATGGGTAAGAATAATGATAAAAAAATATGAATTAAAAGAAGAAAATGAAGAAAAATGAGGAAACGAGAAAACCCGAGGCTAAGAATAAAACGAGAAACGATTCGCTCAATTGGTCGGACTAATTGAAAGAAAATGTTCTATTCCTTCCCCCTCTGAAAAGAAGGGTTTTGTTTTTTTATGGGGTAGACTTCAAGAAAAAAAACCTATTGCGAAAATAAAAGTGAAGTTAAAAACTTTATTTTGGTTGTGATGAGGCGTTTGGAGTTAGTTTTTTTTAAAAAAAGAATTGCGTCTGAAGTGGATTTGATGAGAAAGAAGGGGAAGGTAGAATGAAGAGAATGGAGGAATAAAGAAAGTTTTTTTTTAAAGGGGGGCAGGGCCTGAGTAAAACATCAATCTTTTTTTTCACATGGGGTTGAAATCGAGGGGGTAAAATTTCACCCCTTTTACTTCCTCTAAGAAAAAAGGGGGTTGTTTTTTAATTTAACTTTTGCCTCTGATAGAAGGGGATGTTGGGGGTAAGGAGATTGGGAAATGGGGGGGGGGGGACCTAATGGTCTAATTATGTCGAGAAAAGCTGTGTGGCCTTTCTAATCAACCTAACTCAACGAGACTTTTCCCCTTTTTTTTCTTCTCCTTATAGCGATAAGGCAAAGTCTCGATGAAATCCAAGTTGATAAAGGGAAATTTTAAGCTATTAAAGGATAAAGGTTAAAACAAGAAAATTCAGGAAAAAAAGATAAAGACCAACTACAAACTATGTGAAGGTGTAAAACATGAGACTATTTAAATAATTAAGCTTGTTTTTAATTATCTAACTTAAAAAAGTTCTATAATCAAGATAAGAAAGGACTAATAATTTAGTCTAAAAATATAAATTCGGATAGACATTGTCAGAGTTGGGACTCATTTAAAAGTTCAAAAAGGATCAACAAATTTCAAGGGTAAAAGGAATAGAATTTTCTTAAATGGCAACCTACATTAAAATGATTCTCTCTATGTTAATTTATATAGAGACAAAGATAGAAGTGTATACGTCCCCAATAGTAGTATTTTATATCCCCCCCCCCCCACAAGGGCTTATACATTTTAACTCCGCTTTACCAATGCGATAATTTAAATATTTTATGAATCGGCAAGAGTCGCGGTTTAGCTGGATAGAAAAATCCGCAGTCTTCATTCTAGAAAACTGCAGTCTGCATTAAAACCACAGAATGGGGAAAGTTATAATTTTATAATCGAATAATATATTCATATGAAACTGTGAACAGTTATTGCGAGAGTTCATGGATTAGAACTAGTATAAAGTCCAAGTTGTTTCTTTAATACCGCAAGAGTAATTTGTTTAAAATATAATATGATTTAAGAATAATTTCTGAAAAATGTCAAGAAACATTGGACTGAGATCAAAAAACAATTAACGGAGTTAAATAAATGTTACAAATCTAATTTGAATACGGTTGTGGTTATTTATTATATGTGAAATTAAAAATAATTTAGCTTTTAGATAACATCTTCAATTATGATAAAATTATTTAACTGGGTTTATTTAATTAAATTATATCTCTTAGTGCTTACGAACCTTACTCGCTTAAATAGATTATAAATTATGGAAAAGTGTGGGTAAAAAAATATTTATTTGCTTTTGCTTCCGAACTTACCCAAGGTAACGAATGTGATCGTTCTGAAGAACGAAAAAATTTTGTCTCCGATTTTAAAAATTCCTAGACAGAAAGTCGTTTTAGACATCAGGGAACATTTTTGGTTCCTGTTAGTTACCGAAATTTATTATTTATTTTATTTCAATTTTTTCGAAACAACATATCTTAAAAACTACTCGCCCGATTTTAATAAGAAATCTATTTAAATGGTAGGACAAAATTAGGACATTGTTGGTCCCATATAAGTTTCAACCTTCTGCGTCCATTTGTTTCTCTTCCACATGCGCACAAACATACAATTATTTACACCTATATCTTCAAAAGTGCTCATCTAATTTTTATGAAATTTGGATGGTTTGTCAAAAGTAGCCCACAGATAGCCCCAGATTAATTTTAACTGTCTACATTCTTTAAATTTTGCACAATTCATATGAAAAATCAAACAATTTAGACAGATTTAAAAAGAGGGGAGAGAAAAATTAAATAAATTTGACAACATTAGGTTGTCGAAGCATAAAATCATTTAAGTGTACGAAAGAGGACGCGAGGAAGCTATGTGCCACACTAATTGGCAGACTATATTTCTATTCGAGAATTCGATCATTAGAAGTCTAGAATTTTAAAATGACGTTTGACAAAACGAAGTAAACTATTTATTTGCATATAAGTCAATGCTACACATATTGAACGGACTAACGAAAGACTTATTAATGGAAATACATTTAAATCCTTCAAGTCTTTTGTCACTAGATATAATCCAAACAATGTTTAAGGCAAGAATCGGAAGACAACTGTTTTAATCAACTAACACATGACATTTATTTAGGCTATATCGAATTCACAGCCTTATGATTATTAGTAGTTAGTAAGAGGGGGGAACGTTCTCTTGCCTTTGATATGGAATATATTTACCCCCTGGAGTGTTGATGCAGTTCTTTAATGTTTTATATATTAGCTCAAAAATGTCTTGTGTCAGTTCAGCTTAAAATCAGAACTTTATATCTCCCAATTGTCTAAAACACTTTTGAGACATGATGTTGCACAGAATAGATAAAGAAAGGTTTTGCAGTGTTATTCGGAAAAACTTATTCATATTTTACCATTCATTTTATCTTTAAACAAAAGAACGACAACAAAATGTAAGAATAGTTTATCTGAAGTCTGTCTGTTCAGTTTATTCCTACTGTATCAACCTTAACCCTTCTTTCGTATTCGTTTTCATCACGTACACGCATTTGAGAGATTGAGAATAAATCATATATAGCGTGACGTCACTGTTGTTTTGTTGAGGGCAGCGTTTGAACGATAAATATGGTCGTAGATATGTAATGTTGGCATGAGGGCCGCAGAGCCCGCAGCGGGTTCCGCATGCCCATCCCGCATTTTAACAAGGTCCCACATTTTTCTACAACCCCACCAAGCCTGTTTACGCATTCTAAACCGACCGTATCGGGGTGAAGGCAAGAGGAAATCTCAGCTCTCTTCAGCTTAGTCTTCATAAAAAAAAACTACTGATTGATCACCGGTTTCTTTTGTTAGAAATTAGGGTTACCACAGAAACTGCCAATTGTACAATAGTTGTTACCAAGATAATTTATATTAGGAATGTACGTGAGAATTGGAAAATACTAATTTTTAAAAAATGTTGGCATAATTATTTTTACTTTTACATATAAAGAGAAAGCATTATGATGGCGCGAAAATTCGATTTGGATGGATTTACAATTTAAAAATGTATGTCTGTCATTTGTGCAGACGCGTGGAGCCTAAACTACTGGGCCGATTTTGACGAAATTTGGTATACAGAAAAATGATGCCCCTAGGCCAAATCTAGAAATAAATGTTAGCGCCAAATTTTGGGGCGCTACAACCTAATATATTATTTCTCGAAATCGGTTCCAAAAATATTGATTAAAAAATTCTAATATGTAGTCTATTTAAATTTGTACAAATTTAACGATATGAACCGTTTTCCCGGGTAAAATCTAGTTCCATAGCTTTAAAAGCGGACGGATAAAGGCCGGGTTCGATTACCCGCCGAGGAGAAGTTATTTTTATGATACATTTTGATAAAATGTTCAATAATAATTAAATGTACCTACGAAAACACAAAAACTAATAAATGGAGAACACTTGGCTCCGTAAATATGAACTCGTTTGAGTTGTCTCGGACCGATTTTTTTTCTCGAAATTTTGTAAACCTGAATTTTGGTAAATAAAATTCAATAAATCGGTCTGATACGCATATAATATATTTTAAGAGCAAAACTGAGAATTTTAATCTTTAAGTTATATTCACAATGGACAGTTCCCTTTGATTCTGTGGTCTAAAAGCGATTGATTGATTGAATTGCCAGATCAGCCAGATGTCCAAACAACATTTGAAACAGAAAAAGACACTTCCAAGTTGCTGTTATCACTCAGGTACTTCCAAATTTAAAAACTTACTATAATATAGGGTCGTTATGATATGTAATGTTGGCCGGAGGGCCATCATTCCTTTTGTTTCTGTGGTGCAAAAGCTATTGATTGAATTGTCAGATGACAGAAAAGGACACTACGACCAGAAGTCAAAAAGTTGCCACTTAACCAATTTTTTCAGGTAAATTATAATTTCTTAAGGTAAAACGTAAGATTGAACTTTTCATTCATGTTAAAAAATGTTAGTGTTATTTTGCAAATTCGAGTCTTTTTTCCGAAAATATTTTCTTCTTTTGAGTAAATTTTCTGAGAAATTTAATTTAAAAAATAAACTCCTAGTTTCTTTATCAAACTTTATTTGTTTTTTATACTTTTTTTGAGTCGAACGAAATCATAATTTTTATTTTCTAATTTCAAGTAACTTTTTTGAGAAATTACATTTAAAAAGTAAACTTTCGGCTTCTTGGTCTACAATTTAATTTATTATTATTATTATTATTATTATTATTATTATTATTATTGATACTATTAATATTTTTATTATACTATATTTTTTTAATATAAGTAATGGATGCTTGAAAAGGGTGTAATAAAACGTGATTATAATTTCATTTGAGACATTTCGACCTTGTTATAAGGCCATCGTCTGTCATATCTTTTATTCTACAATTACAAAAAAAAAATAGTAATTAACATTTTATATTTTAATTTTAAAAAGTCATAACATTAGATACAAGTATTTTTAGTAATTTCCGTTATTTTCATTTTATATATTAAATGCAATTTTTTTATAGATATTATATAACATAAAAAAAAACAATATGATTGTATAGCATATTGAACAATAATAATTAAAAATAAAATATGGCACAAGATGATGATCTAATAACAGGGTTTTATTAAACCTGTTCAGCTATCCATCCATTAATTATATATACCTTGAATTACAAGGGTGCATCACATTAAATCAGCATCAACAATTCAATTAAGTTTTTATTGTTTTTCGCTGAATAAACGAAATCCTAATTTTTAAAAATGATTTTGATGAAATCAGATTTAAGGACATTCTAAATAAAGTCTTTACTTCAAATCAAAGTGATTGTTCCAAATATTTCAGCAGAATGTATTCCACAAACTAAAAAGGAATACAAGAACCCTAAATACCATATTTATGGCAGATGTTGCAACAAGAATCTAGGAAGAGCCATGCAGATTAGTAAAAACAAAACAAACAAAAAAATGTATACATATATAATATATACTCCACGACCTCTATAATAGGGTAATGTCCCTTCTATAAATAATATTTCTTTCAGCTTATTTTTCAAAATATTAAGAAAGCTAACAAATTTGAAAGATATTTTTTAAAAAAAAAAACCTCTAAAATAAAAGAATGATCGATTTATTATTGCCAAAACTTTATAAAGAAGCTATTAAAGTAATTGATATAATTAGAACATTTAAATTAGTTCAAATCAATAGAGTATTAATGAAAAGTCGAAATTATAATTGTTAGTTAATTTTAACTATTTGTAATTAATTCACTATGATTACATAGAGCAAACATCGGTTGTGTCAACTTACTGATATTTGTAAATAAAAATGTTATAAAATTTTATTGTAATAATATTTCATTTCCAAATGAAATAGTATCAGTTAAATTAAAAGCAACATCTTATCAAGGATCAATCGAATTGCTATTTGACGGTTAGTTCTTAGCATTTCCTCGTTCACTGTAACTCAAACTAAACCAACAGTGTTTATCTGCTAATGAAACAATCCTAAGTTACGCTTCACCAGGTATAATTGTTTACAATTTATAAATATGTATACATGCAAACCTCTCTTGTAATTGTCATATTAATATTAAATAGATTTCAATAGCAAACGCTCCCGCGGGCGATTCAACTAAATTGAATCGATTTGGCGCCCTAGTGTACTTCACGTCAGATACAGGCTACAGTATTAGTAATTAGTAATTTGTAACAGCAAATATTGCTCTGGACGTGTAATTATATTATTTAAAATTCCATTATTCCATTTTACACAATATAATTTAATCAGGAATTTAATTAATGTGGAAGATTGGACTTTTGGGCTCACAGGGAGTTACACAAGGTAATATTTTATGAATTAAATTGTTTTTACGTTTAATCGAAAATCGAGAAAACGTTGAAAGCGTTAACATTTCAATTGGTTACTGCCTTATATAAAAATTATAAAATGCATATCATAAATGTGAAAGGGAAAACGAGGGGGGGGGGGGGGGGGAGTGGGAGAGTCACAATTTTTAGATATAAAGTGTAAACACTTTTTTTTTATAGTAAAATTATAAATAATTGTGATTGACAAGAGGAAAATAAATTAATAAATACTTATAAAAAGGGATTTAATAAAATTTAAAACATATCCATTACAGTTTCATGAATTACCGACTTTTAGGAAAAGTTCTTTTTTTGTCAAGGAATTATAAAGGAATTAGTTTAACATAAACGATTTCCTAGCAAACAACGGGAATCTATCTGGTACATATAAATAAACATATATATATATATATATATATATATATATATATATATATATATATATATATATATATATATATATATATATATAATATATATATATATATATATATATATATATATATATATATACCACAAAACTATATATAAATATAAATAAGCTATATAAATGTATATGTATTTATTACTCAAACTGTAAACAGGAAAGAATATTCAAAATATGAGACGAAAGACGAGTTAGGGATTATGAACCTAAGATACGTAGTTTATTTGTTTGTTTTTTTTACTAGTATTTTTTTTTTTTTTTTTTTTTAAACTTTATCATAGAGTCAGAGCTGTAAAGTTTCACCCAGTAATAAAAATCTATGTACGAATTCTCTCTCCCTCTCTCTCTCTCTCTCTCTCTCTCTCTCTCTCTATATATATATATATATATATATATATATATATATATATATATATATATATATATATATATATATTATATAAATAAATACGAAAATACGCTTAACCCAACGTGGTTTTTTTTTTAGAAAAAGAAAGCCAAAAAATAAATCATAATGCATTTTTTTCTCTTCGCCCTATTACTTCTATTCTTTTTTTTTAAACCAGGTTCTGCAAAATCCCTTATGAAAAATATCAAATTCATGGCTAATCCTGTTTACTTTCAACAGAGAAAATACCTTGATAATATTTTTTGTTTACTTCCACGGATTTACCTAACACGAATATAAATACTAGGTATTGCCAAATAGTAAAAAAAAATTGTAGAAAGATAAAATATGTTTATGTTTCTACAAATATTTAACATATAAATAAACACACACACGCGCGCGCTTATTATATATATATATATATATATATATATATATATATATATATATATATATATATATATATATAAAGCGATTATTAGGTTTCAGCCAACAAAACACAATTTTCTATGTGTTACCTATTTTTTAAAAAAGTTTTGTGAACAAACCAATCCAGTGAGTGAGAAAGAGGGTAGACTAAATTATATCTGTAGAAGGAGGTAGATAATAACACTTATAACATTAAAATTTATGTAGTTGTGTTAGTCAATAAAAATTTAAAAAAAAAAAAAGAAGGAGGTAGATATATCCCCCGCGTTAAAAAGAAAGGAGTTCTTGTGAGTGTTAATACATTGTAGGTAGTTATGTTAAATGGGTGTAAACAAGTATTCAAGGCAAGTAAAATGGGAAATATTTCATGCAGATGGGATAAAAATTCGCTAAGTTAAAAGACTGGATTACATTCATCAAAAGTTTTTTAATTGTATAATATATTAAAAATTATATTTTGTTGCTCGAAGTATCGTCATTCCTAGCTTTGTAGTAGAACATGCGACTATGGGCCATTGGGTTATAAGATCATGGGTTCGAATACACGTGACAATGAATTCAAGAGCGGAGCGAGTAGGGGTTCAGAGTAGCTAGTGATATAAATCAATAAAATAAAAAAAAAGTAAACATAAAAATTCTACTTTATAATTGTTTCTAATGATAATTTTATTTTAATCTATATAAAAATAAATTTTGTTTAAATGTTTTTCATTACTCTATGGCACCAAATTTATAGTTTTACTCTTATGTCAAACCTTTGTATTATTAAACCTATATATTGTTAATAACTTAAATTTTACCTTTCAGGCGAGATCGTTAAAACTCAAAAGAATCTAAGTAGTAGTTTTACCTGTAACAAACAAATGTTGAAAAAATGAATGGTTTAAAGTATATTAAATATTGAATTAACTTTGCTTACAATAAGAATACATTTTTCCTTATAATTTTACAATTTTGACATAATTTAGTTTAAACCCCTCCCTGTTAATTTTTTTTTTTAATGTTTAGATAATTTTATAACTAAGGTCTGTAGTCAAATAACAAGTAAGGCACGCTTCACGTAAGAACATGAGGAGATAATCACCGGTTTCTGTACGATTAAGGTAAAATTATTAAGTGTACAATTTTAATAGTTGTATGATTTCTTGTACTTATTTTTACTAAATGAAATAAATAAATTCTTTTTCTACACTTCAAGACCTTAAAATTCATGTATAACATGTGTTGGTCATGTATAAAAGTGTACAGTTGTCACAAATGCCGAGATGCAACTGTGTGCCGAATTTCATGTTCCTAGCTATAGTAGTTTATGAATTAAAACATGCCAACGGACAGACAGACAGACAGAGCCGTTATAAGGTTTATTTTCGTACTTCGTACAGAAACCTAAAAAACGGTTCCGACGCTCAAGCAAATTATAAAATATAAATTGCTTTCTCAGGAAAAATGATTTTCGATAAAAACAACGCAAAATATAGGAAAATGAAGACAATAACGAAAAAAAACTAAATACTTCTTGCATACGAGTCCGCAAGACAGTAAGACATTTTTATGTTTACGCTCTGCGTAAACTACCGACATAAAACGAAATAAAATCGGTAATTTATTCAAGTAATTGATAAAAGTAGATGGAAGATAATTTTTATTCTTATCTCCACACCGGCACTGCCGCGGCTTGATTACAAAATACTGAATTCAAAGGCGCCGGCCCGCCTTCTACGAATTGTTAATATGCCTTCATACTAGGTAGGCCGAGAGGGCTAAGTTGATGACAACCTCCTGTACTTTCCTAACTCCCTGTCACACGTATAAATCTTTAGACTCTCTTCGGCCCTATGACGTGCGGTGGAGGGAGGCCCAACAGCTGAAGACTGGATTACACACCTCCTACAGCTTTTTAACTCCCTGTTATACTTTTCTGAGTTTTTAAGCTAATAGTAACGTAACGTTTTTGACTTATGTTCCATAGCCTAAACATGAAAATGTCAAAAAATCAATTAATTCGTTAAAATAATAAAAAATAAAATTTTTATAAAAATAAAAATTTTAAAATATGTCCTCTCAAAACAGCGCGAAATTAAATATGAGGTGCGTGTAAAAATATGTATTAAAAAAAAAATATGGCGTATTTTTTTTTAAACTCTATTGGGCCAGTCTGGGGGGAGGCACGTGCCCCCTGTGCCCCCCCCCCTGGATACGCCACTGTAAGCAAAGCCGAACAATTATTGTACTCTTTTCTGGAAGTATCTCTGGCTACTTTTGACCCCCCCCCCCTTCCAAGTTTCTGTATTATTGGCCTAGAAACCTGGAGCTTCTTTTTATCTAGAGAACTTTGCAAAGGATCCAACAAATCCTCTAAATTTCAAGTTCTAACAATATAAATATACTTATAGTTTCGTTTTTTAGACATTGTTTAACTGACTCACCATTATTAATAATTAAAGGTACTTTTTGCAGACCTAGAATGTTTAAAGTTTCTTTGTGTCGTAAACTTTAAGATTTATGATACAAAAGGTATATCTAAAGAAAACAATCCTGAAAGAAAAGAAGAAGACCGAGAATGTGACCAATGTGGTTTAGATTTTAACATTCACGTTTATATTAAAGTATAGCATAATATTATATTTATATCAGAACTGGAAGAACATGTATCTATAGCTTGAAATTTTACAAAAGATTGTAAGGTTTAATAACTTCGCTGTGCTAAAAAATGGTTGTCATAAAATGGGTACTTCTTTAGATTGTTACTCCCTTAGAATTTTTGGAATCTAAATGACAGACTAAATAACTATTAGGACAAAGGGATGTTTAGTCCAATATGCTTTGGGACAAAGGAATATCATACTTGTGTTTTTATAAGGTGAGCAAAAGTCTAAAGAAGAACATTCCGTACACCTTCTTCAGATTGTTACTCCCTTCTATTTTTTTTTATAAGGGAAGTAACAGTCTAAAGAGATGTCAAAACATGTTTATTAACTCAAGATGTAGAGACTTAAAGTATAATTAGAGAATGCAAATGTCACAAGTTAATATGAGTTCTACACTTTTCTCTACTTGAAATTTATAAAATTTATAGGTATAGAGTTACAAGATTCTAATTTTTACATTAAGTGGTTTTAATAGATTTCTAATTTAGTTAAAAAGTGTTACTATTAATCCAACAGAAAATTATAAAACATTGTTTATTGTTTACTATTTTTAATAGGTAAAACTAGCATTATAATTTTGTGAAATCGCACCAAGACCATAATTTTCCGTATCTCTGTCAATGCAAGATTGCTCCAACATAATACCTTCAACTTTATTAATTTAATATCTAAAGGAAATCTAATTTTATATTTCAGGAGCATGGGTCAAAAGATCTTTAGATAGGAACTTTTCTTTGTTTATAAAAAAAAAGACCTAGGAAATTTAAAAGAATCAAATTAGATCCTTTTATTTTACGAAAGTATTAAAATATATTTATTTTTGAATTTTAAGAAAACTGTTTTTTCCCAGGCGTAAGGAATTGTATAACAAGTGAAAGTTTCATTTTCCGAATCCTTTTACGGAAAAAAACAGTTTTAAGAGTAAAAAGAGAAGGAAGAGAAGCGAATGAAATTTTGCAATTTCCGAGTGGCTAAGCGCATTTTCCGGTTGCAGAGATATGTCTGTTAGCTTTAATATAAAATTAGTTTTCTCATCCCCAAAAAACCACCCCCTCCTATTTTCCATTCTCTTTTCTCTCCATCCACTTTTCCACCAAGTTTTACCATCTTATCCAGACAGAAAATTAAGTATTCGGAAAATTAACATACAGCTTGTTTTCCTCCTCTTTCTCTTTTAATTTTTTCCAAAAAAAATCATATTTCCCGACTATTCATTTCGAGAAAATTTCCACTCAATTATATTATAATGGCGATTTAATTATTTCACCCAAACTTTATCTCGAACCCAGTAAAGCAACAACCAATTTTAATTTTTGGAAAAGGGTGGATTTTATTTTTTAATTTCTTTTACATTTTTTATACAAAAAAAAGTTAATTATTAATTTATTTCTGGTTTCTCTTTTCAATGAATTATAATAAAAATAAATTATTAATAAAGTTATTTTTTTGAGTTTCTTTAAAGGTGAACTCTTTAACAAGCCAACAACATATATATATATATATATATATATATATATATATATATATATATATATATATATATATATATATATATATATATATATATATATATATATACATATACATACATTAATTAATAATTATAAGGTCAATAATACTGTCCTTTTGTAAATAAATTAATTTAAAATATCCTTCTCATAAAGTTACATTAGAATCGAAAGTTCAAGTAAGATTCATTTTTAAAAATTAATGATTTTTTTTTTTTTTAAAAAAAGAAGTTAATCTAAAGTTCTTATATTAACGTTAAAGTTTTAAAACAATGGCTTTAAGGACAACAATTTGAAAATTCCCTTAATTTTACAATATTGAGAAAATTTTATAAAAGTGTAATAAAATAAATGATAAATTATCATGATTATTTAATTAAACTGTGTATACTTTCTGAATAAAGTTTAGTTCAGTTAAAGTTCTCGTATTGTTGATTTCTTTAAGTAAGAATAATTTAAAAATTGAATAATTTTATGATCAAGAAGGTAAAAAAATGGTCTAACAAACCTGAACAAAACTTTCTATTATACATAATTATATTGAATTTAAATCCCATAATATATTATTTAATTAATTTATAATTAAAAATATTTATTAAGTGTTCAGGATATTGTTTTGTTTTTTTTAATTTCGGTTGCAATATCAGCAGAGACATATTTTATTTAATGATATACACATCTTGCAAACTTGATTTTCCAGGAAAACGACTCCTCATACGGATAAATTTGTATTTAGCGCCAGCGACAAAAAATTTTAAAATACCTCTTTTCATAATTATGAGGGCCCTAAAACGTGTAAATCCATCAAAAACGTGCACATATATATATGTTCGTTCTTGCTTTAGATTTAGATCAAATGAGAATTTTATACATAATCAATTTAAGCGCGCAACATTTATTTTTAAAGTTTCCTTGTGGAATAATAGTCCCCAGGCCACCATAAGAAGTGAGTCGCTGATTGATAAAGTTTTCTTACCTTATGGAATCGCTTATTTATGCAGTGTCCACCGATGAATTGGGTATATGGCAACTGGTCGCTGGGCCATTTCTTTTTTTGGCATGCCTAACATGCCGTTCTGCGGGAACATTGAAAAGAGATAGATAAAGTTTTGATTTTCACAGGATCGTTTAATTAAATTATTTAAAAAACAGTGGTACAGGTGGCCACCGATACGAGTGGGCCGTTCACTTTTCAACGTCCCCGCAGAGCGACATGCTTGGGGCAGTGGGCACCCCAAACGGCCCACTCGTATCCTGTGAAAATCAAAACTTTATCTATCTCTTTTCAATGTTCCCGCAGAACGGCATGTTTGGCATGTAAAAAAAATCACAGGAAAGTACTTTCGTCCAAGTACTTTTTAGGGTTTTGTAGATGATTAATCATACCCGTTATGAAAAATAATGATTTTCTTTCTTAGATCTCAAAGGTCCCGGGTTCGATCCCCCGAGGGGTCACAATGTTTTTCATCAGTAATAACGACTAGATAAATTACATTTTTTCAGAAAATTTTCATCGCTTCACCATAAGGTATAGCCATGAATTATTTTGAAATTTTAGGACCACCCGTTATATAGTGTTGGGGGGGGGGGATTTTTTTGGGGGTATATTTTGACTTATAAAACCAATAAAGAACGCAACATTTAAAAAAGCATATATATATTTGTGTCCTACTCTTCAGCAGCTTTCATTAATTTGATACCAACTAAAAATTAAAAAAAAAATAAAATGTTGGCGCACTTTGAATTTTCGCGCCCAAAATTGGCAATTTTTAAAAATTTGATATGCACTCCCGGAATTTTCATCGCCCCACAATAGGGCATTAGCATGAATTATTTCAAAATTTTAGGACCAGCCGTTGTATAGTGGTTGGGGAGGGGGAGTTTTTTTTGGTATATTTTGATTTTTTTACCCAACAAGGAATGCAAAATTTAAAAAAGGATATATATATATATATATGCGTCCTACTCTTTAGCAGCTTTCATTTGATACCGCACTCGAAAATTAAAAAAAAAAAAATTTGAGTTTACCACATTTTTGCGAATTGCGCATGCGCATATTAAATTTTGAACTTCTGTATATTTTTCCTGTGGTTGGGTCAAAAAGTTGCACCAGTGTTTCAAATTTCATTACTTTCGCTTAAACGGTTCGGGCCCTATGAACCAAAGAGCGACGGACGGACGGACACATCACCCTCGGTATAAGGGTTTTGAGAAGTGTCTACAAAACCCTAAAAAAGAAATGGCCCAGCGCCTAGTTGCCATATACCCAATTTATTGGTAGACAAGGCATAAATAAGCGATTTCATAAGGTAAGAAAAATTTTATCAAAGCGACTCACTTCTTATGGTGGCCTGGGGACCATAATGAAAACCAAGAAAAAATAAACAAATTATTGGACAATTCTTTTTAATAAATTCTTTATTCTCTTATTCATATATTACAACTTAAGTTATTATTAATATTTTAATGTTTAGAAGTTTTAATAATACATAAAGAAGGTATTACTGTAGTATATTTAAGCAGTTCAAATTAATCATTTTTTTAAACCCCTTTCAAAATAAGTTTTATAATCATATATTCAAAGACAAAATCTCACTCCTTTAATATTGCGAGTCGAGCAATAAGAGTCTCATATAAAATTTATAACACTCTACTGCGGAGGCCGTATTTTCAAAATTATTGAATTTATGAATATAAAAGGTAAAGAATATTTGAATTTTTGCCGAGTTTAATTTAAAGAGCAAACACAATTTCTATTCATTATACTAACTCAATTAATGTATATTAGCAAAAGAAATAATATTCAGCTTCATTTAACTTTAGGTATTACTCTCCAAAAAAATAAATGATAATAAAATTCATGAGTTTAAAAAAAAAAACTTAAGGAAGAAAGTAAGAAAAAATGTCCTTATTAAGGAAAATTTATTAAGTTTCTTAAATGTATGCTTCTCTTTAGCTAAAAAAAGGGATACCTTTGAAAATTGTTCTTTTTGGTAGGTAAGTAATACATAATTTGAATATCTGATAAAGTAATCCTCATCTTGAATTTTATCTGTTGCCCCTTCCATAAAGGGGTCATTAGCATTAAGAGCAAAGTAAGCCGTCGAGGCAATAATACTAAAGGAGACTGCTTTTACTGTAGCTTCGGGTTAATGTGAGAAAGTTGGAGGCAAACTCCCATAATAAAAGCTTATGTCGGTTTTCATCTAAGGGTTTGCCCCAAGGTACTTTTCTCGGTTCACTTCTAGCACAAGTCTTTTCATTTTTTTTTTTTTTTTTTTTTTTTTTTTTTTTTTTTTTTTTTTTTTAGTAAAAAGTAGGTTTAAAAGGGGGCAGGTTGTTTTTTGAGAGTAGAGGGATTTCATGAGTAAAAAGGGAAAATTTTCTCTAACGAGGCGGATAAAACTAGAAAGAGGAAAATATAATCAAAGTTATAATTTTTTGTTGAAAGAGAAAAAGGAAATCAGGTAAACATTTAAATGACGACTTAAGGTTTTTTTTGGGTTTAGAAACTTAAATGTACAGGCTTCATTTGTGACTTATTACATTTGAATACTTGGTTTCGTACTTAGAAATTCAAAAATAGGCTGAATTATTAATAGAACTGAACTGAAGATTGAAAACGAAAGATGTTTGCCTGAGAAATATTAACATAAAGTGAAGTAATAACAAAAGTACAATTAAATAATTCGTAAGAATAATAAACTTTAATTGTTTAATGGTTTGTATAATAACTTTTCTAGACAGCTAATTTTTATTTATTTTTTTTAAAGTTCACTATAAGATCTTAAGATGTGGTGGAAAAAAGTATTAAGGAGAGGTTGAAGGCAGTAAAATTTAGCGTTTAATCTTCCCGCTTGGAGAAGGGTAGCTCCCAAAGAAAGAGACATTGTTTCCAAACGGTAAACTCAAGGTTTCAATTTCATTAGAGAGGCGGCAAGTTAGTGAATGGGGGTGGGGGGAGGGGGAGCAGTGGTGGAGAGAGTGAGTGTTTGAAAATTTAATCCAGAAAGGGTAAACCACTTGGGTTGCCTGTTCCAAGTTGGGAGGTAGAAGGAACAGCCGCCCCCGGTCGAGTGGAACTGATTCTTAATGAAGAGGTCGGAGAATTGGAGTGCTGAAAGAAGAACTAAAGAACAGGTCCGGGGAACGGGGAATTACAGGTTAGCTTACAGTTAGAGCATGAGAGGATAAGGAAGCGAAGTAATGAGTCGTGAACTTCAACCTCAAGCCTTTGGACTTATACCTTAGAACAACATTGTGATAACTTTAACAAACATAAGACTAAATTAGCGGTATCATCACGAAAATCCAAACAATTCACATCATCACAGAATTATTCTTTGGGGTGAGTATATAATATCTTAAGAAAATAATACAATAAAAAATGTGTTCAGATAAATACAGCAAAAAAACGACATTTGATAAGATAGAACAAATACTTGTAGATAGATCATAATAAGTATAATCAGAAAAGAGAAAATAAATATTCGTGAAAGTGAAAATTCAGACAGATTACCCTTTCCTCCAGTACCTTTCTTAATTTCCCTCACTCAGTTATTTCATTTGAACTAGTTTTATGAATAAAGTAACTACTGATTGAGAGAATGTATTTCTTGTATGGACAGAAATAATAACAATTAAATGTCAAACCATAAAACAATAAATCTAGACTTTTAAATTTAAAAACAGTTTTAATTTTCTTTTAAAACAAACCTTGAAACAAAATAAAGGTATTAAATCTTCTTCATAAAAATAACAACGAAATTGCTCTTGAATAACTTTAACAGTTTAGCCTTTTTTTATAAAAAAAAGTAGATGATAAAGAGAAAAAAATTAAGGTTGTTCATCATTTAATTATAATAAAATTTCTTTTCTTTCTTTCCCTCTAAACTTCTCCCCTTAAAAAAAGGGGGTTCTTGATGGAATTTTCTTTTAATTACAATAAATTAATGAGTTCAAAAAATTCGTCGGCAAAATAAGGGGGAGGGTTTAAAGAAAAAGCAAAGGCACATTTGACAAAGGGTCTTATCAGGACCGACCGGAGGGAAGGGGATGAATGAAAATTAGTTAAAAATATTATTTTTATTTCTTTCGGTCAAAGAGAAGATCTTGTTAATAAAATATCCCCTTCCTTTCTTTTCCTCAAAAGTAAAAGTTTATAAGCATAAAGAGATGCAAATTCCTATAGGGTTCTTTTATTATTGAATGATAGGCGTTTTAATTACATAAAGAACATTTAGGGATCATCTATTTTAAGTAAAGCCTTTGATGTGTAGAAATAATACTTTTTAATTCGTAAAATTAGAGAGTATGATTACATGACATTCTAGTCAATTAGATTAAACATATAAATATTCTTATTTTGGTGGAACCATATCAATAAGACGATAGCTTCTTAAATACGATAATCGTGACATAGAGTTTTGATTAAAAGTAATATTGAAGAAACAAAAGTTATCTTCTTACAACGTAAAAACCAATGATGCTTGCAAGGGTAGATCCAAGAAGTTGGATTATTCAGAGAAAGGAAAATTTGAAGAGGAAAATAAATAATATATTCAGGAAGGGAGAACTTTAATCCTCAGGGCTTGTGAGCAACAAGAGTAAAGGAACTAGCTTCAAAGAAAGAAGAAAATGGTTAAATGAAGCGGCCAAAACAATAAGTTCTGAATTTTGAGGGGGAAATATGATGCATTTTTGTCTTTATAAATATTTATAAATGTTACATTTATATCTTACACGGGTTGGGGGGAAGTTTCGAAGTTTTAGTTACATCGTATGTAGAATGAGTTAAAATACAAAGATTGTGGAAGACTCCCGGCTGAAGGCAAGATTTGCATTTCCCCTGGAGAGTCTCCACAGTCTAAGGGTCTAAAAGGGCATTCGACTCTATACACTGAAGGACAAACACTACAAGCTAAAACACTAAACATTTAGACTTAAACTGAACCGTTGAGGTCATAATCCTCGGGAGACATAACGTTACACAACTAACTCTAAACTCCATACTACAAGCCGGGTCCTACTTCCAACTCTACGAGTAGTGCGGCTCCCCATTTCTGTTACCCTCCTAAATTCAAGTAGTAAATGTTTCCTCAAGAGACCTCGAGATATTATCTCTTCCTGCTCAAGGACAAAGATTAGTTTCTAGTACAGGCCATGAAAATAAGTTAGTCTGTCTGGATTATTACATTCCACAGCCATCAAGTCAAGGCGAATATGCAGTCAATCTCGACATGTAGACGACTAATTTAACCTGCACGGATATGTAATCATGCTACTCAAGTAATCTTCCAGTCGTTTAACCTAAATACATATAATTTAAATTATTTAATAGAATCCGTCTAAACTAAAAAGAACGCAATTTTTATTTCCAAGAATACTGCTTTATTCCCTCTCTCTGAAAAAGTTTGAACTTTGTACCCCAATAAAAATGTTCAGAGATGTTGGCGTTGGCCATTGAAACGTGACCATAGGCATCATATTTAAGGACAAGATATCAGGGGGCACGGCGCGGCAGTGCCCCGGCCAAGTTGAGCACAGCCTTTACTGGAACCATCTCAAGGCATATTGTACCCCCCTCTATAATCTTATTAAAGGTACTTAGATATGTAAAATTAATTTTTAGATAGAGTTCATTGCAAACTGAACCAGAAATATAAATTTGACACCTCTACCAATATTGGTTCATAAGTTAAATGAGCCTAAATATTTGTTATTCTGTCACTGATATATAGAATGACTCATCATAATCCTAATTACAGAGTTAACTTAGAGAACTCCGGTTATTTTCAATAACCAGTAATAATAATTTTAACCGGAGAGTGGTTATTTTCAATAAATATACTTTAATCTTTGTCCTCCAATAAAAATTTGCTGTGATGTTGGTCATTGAATAGTGACCATAGATAAAATATTTAAGAACAATATTTAACTACGAACAGTTATCACATTAAATTGTTAACTTTAAGTAAAAGTATGTAGTTACTTTCAATCAAATAATAAAAAAAAAAAAATCAAAGATGATACCTTTCCTTAAAAATGTTCTATAAAATTCAATAAAATAATAAAATGGAAAAGAATAGTCTGTATAATATATTATGATCTAAATTTATTAATTTACGTGACACTTCTTTGACACATATATATTTAGTTATTTCAGAAAGAAAATAAAGAAAATATCGAGGGTAAGAAACATGTTTTTGGGGACAACATGCGAAGAACTGCACGGCCCAGAGGCTATGCAAAAATTGGGCCGAATAAGATCCATTTGCAATGAGTAAGTTATAAGTTATATAAGAAAAAGAGGACATATCTTAAAATATGACAAAGATTTACGTGGTTAGAATTATTGTTAAACTCTAGGTCTACCGATGGTAAAACAACTATCGTACAGGCAGGCGTACCAAGATCGATTTACCATCCATATTGGTTAATAAATTGTAAAGGGATTCTATATGTCTCAACGCAATTACTGAAATTATTAAAATACTCTATTTAAAGTTAAAAGTCTACTTAAAGTGGCACCTAGCTTCCTAGCGCCCTATTTCGAATACTTAAATAATTTTAGGCTTTAAAGCCGGATTTACACGATTTAAGTATACTTGGACCAAGTCAGTTTTGATTCTACTTTGACGCTATTTTGATCGTGTAAACAGTGTGTCAAAGTCAACTTGGACATCCAAGTTGAGTTGGATGCGTTCCATCTAAGTAGACTTTGATAAAAACAAAAATGTCGCCCACCTGACAAATGATGAGGACGAGCTGTCAAAATATGACAAACGTGAGGTTGAGCTGGGTTTTGTTAACCAGAAGGTGATATATATCACGACTGTTTTAAAACTTAAAAAGTACAATTTAACTGGAAAGTTTTAGAGGGAAAAACATTTCACACAATCCATCTTAACCTCTACTTTATAGTATATCAAAATTCCACTACTTGGACCAAGTATACTTTGATCGTGTAAACATTACTTCAAAATTCCACGAACACTTGGACCAAGTGGATTTGATCAAAGTGACTCGGTCCATGTATATTTGGATCGTGTAAACCCGGCTTTACAACCTATTTTTTTTTACAACCTATTATTGTCAAGTTTATTTAATTTTTCCCCCGTTTTTTAAACCTGTCAAAATTTAAAGAGTGCAAAAAGTTTAAATAATCTTGGGCTATCTGAGGGCTTTTTCTACAAACTATCTAAATTTCATATAAGAATCAGATGAGAGCTATTGAAGATATAGGTGTAAATAAATGTATGTTTGTGCACATGTGGGAGAGAAACAAATGGACGTAGAAAGTTGAAACCAATATGGGACTA
Organism: Gerris lacustris; assembly: GCA_951217055.1. Lineage (NCBI taxonomy): Eukaryota > Metazoa > Arthropoda > Insecta > Hemiptera > Gerridae > Gerris > Gerris lacustris. The sequence continues at coordinate 23,205,781 of OX578280.1, forward strand.
TCAATATCAATGGGATAATAATTATGACCTACCATACAAATTTCATTCAAATCGGACGTGTTGCATTTATGATATGTTTGTACGCAGAAATTGAGTGACATACCGACAGACAAACACCGAACCAAAAATGTTCCTTCAGGTCTGAAACGGATTTCTGTCTTGGAATTTTTGAAATCAGAGACCTACAAATGTGTCGGTCTCCAAAACGATCCCATAGCTTCTGTTACCTTCAGTAAGCTCGGGGAAGCAAAAATATAATTTTTTTTTTATGTCTTGAAGGGAAATTATATCAGAGAGTTACTCTTGTGTGGAAATACACGGATAGCACATGGATAGTGCACGGATAATCATTTGAACCGTTCGCACTTCTAATTTCAAAATGTTACAATACCACTCTAACGTAAAAACTAATGTTAACGTTCTAAAGCCTATTTGGTACTTCTTTAGATTGTTACTCCCCTATGATATTTTAGAATGTAAATGACTTTGACTAAATAACTATTAAGGCAAAGGGATATTTATACCAAAGTACCTTAGGACAAAGGAATAACACACTTCTGTTTTTATAAGGGGAGTAACAGTCTAAAGAAGAACATACCGTACAACTTCTTTAGATAGTTACTCCCCTCTGTTTTATTTATAAGGGGAGTAACATTATAAAGGAGTGCCGCCTATTCTATATTCTTAGCCCAATTTAATATTTTAGAACACCAGTTTTAGTTTAAACAAAATGAGTTAAAGAATTCAGCCTTTTGCCATATAAACCTAATAATTATTGCTCTAAACTTATATTTTCCAGTACATACTGAACCTAAAACGTATTGCTCAATAATATATTGAATTAATAGTTACTTAAATAATGTAATTCACAAGTCTTAAAAACATATTACAACAAATTATAAATTAAACTCTTGAATTTCATATTGATACCTTATAGAGTTTGGGGTTTTAATTCTCTCGTACTGATTTATAATATCTTAGGTAATTCTTCAGATTATTACTCCCCTATTATTTTTTTTTAGAATATAAATGACTGACTAAATAACTATTAAGAAAAAGGGATGTTTAGCCCAATGTACTTTGGGATAAAGGAATATTACACATGTGTATATAATTATGATCATATCCCTTAGTCTAATCAACTATTAAGATAAAGGAATATTAAATATAAAACTGCCCCAGGAGTCTCAATGTCTTAGGGAGACAGACACACAAACTTTTGAGACTTTTGTAGGGCAGACTATTGTTTAGAACCAAGAGTAAATAAGTGCATATTATCCAAACTACAGAACGAGCTACGAGACAAATTATAATATAATATAGAAAAAATTACATCTCTCTACACCTTCTTAGAATTGTTATTCCTCTCTGTTTTTTATAAGGGGAGTAACAAACTAAAGAAGTGCCATATCTAGTGCTTTAAGTATCATTTTGTTTCTTAAATAGGAAAGAGAAACCAAACATCGAAGAAATAAAACTTAACATCAAAAAGAAGAAAAACAACAAAAACAAGTTTATCCCATTGGATAACGAGTACGAAAGGGGCACAGAAAATCAAGATCCTCGAAAACTAAGATATCATATACAGGTATCAAGTCAAATTCTGGTATATGAATGTAACAAATATTTGATGTGTCTTATGAATCTTTTGTGTTTTGTAGAATAAAAATGACTGACTAAATAACTGAAATGTAGCCCAATAGTACAGTAAATCTGTAAATTTGTGCGGAAAAAATTCGAGGCTGTTTTTTCTTTTTTTTGCGTGGATCGCTTGGGACACATGAGAAAAGCCTATTTCCAATGTATGTCCATGTATGTTGTTGGAAAGCTCTTTAAGAGTACAGTAATTTTTGTTATTTACACATTTGTCATAATTTTTTTTTATGAGGGGGTAAAATGGAAAAACTGGAAAAAATGTTTTTTAATTAAAAATTACAAGTAATACTATTAGTAGAGTCAATCTCCCATGATAAAAGACTATCTGCGTCAAAAAAGGAACTTTTTTTTACATGAATTGCTTGGGGCAAATAAGAACAAATAAATCCAATTTTGCGGACCGTCCGGAAGGTGGATGGGGGAAAACTCATATTATTTTCGTTTATCTCAAGTTTTTATTATTTTTCTGACTCCGCTTCTTCTTTTTTGCCGGTTGATCGTCTACTGATGAATTTCCTGCTGATTCTGCTGCACTCACTAAGGTACTTTTGTATTTTTGGTAGTTGACGTTGAAGGCAAAAGTACGACTTGGGAGGGAAAGTCAACATCAGTATCCTCAAGGAAATCTTCTTCAGCATCTACGAGAGGTAGTTGCTGCAGTTTTCTCCGCGACAGTGTTTGCAAGCAACTGAGCATGGGAGACCCGCCTTCCTGCACCCGCAAGCTGCACCAAAATGATTTATTTTACAGTCGCAGGCAATCATTTTTATGAGTCTTTCCGGTGCGGAGTCAAGCTCCGTTGCCACAGGTTCCAGTCCTCGGGCAGTTTTCTTCCACCCCCACTCAGTAGGGTCAATGTGATGTCCCAGTCAAGCTTGCACTTGAAAGTAAACTCTTCGACTATGAAACTTTGCAGCATCAGGTGAAGAACATAAGTTAATTTTTGTTTTTGTCGCACACTGGATGAATTCCTTGAAGCAAATTTTAGAAAGAGAGTCTTTAGAAGTTATACCACTATACAAAGCCACAAACATTGCTTTCCATTACTGTACCCTTAAAGAGCTTTCCAACGACATGCATCATGAAGGGTATATACTTTTTTGATTTTTGTGACGGGATACAGGGTCCCCGTACTTTCGTCCGGATGTTCCCGAAAGGTTGGAGTTAATCATTTCTCATGTGTCCCAAGCCATTCAAGCAAAAAAAAATGTAGTCTCTATTGCTGCAAAAATGTACTGGTCATTTATAATTTCTTCTTTTTGTTTTTCCATTCTACCCCCCTCTTAAATGAAAATATGACAAAAGTGTATATAACAAAAATTACTGTACTTTGAAAGAGCTTTCCAACGACATGCACCATGAAGTGTATATACTTTTTTGACTTTTGTATCCCGTACCCCGTACTTCCGCCGTCCGGATGTTCACGAAAAGTTGGAGTTAAGCTTTTCTCATGTGTCCCAAGCGAATCACGCAAAAAAAACAGCCTTGATTTTTTTCCGCAGACAGCCTTTTATTACGACAAATTGACTGTACTAAGGGGAGTAACAATCTAAAAAAGTGCCATAACTTTTAACTCAAAAGATCTTAAAGACGAAGGAACATCACCCCCTTCTGTATGTTAAGATGATAACATCACTTAGTCTAAATAACTATTAAGACAAAGAAATATTTACACATTAAAGTTATTTTGGGTGTGTAACCAAGTAGGTATAGGAGTGCCATTTATATTTTTAAACCTAAGTTTTTACATTACCATGGAAGAAATCAGCAAGAATTTATGGTAGTCACCGAACCCCCTTACAATTCTGATTTCTAGAACTTACTAACAGATTAAACAGAAGGCTTTAGAAGAAGTTTTGCTACAGGGAAAATTTATTGAGCTATTAACTAACATAACTTGTATTTAAATTAAATAGATTTAAAAAAAGTCTGCCAATTACTGCGGCTCATAGCTTCCTCTCGTTCTATTTTGTATACTTTAATGATTTATTCTTTTACAACATATTTTTGTCAAATTTATTGAATTTTCCCACCGTTTTTTATAAATTTATTAAAATTGGTTTGATGTTTTATATCGATTAAAAAATTTAGCATATAAAGCACAGACAGTTGAAATTAATCTGGAGCTATCTGCGTCTACTTGTGACAAACCATCAAAATTTCATAAAAATCAAACAAAAACTTTTGAAGATATACGTGTAAATAAATGTATGTTTGTGCACATGTTGAAGGGAACTAAATGGGTGAACCTTATAAGGTTGAAACTTATATGGACCAACATTGGACTAGTTTTGACCTACCATCCAAATTTCAATAAAATTGGACAAATAGCTTCTAAGATTATGTTGGATCGCCAAAATTGACCAATAGACAGACAGAAACGGAACCATAAAGTATCCTACTAATGTCTAAAACGAATTTCTGTCTTGGGATTTTTTAAATCGGAGACCTAAGAATTGTATTTTTGATCCTAAAAATCTTTTTTTTTCTGCAAAACGCTCACATAGCGCTTCCGGTACCTTCGGTAAGGTCGGAAACAAAATACTACAATGCACATATTTTATTTTATATTTATATGAAATTATTAAAAATATGACAAATATGTTTCAGCCGCAAGGGCAATATTGCATCGCAAAACTCTATCCAGGAGGAAAATGTCCACCAGGTGCACACAACATAATAAATCCCCGAGTTTGTGGATGTTTAAGAAAAAACGGTCTTCAAGATATAGAAGTTGAAAGGAAAAAAAAATGTTTAAAGCAGTTCCCATGGTTCAAAGATAAAACGTCTCCACAGGCAAAAACGGTCACTTGCTATAGAGAGATAGATGAAGAGAAGGAGGAATACGAAAAACAATTGATGTGCCAGAGATACTGCGATAGACAAAGTGCTGTACAAGCATGTTGCGATAGAAAAGAGAGTCGTGATTCTTCATCTGATTACGGTGAGAATATGGCCCCTGTATGCTACGTCTGCTGCAAATGTATGAATGGACTAGATAGATTAAATTAGAAGAAGACTTTTTAAATCGACAAAACTGGTTTTAAAATTCTAGGATTTTCATCTTTACTGACAAATTATTAACTTAGAAACAACCTTAAAATTCATAGTTCTAAGAAATCCAAAAGCATGATCTTCAACATTAGAAGTAGTATAAAGTTCTTGGTTCTGAGACAAAGGGTCAGACGCTTATCAGAGTCAAAAATTGTCAAGATAAATGTGCAAAATGGTGACGAAAAAACATTAATTTGGAGACAAAAATAAAATTCGAGAGTGACCCTCATAATATTAGAAGAAAGAAGAACTTCAATATAGCTTTTACTTAGAAAGTGTTTAAGATGAATTAAATATCCTACAATGTAGAAAAAATAAGCAAGCTCCTAGACAACCAGTATTGAATCATTTAAAAAATGTATGGTAAATAATTTAACATTATATAACATGGTACCCCTCAAACCTTATTCAGAATTAGTCTATTATGTTTTACTTATATACTGTTATCTGTTATATTTATTGAAATAAGTGCATCAAATGTTAGAATAAACTACTTGGCAGTTGCTCTTTATTAGGTCAATATTATTATATTATTTAACTAGAAAACTAATACTTGACATTAACTATTTATCTATCAACTATTTAACTATTAACTATTTATCTGTCATAAATAAAACGTTACAGTATTAATATTTTATTTTTATACACAAATTTTTAAAGAGTACAATGTTTGAATATAGCAAAAAAAATCATGTTTTTAATTGTGTGTTCTTGTCGGTATTTAAAGTGCCCCACTTGTCACTCAAAACTTCGAATGAAAAAAATCACTTTAAAATGTTGAAATTATCATATATTCTGAAGTAAATTACTTAATGCTTGAACTTTATTAATATACTTTGAATATATAATAAATAATAAATGAAATAAGTTAGTTTCAGAATTATAGCTCACTTTACAGCAGAAGAATTACAGCTTCTTATAATTATTCTTACTAAGAATTAACCTAGATAATTACATAAAATTAAACTAATAGAACGACTATGCAATTTATTACTGTGTCAATTTTATCATTAAATGAAACGCCATAAACATCGGAAGGACTCAAGTACATATTAGCATATTAGTAACATATTAGTTAGTTTAGCTTATCAATTCTGGCTTCACACATAACCACAAAAAAAATTTAGAAAAAACCATATATTTTGGACCTTAAACCTAAATCATAACAAATTAAAATTTCAAAACTGAGTAATTGCACCATTAAACCTTACCATAGATACTTTATACTCAGGGTGTATACTGGCACAAATTAGGGGGGGGGGGGGGTATTCCTAGAACTATTATAAAAATAATTATACCTATGAAGATTTTTAAAAAATCATTTCATTTCGAAGATACCGGGATCTAAGATACACTTAATAAAAAACTATAACTTTTTTCAATTTTACCCCAATAAAAATAAAAATATTTCAAAACAATGTATAAAAATATTCACTCTACTATTCAAGAGCTTTTCAACGATATACATCATGATAGGTTCCGTGTACATTTGTACGCTAGTACCACTAGGAACAAAACCAAATTAAATATAAAAACAAAAAGCATCCCATAAGAATAAGTCCCATAGGCATTAAATAACCTAATAAAGATAAATAACCCAAAACAAAATATATATATATATATATATATATATATATATATATATATATATATATATATATATATATATATATATATATATATATTTGTATTTTTATTGAAGGTTAAAGTGGTAAAATATATATATATATATATATATATATATATATATATATATATATATATATATATATATATATATATATATATATTTTACCACTTTAACCTTCAACAAAAATACAAATCGCAACCAAGGTTTAATGCACAAATCAAGACGGTAGAATAATAAAATAAAATAAAAAATTAGCTGCTCCAACAACCGATGAGATACCACAAAAAGTCATAGGACCAAAAAGTTATAGATCTTTTAAAATCAGTTACTGCTGGTGCAATCCGTTTTTAATGCGACTTGCTGTTTAGGCGCAATAATCCTCCAAAAAAGCTTTACAGACATGTCCACCTTTTACCTTACCCTGTATCTTCGAAATGAAACAATTTTCGAAACGAACTTTGTTTATTTTTTTTTAAAATAGTCCAAGGAAGAACCTCATTAATTTGGGCCGCATTATTAGTATACATCCTGTAAAATATGGGTAGAATAAAATAAATAATATATATTTTCGCTATAGATGAAAAATCATTAACATATGTGATACATTTAACGTTTATGCAATTACATACATTAATTTACCTACCATATTATTATTTACTTGTTTATTATGTTAAAAAATATAAATGGAAGAAAATGTAATCTTATGGTCGAAAAAGGAAGGAACTTAGAAGTGAGAAAGTTAAAAGGAAATGTTTAATGTAAAATGAAAATCAAAATACTTTCTAGGTACGGGACACTAAGCTATTGAATATTAATGGAATCAGTGTCGTGGTTTTGATAGTTAAGAATTTTGAATGTTTTGTAGAAAGAATGAAGCAGGGTTATATAGAAGAGTAAAACAAAGGTGATAAGACGTTTATGAAGGGTCTAAATTAATTATGGATGAGTGAAACCTCCCTTTATTTTCATAAGTTTTACTTTTAGACAGGGAGGGGGATGTTTTCAACTCCTTAAGGGATATAAAAAACGAAAACCCAGACCCATAAACCGCCCCCTGTGGTACTCCCAGGAAAGAAATAACATCGTCTTCCAAAAAACCACCATTGCCTAAAAATTATACGAGCTTCTAAAAGTCTTGGGGCTGGTCCCAGTTTTTTAAGATGAAAACTTTTCTAATTAAGGGTCGGTTAGAAAAAGGGTGAATTTGATCCCCCCCCCCCTTGGAAACAGTCTGTAGATCCATTGTATGTTCATTATTAAAAGCGGTTAAAAATCCACTGAAAAAGAGGTTCTGGTGTGCCTCTGACCGCATAGCGCAACGCTTCTAAACATTGCTACCCCCTTCAAAAAAAACTTAGGGAATGTGGCCAAAATATTTTTTAACTGCAACTTGTAACCACCGCATACCCTTATTTATTTAATTTTAAATGAATTGGAATAAAGGAAGAAAAACAATTATTTTCAAAATACCTTATTTTTTAAATTATATAGAAAATTTACAAAAAAGCAATATAGTACTTTGTGGGACAGAAGCCAATCCTACAATTTTTTTTCTACTTTATAGAGTAACACAACTCTCAAAAGGAAGAACAACACTCTTGATCTTGGGCTCATTTTTCTTTTCTCACCGTCCCCTACACGGGGGCATATCAATGCACGGTCTAGATTCGGTTTTGGCGAAATCCTTTGAACGGAGATTTGTCCTTTTATGTATTAAAGAGAACCGGGGACCAAGCCCTTAGGCGCTCGAAAGGAAGAGCGATTTTTTTTAAATGTGCTGGAAAAATGAAGAAACAATTCCATTTTTAGGTATATTATTAAAGGTAAAATAATTAGGGCTTGGTTATCCAATAAGTATAAAGCCAAAGGTTTGAAATTAAATGTTATTTAATAAATATAAGCAAAAACAAAAATAATAAGAGGTTTAATTACTTACACACGAATAAGGGAAAAACCTTAACAACCCCTTCGATATTGGGCTCATTTTTCTTCTCTCACCGTCCCCTTTACGAGGGCATATCTATGGCATGGTTTAGATCAGGGGTGCCCAACATACATTTTATGTGGCCCGCCGTGTTGCCATAAAAACGAATAATTTACAAGCATTTAGAGAATCTAAAATATTTTAACTTCCTAATGCCAAACAGCCCAACTTTGTAAAATGAAACACTAACTTTTTTGTAATTCATACTGTTATTGTTGCATTTTTATACTTGTGTGGTTAATTACAATCATATTAATATATATTTGAGTGTTTTATTTTCTGCAAAGTAAAACTAGGCTAGTAACAGAAAAAAACTTTATTAATATGGGTTTCAGCTAAAACCAAAACAGAAAATTGACCTTCTAGGAAGCATAAAAACGTGTTTTATGAGGGTAAAAATTCTAAAATTTTCTGGGGTAGGATAGATATATATATATATATATATATATATATATATATATATATATATATATATATATATATATATATATATATATATATATATATATATATATATATATATATATATATATATATATATATATATATATATATATATATATATATATATATATATATATATAAATACATACATATATTTGTGTGTATTTATTGTACATTTTTGGATTTTTGAAAGGCGTTAAGTTAAACAGTTTGGTCATTTATACCCTGAATGTAATTGAATATATTTGGATACATCGATATAATAATATTGAGTTTTGTTTCAATAAACAACACAAAGAACTGATTAATTAATTATAAAATAAATGTTAATTATCCACATCTCCAATCACACAGTGAAGAAACGAAATGAGATGAATAGTGTAGATTTTTATCCAATAAGTTATTTGTACATTATAAGATAATTTATATCATTGCACAAGAGAAGATATATATATAGATATAGATATATATATATATATATATATATATATATATATATATATATATATATATATATATATATATATATATATATATTATATATATATATATATATTAAAGAATATAAATTATCATAAAATAAACTCTTGTTTTTAACCACCAAAATAAAATAAAAAGTATATAATGGAGAGAAAAGAAAGAAGTTATTTGTATTATTATCAAAATTGTTTAGCCAGAGTCTGTTACAAAAACAAAATAAAAGTTTTAAAAAAATTTAATTAAATTTCGAAGAAAAACGTTGAAAATATAAAAAAGGCTTTTATGGTTAATTAATGTTTTGAGGGAAAATTTATTTAACTTTATACATAGTCAATTTGAAAAAAAAATCATCAAGTTTATTTTAGGAAGTGTTTTTGTAAATTTTATAATATATATATATATACTCGTATATACATATACATATACTAACTACAGATACACATGCTCAAAGGAAACATGCACAAAGGAAATTTGAGAAAATGTAACTTTACAAAAATAAGCAGATATAGAATACTTTTTTAATTTTCACAAATTAGTTCTATAGGATTCCTTTGTTGTTTTTAAGCAAACGAAAAGAAAGAGTAAACTTATTTTTACTTCTAGAAAATAATAGTTTTGTTTTCCTTTGAAAAAATAAAAAAAAATTACAAAAGTAAATATAGCACGTGATAGTCGCTTGGTTTCTTTGTACAAGATACTATGTTAAATTAACAAAACCTTAAAGGTATTCAGAACAAACCCTATCTTTTTATTTCATGCTTTCATTTTTCTTTTTCTTTGTTATAAGCTTTCATTGAGTTTACAATTTACAATATTCTTAGTTGTTTACAATAATTGGATAAACATATTGTGTTTTCAATTTCATAGCTTCAACCAAAACGTGTTTAAAGTTATAGATATGAAATTTTAAGTAGAAGAAAGTAGTTTTCAGACCCCGCAAACCCCATATCTCTATCTACTACAGAAGCTGAGCTATAAGTGTTCAAAAAAGTGCGTTTTTTTGGCCCACCATGAAAAAAAAAAAAAAAAAAAAAATATATATATATATATATATATATATATATATATATATATATATATATATATATATATATGTGTATATATTTTTATTCGTATTGAAGGAATTTTATATTAAATATGTAATGTTAACAAATGAAATGTAAATATATATATATATTTTTTTTTTTTTTCTAGTAGATAATGCAATAATTGGTTGTCTAAGTGGATATTAGAAGAAAAAAAAATAAATAAATAAAAATGGACCAAATAGTAAGAAGATAAAAAAGATTCCTATTTTCATAATATTTTATAAATGTCAGTTGATTTGAACCAGATCTTGTGGAACGTAATCATGATAAGTGCAACCCTAAGATTAATAATGATAAATTTCTTATCAAAAACCAAAATACCTCAAAATTACTCTTATCGTTTTATAGATTTTTAACTCATGATTAGCAAGTTTTGAAGTATAGATTGAAATTGGAAACGTAATTTATTTAGATTATTATTCGCCTGAAAATTTGTTATTAAGTTTCTTCTGTAGTGTCCAAAATATGAGTGAAATATACAAAATTGCGGTTAAAAATATGTTTTCCCTCATTCTCTAGATTGTTTTTAGGACCGAGTAGCAATTTTCAATTTATAATGTTTTAAACATAAATAAAATTCATAGAAATCTTGTTCATATAAAAAAATATCTATTTTTTTACTTTTCTGCGGGTTAATTGAAAATAAGATTTTTTCTAACTTCATTCCATCGTATTAAAAAATAGATAATGTAGGGTAGAAAAGGGTTTAAAAATTGTGGTTAGTAAAAAAAAATATATATATTGGCCACATTTCCTTAGTTGTTTTTCGAAGGAGATAACGAGGTTTAGAAGCGTTGCGCTATGCGGTCAGGGACGCACCAGAACCCCTTTCTCACTGGATTCTCAACCACTTTTAATAATGAACATACAATGGACCTACAGACGTTTTCGATGAAGGGTGGGATCAAACTCACCCTTTTTCTAACCGACCCTTAATTATAAAAGTTTTCATCTTAAAAAACTGGAACCGGCCCCAAGACTTTTAGAAGCTCGTATAATTTTTAGGCGATGGTGGTTTTTTGGAAGACGATGTTATTTCTTTTCTGGGAGTACCACAGGGGGCGGTTTATGGGTCTTAGTTTTCGTTTTTTAAATCCCTTAAGGAGTTGAAAACATCCCCCTTCCTGTCTAAAAGTAAAAGTTATGAAAATAAAGGGAGGTTTCACTCATCCATAATTAATGTAAACCCTTCATAAACGTCTTATCACCTTTGTTTTACCCTTCTATCCGACCCTACTGCAATCTTACTACAAAACATTATAAAATTCTTAACTAGCAAAACCACGACACGGATTCTATAAAATATTTATTAGATCAGTGTATCGTAGAAGGTTAGTTTGATTTTTATTTTACATTAAATATTTCCTTTTAACTTTCTCACTTAGAAATTCCTTCCTTCTTCTACCATAAAATTTTATTTTTCCTTTTTTGTCTCTTACGTAATAAATAATAATGAGATAGACAAACTAATGTAATTGCTTTAACGTTATAAGTATCTCTTCTATTCTAATTTTTAATTCAACGCAACAAGAGTGATTTTATTTATTTTCTTTTATTCGCAGTATAATACATAAAGAGAAAGAGAGATTATCTTTGTATAGTTTAATGGCACAAAAATTCAGTTTTAAAATTTTAATTTAAACTTATTGATTTAGATATAAGTTTCCAAATATTTGTTTTTAAAATCGTTCTGTGGCAACGTGTGAAGTCTGAACTGTCAAACTAACAAAAGTATTGCTTTAATAGGTTTTCTTCTGGTACCTGTGGAGTTTAATTTGAGTGGAATTGTGAAGGCAGAATAGTGAACCTCTTGTAGACAACATTTGATGTCTGGAAAGACCAATAACCAAGATTATGCCACTTAAAGAATGAAGATTATGCCACTTAAAGATTGAAGATTATGCCACTTAAAGATTGAAGATTATGCCACTTAAAAATTGAAGATTATGCCACTTAAAGATTGAAGATTATACCACTTAAAGATAGAAGACGAGGACATTAGGTAGCATAATATTGAGAAAATGCTATTTTAGCCATTTTTGTTATAGGTCTATCGGGATGAAAAAACACCAAAATTTTGTTGTCACCTTTCTGTTATGATTTTTTTGGATGTAGGTTTTTTTTCGTTAATTTTTATTATTGATATTAATTTAAGTCAGGTCTTTGATAATGAAAGTCTGTGATAATTATTCCATTACGTTGTTATGTGTTAGTTTATGTATATTAAGAAAAGAGTGGAACTAATTGACTAATGACGAACAGTGCTGTAACACTGAGTAGAATTTTGTTTTTTGTTTTGAGTAGAAAAGAATATGATATGATATAATATGTTCTGGTAATAACCAGACATAAGATGTTTTATGTATTCCGATGCTTGAAAATAACCAAACCAGGTCGAAATATAGCAAAAAATAGATAAAAGAGTAATTTAAAAAAAAAATCATTCCGATAGACCCACAACTTTTTTAAAAAATATATATTTTACTACGTTTTTATTAGCTTGCTTTCTTGTTTGTTTGTCCAGTACAAATCTTGTAATCGACTTTTAACTAACTTCCCGAGTAGCTAGACATTTGAAACTTTTAGAATAGCTCAGAACACGATGACAATGCATTATTTTAATACTTTTAGCCATCTTTCAGCAGAATTTAATTCGTTTTCAGCAAATTTTGCTCTATAGAAAGTTAGTTCAGAAAAAATCCGCAAGTAATTTTATTTGTTTTGACATATCCCATATATACGATTTTCATTTTGACGGGATTCAAATTTATGATTTATGACAGAAAATTTAACAACGTAGTACATATATAAAATGTACTTTTTATCTTGTAATTATTTAGGGATCACCTTCATCTACAAATTGGTTTACCTGTCACTGACCGGCTTATTTATTATATTTCGTAAATGATTGATATAAGCAATTGATTAATGTTATTAGGGTTTTGTAGATACTTCTCAAAACCCTTATACCGAGGGTGATGTGTCCGTCCGTCCGTCGCTCTTTGGTTCATAGGGCCCGAACCGTTTAAGCGAAAGTACTGAAATTTGAAACACTAGTGCAACTTTTTGACCCAACCACAGGAAAAATATACAGAAGATCATAATTAGATTTGCGCATGCGCAATTCGAAAAAATGTGGTGAACTCAAAAATTTATATTTTTTTTTAATTTTTGAGTAGGGTATCAAATGAAAGCTGCTGAAGAGTAGGACACAAATATATATATGTATTTTTAAAATTTGCATTCCTTATAGGGGAAAAAAATCAAAATATACCCCAAAAAAATGTCCCCCCCCCAACCACTATAGATCAGCTGGCGCTAAAATTTTGAAATAATTCATGCTAATATCTTATTGTGGGGCGATGAAAATTCCGGGAGTTCATCCCAAATTTTCAAAAATTGTTAATCTTGGGCGCGAAAAAGTGAAGTGCGCCCAAAATTTTATTTTTTTTAAATTTTGAGTTGGGTATTAAATGAAAGCTGCTGAAGAGTAGGACACAAATATATATATGTATTTTTAAAATTTGCATTCCTTATAGGGGAAAAAAATCAAAATATACCCCAAAAAAATTCCCCCCCCCCCCAACCACTATAGATCGGCTGGTGCTAAAATTTCGAAATAATTCATACTAATACCTTATAGTGGGGCGATGATATTTCCGGGAGTTCATTCCCAGGTTTTTAAAAATTACCAATTTTGTGCGCGAAAATTTGGAGTGCACATAAAATTTTATTTTTTAAAAATTTTGAGTTGGGTATCAAATGAAAGCTGCTGAAGAGTAGGATACAAATATATATTTGCTTCTTTAAATTTTTAATTCTTTATTGGTTTTATAAGTCAAAATATACCCCCAAAAAAATCCCCCCCCCTAAATTTCATATAATGGCTGGTCTTAAAATTTTGAAATGATTCATGGTTGCACCGTATGGTTGGGCGATGAAAATTTCCTAAAAAATGTAATTTATCTTGTCGTCATTACCTATAAAAAACATTGTGACCTCTCGGGGGATCGAACCCGGGACCCTTAGGATCGAAGAAAAAAAATCATAATTACATAACGGGTATGCTTAATCATCTACAAAACCCTAAAAAGTACTTGGACGCAAGTACTTCCCTGTGATTTTTTATTTATTAAGTTCGAGCAGGGAAATAACCAGATCATTGTAATAATTCTAAAGATCAATTTTCAAGTGCGTTTCAGAGAACAGGGAATATTTTTGGTCACGTGTATAGTGTATATCGTCAGTATCTATGTCAAGCCTTTGCAAACGCTTTTTTCTCAACTACTAGTTGGTTTTTTTTTTATTAAATTTAATGTCAAAATTAGCTAACAGATAGCCAAAAATTGGCTCACTGTTTAGAGACACTTATACTTTGAAATCTTCCTCTTCATACTTTAGTACATACTCATACTTACATTAGTACATACACATACATTAATACATACTTACATACTTATGTATTTTATATACCCCCCCCCCCCCCCCCATTTTATATGACCCACTGATCTAACTCGTGAAAGCTACATAGCACACAAATTGGCGGGCATTTATTATTTTCTTAAAAAAAAATAGATCCTATAAAAAGTTTTTTAAATCATCTTAAACTGTCATTTAAAACCACTAACTAGACTATTTTATTTAGGTAACTCTAACTTTTAAAATTCTAAATATTTAAAGTGCAAAAGTCTACTTTAGTTTTAATTTTTGTTTTTACTACTTTTCTTTTATTTTACAAAATCAAACTAACAAGAATTTGCATTCTTATAACTATTTTATTAATTTTCAACTTTTATTTGACTTTAATTTTTATTGCCTTTTGAAATGTTAATATTATTATTAATAATCAACTTCAAACAACTTTTGAACTGAGAATCTGTTTTTTGCTTCGTCGTAATAAAAATTAATATTAAACAATCTTTTTCTAAATTTTAAATTTAATAAAATTTATGAGAAACTGTAATGAACTACTTTACGAGGTTTCTTTTTATTATGAAAACTGTTTAAAAAATGTCGGTAATTGCAAATTAATTCTTTAATATAAGTAATGACTAATGACAATTTAAAATTTAAAAACTGACTTTTTTTTATAAAATGTACTTTATAAATGTATTTTATAAAGTAAATAAAAAGGTATTCAAATAGAGTAATAATGCAATCAAAAAAAGTTAAAGCGAGTATGCTAATATATTTTGATTTATTTTTTCAACATATAAATAATTAAAGAAGAAATGTAAAATGTAGATTAGTCAGATATTTATACTTTGTTTTCATAAGCAAACTGTTCATGTATTACTAAATTGCGAATGTTTGTAAAAGAGAAAATAGCTTAAAACGTGGAATGAGAGAGGTCGGGTTCCATTCCCGGTTCGATGCGCGCGGGCGTCTTAGGCGGATAACGTTTTCCAACGAACTCGTCCTGGGCATTGGTAAAATAAAGATGTGTACCAAAGTTTAACTAAATCGGTCAACTTTTACTTAAGTTATTGTCATCGGTAGATTTCATGACGGTCGGTTTTGTGACGGTAATTTTTTTTGGATTCACTCCTGGGCTCTAGACGCTGTAACGTGCCATAAGGAACTTCGTGCCAAAAACAATTGAAATATATGTATAATGCATTGAAGTTGTAACGTAATGAGCACAAGAAAATGTTGATATTCTAATCAATATGAAATATTAATTTTAAATGACCAAAGCCAACTCCTGAGTAAAAAAAAAACTTTATTATAATAATATGTTTAGATGTTATATCCATCTAAACTACCTCTAGTGTATTAGTGCATTATTTATTGTAAAAAATAAGTAAGGGTAAACTCTATTGATAGGCCATAATAACAATGGATCGGTCTTGTTAATGATTAAGTAAGTGTAAGTAGTAAATATTAGATATTATTATCTTTTTTATTATCTTGAGCTGCTGGCTCACATAAAAACCCATAATAATTTACAGATAAACAATAGTAAAATGGACAGGAAAAATAGAGCTCAAAATTAGTTGTGTTTTTGTTATTTCAAAGTAATAAGAATGGGTGCAAGAGTGGAAGGGATCTATTCGAGGGTAAAAGAAAAAAAAGTTCGTATCCCGTTATTGAAGAAGAAGAAGGAATGGAAACGTTTGGGTTAAAATGGAGCGGAGTAAGGGTGAAAACGGTTGTTATTTCTAATATAATGGTGGTCCGTCCGTTGTAATGGCTGCACTGACGGATTTTTGGTAGTTTTCCAAGCAAAAATTGTCCGAGGAGTAGGGGGAAAGAGGGCACAAGGTGGTGTAAACATTGAAACACTTTGTTTGAAAGCAACGAGGGAGGGGGGGGGGGGGGGCAGGGAGGTTGAAACACAGTCTGGGGACTAAGTAAGTGCGTAAATCATCTACAAGACTTCGAGGGACCTTCTTTTTGGCTCCCGTTGAACACAAGAGAAAAAGGAATAGAAAAAAAGAAGCTTAAAATATGAAAGTCTCCCAGTTAAGAAAATGTTTTGTGTTTTTCTTCGTTGAGTAGGAGGGTAGGATATTTTTTTTAGGGAGGGGGTAAGCTTGTGTAAATCAGTGTTTCCATAACTACTGCAACTCCCTCATGTCTCTACGCTTTAATGGTTTCAAGAAAAACACAACCATCCTTGAAAAACTACAAGTTTTTAGACTCAAACAGAACCCAAAAGGAAATGGTTATTTTTCTTTTCTTGGTGGAACCACTAAAAGTTAAATACAAATATAAGATATCTATCATATTTTTCCCAAAGTTAAAGACAATCAAAACAACATGAAACAGGTGACAACTGGAAAGACCAACATATAAATTGCATTTGTTTATTACTGACAGGACAGTTTTAAAAACTATCTATGTATAAAATATATTATTTACATTTTGACATTTTCATGTCTTTACTTTGGCACCAAAAAACTACACCAAAACGCGTTACACTGTCAAAATAAATAAAAAATCGGTCTGAGACAATTCAGAACTAGATTTTTTCGGGAAAATGGCTTATATCGTATAGATTAGTATTTAAATGGACAACATTTTAGAATTTTTTAATCAAAATCGTCGGAACCGTTTTCAAGAAATAATTTTTTTTCACGTTTTTTCAAAGTTTTTGGGGGTAGCGCCCCTAAATTTAGAGCTAAAATTATTAACTTATTAATTTTGCCTCGGGGTATGATTTTTTTGAACATGTACGCCGAATTTCGTCCAAATCAGTGCAGTAGTTTAGGCTCCAGGCGTCTGCATAGACAGACATTTTTTAAAAACAACTTTTTTGAACTAAGAGGACCTCAAAACGCGTATATCCATCAAAATCTCTAAATCGAATTTTCGCGCCATCACAATATTTTCTCTTTATAGAAAGTAATAAACAAATAAAAATAAATAAATAATATTTTCCAATATGGTGAATACATTTACGTTCGAAAGTATGTCGTACGAATCATTTACACGAATCAAGTCTCGTGATGTTAATCTTCGGCACACGCCTAACGAACACCGCGAAGCGAACCTGGCGACATTTCATGTCAGTAGCTTACGCGGAGCGAAGACATGAAAATGCCTTACTGTCTTGCAGATTCGTATGCAAGAAATTTATTTTGGGGGTGACTCGAAAATGTGATTCAGACCTTATAACAAAAGTCGAGACAGCTAAGTCATTTTTTGATGAAGTGTTAATAGTTAATTTAAAGTAGAACTGTGTACTTGAATATATATATCAAACAGATAAAAGTGAATTTAAGCTAGTAGTGCATTAACAACGAAGTCAATAAAAATTGGGAAGAGAATTGATTAAATATGGGCTCGAGCTATAAATTTGTTGTAGACTAGTCGGTGAGTGTCTGTAAGTGCTTAAAAGCGCGCACTAAAAGTTAATACTAAATCACGAATATGTCTAAAAAAGCAAATTGGATTATTAAAAACGACAGAATTCATTACATTTAGTTTTATTTTATAGACTATGTACCTCAAAACGATAAAAACTTTAAAAGCCAATTTAGTACCCGTTTGTAGACCGTCATAGCTAATGGCAGAAACATAAAAAGAATAAGCTTTGGAGTTCTGAGTATCACGATTTTTCGCCTTTAATCTTTCCAATATTTTCAATTTTCCCCATTCCCGGGATCGATCGTGACCAGAAATTAATTTTTTCGTCAAGAGAAAAAGCAGAACTCTCCTTTTATAACCTTGCCCTCTTTGTTTTTGTAGGGGTCATAAACGAATCATTGTAAATTGTAAAAGGAAAAGGGGGGTAAAAAGGGAAATCAATTTCGGCAAGAGAGGGGGGGATTTGATGTTAAAGGCTGTGAAAATTTCTACGAGAGAAGGTTTGTTTGAAGCGTGCAGATAACATGGGCTATCGGAGGGAGATGAGCGCCGCTTATTAACCTTTAAAACAAAGAAAACACAGCATTGGGGAGGTAGTAGGAAGGTTATATTCAGGCCGCGGCTGACAATGGTTTTTGGAGTCGCTTGCATTTTCCAGGGGGACACAAACTCCTGTACTCTCCCGGTCCAAAGAGTTACTAGCCTGAGGCTGCAGGACCTTCATCTCTTTGTTTTCAGGGGTGCGCCTCCACCCCCTTGAAAACCGACCAATTGAAACTTTGTATAGAAGGTTTCCCCCTAGGAAAAGCCGAGGCTGGAAAACATTTCCTCTATATATTGAAGCTGGGGGTCTCTCTATTCATCCTTCCCGCTTTATTAACCGGCAGCATGAACCCACTCACAGGAACCGCTTTATTACACGCAGCTCTTTTTGTCATACCGAGGGATTTGGGAATTCCTCGTGTGGACGCTAGTTTTACTTTAGAAGAATAAGTTTACGGAAATCTACCATTTGTTAAGTTTTATTACTCGAAAATTGTCATTGAATAAATCAAGTAAGCTTCAGAGAATGGATTTGCTCTCTGACTACCTCATGGATCGACCTGGAACTTTTAAGTAGGTCGTAATAATTCAAATTTATTTTGGTCTTTAACACGAAGATGTAATAAAAAACCCGAGAGCTTTTTTAGCCATTTGTCAAAGTAAGTAAGAAATAATACCTAATTTGCTAATTATATAATTTTTCTGTCAGTTTGATAATTATTATAGATTTAACAAAATGTTGGGGTTATTGGTGAAGAGACTCCTTCCATGTATCCTCACATTCAACTTAAGTTCCCTCAGCACGATCTAGGAAAGATTTAACATGTTGCCAGATACTAGATTTTTAATTTATAATTCGAGATTTCAAAAATATGAGATTTAATATTAGAAATTGTTTATGATTTTTTTTTTAAAAAAAAACTGCTTAAAACGTGTTAGATATGGCAGAACTTGTCTGCGTAAAATTTTATTTTAAAAAGTCTCATTAACTTACATTTAACTTGATATTAAATAAAATTATACAACAAATATCTTATTAGGTATTGCCGATTATTAGATTGTGTGAAAAACCAAAAGTAGACCTTTTACTTTTCCAGAATTAAGACCTTTTCTTTATTGTAAGATATTTTTTTCTTGTTGGAAATTGATCTCTCCTTTTCCTCAAGTAAATCTAGTAATTTAAAATCAATGAGGTGTGCGATAAGGACACTGGTTAAGCTATATCATTCTAGGTCGAGGAAATCCCCAAGATTGTCCGTGAACTAGATGAGTTCTATTTCCTTTGCAGTTTACCCCAGGGAACTATTTAGGATTGACCCCAAGCTTTCTCTGAAAGAACCCTAATAAAAATCTCCCCTTCGTCATCTGCAGCTCCTTTTCTCCTTCAAGGTAAAGTCACATTTTGAGGGACCAAAAGAATCCACACATTAGGGGCTAAATAAATAACCTACCTGGTAAGTGTTAGAACGGTATTCACAAAATTATTCCATTGTTTAAATTATAAAAAGATATAAATATCAATTTAATCATATCCAATAAGCATACTTTTGACAACCGTTGGGTATGAAGTGTTTTAAATATTTGCTGGCAAGAAGTGATCAAATACACATTACACGTCACACACCATCAAATATGGTAGAGGAAATCAAAGAATGGAACTGAATTGGGCACACGCAACAAAAGATAAATTAATTTTAAAAAGCTATTAGATTGGAACCCTCAGGGTAGTAAGATAACAAAAGGAAACCCAGTGTTTCTGTCAAGATAAATGATTTTTTTTGCTATAAAATACCAATAATTAAGTTGTTCAGAGTTTAAATTTTGAACTTTAAAATAATTTATTACTGTTTAAAAATTAAGTGATATTTTAAAACTTTTGAAATTAAATTATGTAAAGAAATACAAAGCTTTACTGGTGTATAATATAATCAAAGCTAAACAAACTCTAAGAGCTATTTCGTTCAATTGTTTGAAAACTAAAACTAAAAAGGGGTTTTATAGTCTCATTTACAATTTTTATGACTAATTATTATAATTTAGGGTTATATAATTGTATATTTTGTAGTGAAGATAAATTAAGATATCAGTTTTAAAGTTTACATTCTCGTGTTGAGTTAACACAAACACACACATAATGTGTATATATATATATATATATATATATATATATATATATATATATATATATATATATATATATATACAGGGTGGTCCAAAAGTCTCTCCCCCCCCCTCTTAACGTTTGAACGGTTTGAGATAAATTAATGAAACTTGGGAGATTTCTACCATGCAAAGGGAAGTTTGTTTTCATGCGATCACCCACTAGGGGCAACCACCCACTTTGCCCCCAGGCCACCCAACTTCAAAATTTCAAATTGGAGTGTATATTTTTGATAGCATATTTGGATTCTACGGTTAAAAATAATAAACTTTTATTTGAAACTATTTTTTCTTTCTCCAATATTTTGCCCTATTGCTATTTTGATAGCAAAATAACCCTTCCGAAATAGTAAAAAAATAACACTTAGATCGTTATAAAATCTAAACGGTTGAAATAAAGTAATGAAACTTGGGGGATCTGTACCATGTAAAGGGAAGTGTGTAATTATCCACTCGCCTACTAGGGGCAACCACCATTTTGCCCCCAGGCGCTGAAATCTACCCTTTTTATACCTTTGCCCCCCCATAGCAGTGCCGGATCTAGGGGGGAGCTGCGGGGGGCAAGCGCCCCAGGCGGCACGCCCGGGGGGCGGCAAAACGAGGTGGAAAAATAAAATGATAAATAAAGGAAAAATAATAAAAAGTTAATAAAAAAAAATAAAAAAAATAGGTGAATTGTAATTTTTAATTATATGTAATATAATTAGAGTTATCTTGTCCAATCTGATATAGCCCACCCTTAACTTTGTTTTCCCTTTTTTTCTTTACAGTTGATGTGAAAGAAACTTAAGCATATTGAAGTTTATCAAAAACTATTTAAGAAGTTCGATGTGTCAAAGACTCAAACTGTTAACGCAAATAATAATACTATTAATACTTTTTGGAGTCCATTTACGGGTCAAATTTTGTGTACCAATTTTTTTTTTTCATCCTTCCAAATTCTAAACAAAAATTTTTCTATATTACCATAATCCAATAGTACGCAGATTTCTTTGAAAATTCGCTCATTATGTCATGGTGCTGACTGGTCTTTTTTATACGAATTATCTCGCTTCCTATGGCTCGGATAACAAGGGAAACTTCGGAGAGCAATATTATCCAAACGGTTCGTTGTACGTAAAAAATGAACATATTGTTTTTTGTGTGAAATTTTAGATTCTTAAATTTTGATCTGATCCACAATTGGTCTCCGAGTCAGAAGAAGCGAGATATTCACTAAAGCACGTAGAAAGTCGTGCAAAAACAATCACAATGCAAGTTATAGTAGAACTAGGTTTTTGCTAAACCGTTCTTTGTACGTAAAAAATGAATGAGACTTTTTTTGTGGGAAATTTAATAGTTTTGCTTTTCGATAATAATTTTAATTTGTCTCCGAGCCATAGGAAGCGAGATATCCGTAAAAATACGTTGAATTGATATGGCACATCCCTTCCTCGCATCCTATTACGTACTTTATTGATTTTATGCATTTAAAGCCATTATTGTCTATTTTGTTTCATTGTCTCCCCGTATTTTTAATCTCAAAATAAATATAATAATCAAATTAAAGTATCAATTTAGCAAAAATTAAAGAACGCAAACGATTCATATCAACCTGGGGCTATTTGCGGGTTACTTTCGATAAACTATAAAAGTTTCATACAAATCGGAAAAGTACTTTTGAAGCTGTAGGTTTAAATAAATGTAAGTTTGTGCGCATGTGGAAGAGAAACAAGTAGGCGCTAAAGGTTGAAGCTTATATCGGACCAACAATAGGCTAATCATGACCTATCATCCAAACTTCATTAAAATCTGACGAGTAGATTTTAAGATATGTTGGTTCGCAAAAAAAGTGACAGACAGACACGGACCCAAAAGTGTTCCCTGATGTATGAATCTGTCTTGGAATTTGTGAAATCGGAGAACTAAAAATTTGTCGTTCTTCAGAACGATCACATAGCTTCAGTTGGAAGCAAAAAATATCAATAAATAAACAGTAATTTATTGCCATATTAACAAATTAATATATTACATGATATGTAATACAATAATAAAACGTAAACATTTTACAACCTTAATTAATTTAAATAAGTTATTAGATCTATTTGAAGATAACAAATCAAAACAAATATATACAAAACTATATTATTATTGGAATATATATGGTTGCCTTAGCTATGGAGCATGGAGCAATAGTCAAGTTGATATTAAAATTGCTAACACTGGGATTCCCACTTACATTTTTATGTGGGATGCTAATATAAACTATTTTTTTGTTTGTTTATTTGCATGCTTTAATAGATGTTTGTTTATATGCTTAGTTGAGTGTTTATCTACTTGATTCAGTTGCTATATAGGAAGTTGTGTGAAGGTATTTCATAATGAATCTGGAAGAATAATAGCATAGTATAGTGTTACAGGTTAAATAAAATAGAAATTATCATTATTAATTGGTATTTTAAACGCAATATAGAATAGGTACTATAGTTTTAGCTGAAAAATCTCTAAAAAAAAGATTCTCCAAAACGCTTAAAATTCTCCATTTTTGCACCTAATTTTATAAAAAATTTTATAAAATAAAGATTTGAGGCTATACCCCCAAGTTCCCCCCCTCCCAAATTCTACTGCTAGATCTGCCCCTGTGTGGCAAGAGCGGCAATATCTGCTTTTGCCCCCCTAAGAAAAAACCTAGATCCTGCACTGCCCCATAGGGGGCAAAATATTGGATATAGAAAAAAACGTTTGAAGTAAAATATTTTTATTTTTTGCCGTAGAATCTAAATCTGCTATCAAAAATATACATTCCAGGTTATAATTTTGAAGTTAGGTGTTCTGGGGGCAAAATGGGAGGTTGCCCCTACTGCGCGATTGCATGAAAACAAACTTCCCTTTACATGGTACGGATCCCCTAAGTTTCAATAATTTATCTCTAACCGTTTAGATTTTACAACGTATGATAGTAAGGGTTACTTTGCTATCTTTGCCCCCCTACAGGGGGCAAAATATTGGTAATAGAAAAAAAAGTTTCTAGTAAAAGTTTATTATTTTCCACTGCAGAATCCAAATATGCTATCAAAAATATACACTCCAATTTGAAATTTTGAAGTTGGGTGGCCTGGGGGCAAAGTGGGTGGTTGCCCCTAGTGGGTGATTGCATGAAAACAAACTTCCCTTTGCATGGTAGAGTTCCTCCAAGGTTCATTAATTTATCTCAAACCGTTCAAAAGTTAAGAGGGGGGGGGGAGACTTTTGGACCACCCTCTATATATATATATATATATATATATATATATATATATATATATATATATATATATAGACAAATTCACCTCTTTAGCGAACATGCCTCCGTAGCGGCCTGATCGCTAGAGAGGTAAATATGTCTACAACCCGAAATCTTAAAAATTATTTTTCATTTGGCCTCTAGGGAGGTGTAAGAAATATGCCTCCGTAGCGACCAATAATATACAAATCTCTCAAAAGGCCAGTTTTATACAAAAACACCTTCGTAGAGTCCATACCTCTTTTAAGGCCAAAATTATGTAATAATACCTCCGTGGCGACCATTCTTATTTGGAGGCAATTATTCGTTTCTTGATTGCTTCTTATTTATAGCATATATAGCAAATGTTATTTTATTCTGAGCTTATGTACGCACAAAAGTATACACATGTACAATATATGTACACAGTAATGTATTGCTTTTCCTTTTACGTTGGTATAACATCTATCTCTCTTAATGAACTACTATAGCCATTAGTTTTTAGGGTTACGTAGGTAAAACCAAAACAAGAAACCCTTATAGTTTCGTTTCTGTGTCTGTCTGTCACTTTGTACGGTTCCAATAACTTTTGAACTAAAAGAGATAAAAGCGTGAAACTTTCCAGTATAAAAGATCGTTTTGACGCGCACACAGGAAATATATAGCGAACCCAAAATTATCAGCTCTTCCAATTTAAAATGGCGGATAATTCACGTCGCGTAAAAAAACTATTTTTTTTTAAATTTTGAGTGGGGTATCATATGAAAGGTATTGAAGAGTAGATTACAAATATATATACCACTTAGGGATAGTGTTTAATTTTCGGCGCCATTTTGTCAAAAAAAAATCGACATTTTGCGTGTTCCCCCCCCCCCTCCCTAAAATCGTATTTCCGCTGTTACTAAGAATATAGGAAAATATGCAAAATGTGTGGTCTGCTGGGCCATAGAAAAAATAAGATTAGTAATTTGATCTGATTTACTGGAAATCTATGATGGCGGATAATTCATGTCACTCGAAATACATTTTTTTTTTTTAAATTTTGAGTGGGGTATCAAATGAAAGGTATTGAAGAGTAGATTACAAAAATGTATAATACTTGTGGTTAACGTTTAATTTTACGCGCCATTTTGTCAAAAAAACTTTTCTCCCCCCCCCCCCCTCTAATTTTGTGTTCACAATACCAACGAAACCCTGAGACTTCACGCCTTACCAATTTATTATATTTATGTTATCACTACAAAAACTATTTAATTCCTAATATAGCTTTGATCCTAAGTCATTTCATATTTTACCATTTTGGTAGTATTCATACAACAGAAAGATTATTTTGGGTTTTTTAAGATTGATTTTGGGTACTTAATAATTATAAGCGTTATTTCTCGGTCTAGTTCTATGTCATTAATGTTGATTTCTAAGACTTATGTGGAAAATTGAAAGCTTAAATTCGGGACAAGGTATCATTAACGTCAGAGAAACTCATTCTCCTGCCTAGCTTAGTTGGTAGAGCGCTATACTGGAAATATAGAGACCCGTGGTTCAAATCCCGGCGCTGGAGTGTATTTTTCTCTGTCTGTTTCCCGTAGTTAATAATAATTATAATTTGATTTAAAGTTATTTCATTTTAAAGAATATATATTCTGTAGCTGCTGTGTGCATGGGCGTAGCCAGGGGGGGTGGCAGGGGGGGGGGCCTGATATACACAAATCATCACATCAAGACATATAAGTTTGGACATGATATACAAAAATTATCATCAATAGCAACAAATTCAGTTTTTTGCGAATATCTCGCTTCCTATGGCTCAGACACACTAATCAAAATGGTTATCAAAATTAAAGATAACAAAATTTCCCTCAAAAAAGTCTCATTGATTTTTTACGTACAATTGACGGCTTATGGAATATAGGGCGAAGAATATCTATGCATATCTAGTATCCGTTGCCACACCATTTTTTAGGTATTTTTACGATATTTCGCTGACTATGATATTTTTTTATTCATTTTTTTTAAATCAATTTCGTCCCACTTGACTTCGTGCACAGATATATTTAATTCATTAACTAAGGAAAAATATCTGCTAAATAACTAACTTGTGATAACCAAATATTATTATCAAAATAAATTGCTAGTGAAGATTTAGCGTCCTTAGGGCTGGACAACCCATTAAAAATTTAACTTAACATTTTAATCTTAACTGGTGCCTTTATTCCCTAATAACTAAAAACCCTTCTGCTGGTTTACATGAAATATGTCACCAAATTTGAAGGGATTCAGAATAAAATTGTATTCACTATTAAGGTTTTAAGATTATTTATTTGTCGAATAAAGAGGAGGGGTTTGACGTCACTTACTAGTACTAGGGAAAAGGGGAAGAAAGCACACACACGCTGACATGGAAGGAGGGAGGTAGATAAGACTTAACACCGACTAGACCTCGAGTTCCGACATACTGACTGCCAGCTTATTCTTTCATTTCATTATTTCTTTCTTCAATAGATTGTAAAAATAAACACATAGTCTTAGTCAACATAAATTTTCAGAGTTTGCACCTTTTCTCCCCTATATTTTGTTACTTGTCATATCTATCCTTTATGACCACTTACTTTTTTATTTTAATTGTTGTAGTAATGTAGACATGACAAAAGTTTGATAATTTCTCTCAGATTGAAACTCCAAACTTGTAACTAATGTAAATTTACGTCAGTCAAAACTCAGTAAATGTGACCATGTAACTAATGTTTCTTTTTATGTACGAACTAATTTATATATGAATATACAAATAAAATATTTTTGTATATAATCTATTCTTTGTCTCCAAAATAAATATATATAATATATATATATTTGTAATCTTTAATCGACAACGGCTCAACCACTCTACATTCTTTATTTCAAAGTATCAATAAAGTTTTGTAAAAATCACATCACACGTGTTCAAAATTATTGTCAAAAAACACTAATATTCTTCCAATCAGTTGTCTCGAAATCAATGAACCTGATATTTTCTAATAAAATAAACTAATTTGAAATATCTTAATTCATCTAGCTAAAGTGGATAAATGGAGAGTTGCTGTTGTATATCCTCCGATTCTGTTGGACAACATACGCGGTGATTTAATGTTGTTTGACAAAGGTAAATTGTTTATTTTTACACTGTATTCTTTTCAAAAAGCGCAGCTAGATGTAATATCCTTCATAAAAATTTGATATAGGTTTCTTTTGTGCTATAGCCTTTCATTGTTTTAGCCCTAACATTTTAAGTAATTTTATCCGTCCATAAAAATTTAGTTAACTTGGCTAGGGTATCTTTGAATTCGCTTCGCTGTCTCATAAAAATTTCGAGAGATTTTCCTTTAACTATGGGCGATCTTTTTCTAAGCGCCTTGCCTTGATAATTTAATTATTATTAATGATCTATCTTCCAACATATTGCTGCAAATTACACATTGGGGTAGATCTAGTCCTAACTAATTAAACTAAATAAACTATTAGGACATGGTTTCTGTAGTAAATTAAACATAGGATAAGAATAATTCCTGAAATCATGTTGGTGAGCTAGTATAATAATCCTTTGTCGGAAGTTTAAAGAATAGTGATTAAACCTTCTAGGAAGTGATATTACTCCACGTTACAATTTATCTTTTCTCAATAAAGTTAAAATAACGACCTTAAATACTTTGTTTATAATTTACATTGCACTTATTTATATTTAGGTATATTTGTTTGTATAATTTCAAAGATTTTTTGCTACCCTATTTTGGGTCATCCCCAATGGGTTGGGAAACGCTGGTCACTCTAAACTCTATTTATATTTTCTTGATTAAAGTCGATCTGATGTTCAAATTATTTAGTTACAAAAATTTGAAGTTTAAAGAAAAGAAACTTGTTTCTCCCGATGTAACTAACACTAGGAGAGTCCGAGCCATGCTAAGTCTTACTTTTTATATTTGGGAAATTTTTTATTGGGTTATTTAATGTTGTAATTTTAAATTTCCTTTCGTTCCTTTAAGTCTTCTTTTTCTTTAAAGAGAAACGATAAGTCTTGATATAACTGAATTCTGTCTTTACTATCTCTATCAGTTAGACAAAGCTAACGGACGCCTAAGGCGGAGCAAGGCTTCCTTCACCCGGGGTAAGAATGGTGTTTGGCGCTAAAACATATTTATTTTTAGTAATATGTATCAAAATCGAAAAAGCGACTTGTATATAAATGGATTGCATTTAATAATATGTTTGATAATAATTATTTAATATTTATAACATTATAATTATGACATTGTTGACAACTAAAAACTGACACATTATTTAGTACAGTAAAATTAGATAAAAAACTGTCCAAACCCAAACATCCAAAAAAAAAGTTCTACCTCACGCCAAATTGTTTTATACCCTCCTCGTAGTAAGTGGTAAAAAGTTGCACCACTTGCAGCGTCGGGTTTGGCGGGGAGGGGTGCGAAAAGGGGGGCAAAATGAAAATTATTAATAGTTTTTCGTAAATATCTCGAAAACTATGAGGTTTAGCGCTAACTTAGACCTATACAAAATTAATCTATATGGAATTTTAAACAAAAGTGGCCTCATGCATTTTTGTTCTAAAGTAAACGGTAACGTAGGTATGGAGGGGTAAAAATATCAGTATTTTAAATTTTAGCAAAAATGCAAAAATTACGCACTATAATTTAAGTATTTTAAAAAGTAAAATTTCTGTAAAAGGTAACCCTACGTTACCTGTATTGATTTGAAACTAGACACATCAAAAATCGTAGTTCGTTTTTTCTTGTATAGTTAACGCAGATGCTGGACAGCATTTCTTCCTTTCATTATTCACATAAAAAAATGCAGGCAATTTTTTTTACCACCAAGTACAGCACTGGCTCAATTACAAGAAAGATCCTCTAAAATGGGGTTGGAAAAAGATTGATGGTCATCTGCGTCCCATTACAACTACAAAGGCTGCTGCTCCTGAAGAATTACTCAAACTCATTGTTTGCGCTTGCAAGGAGGGATGTGTGCAAAACTGTGAGTGTCGAAGGAGTAGCTTGAAATGCTCAAACATGTGCATTTATTGCTTGGGACATGGGTGCATAAACAGAGATTCACTAAGTATCGACGATGAAATTGATGAAGATGATCCTCACAGTGAAGAGGAGTTTGAATATTGAGCTAAGAGATTTAAAGCCTTTCATTACTAATTTATTTCCACATAACCTGTCAAGAGTAGGATGCTATATTGCTAATACTTTTTTTCATAACATATTATTTCACTTTTCTATTTTTGAACATGATTCTATGTTTTTTTATTTCGTCGAATTCCCGAAAGTTGTTATTAAAAGTGGTTTAGGTTCATTTCAATGAACCTAAACCAAAATAAATTCAAACTCAAAATAAATTTCATTCAAAATAATTGTTCAATCTACGGCCAAAATCTGCACTGGTTGAATACATTCCCGCATAAATACATCTTGGCGTTGAAGACAGTCCTTCAACTTCACAACTTCAACTGAAGTAATTTGAAAATTTGTCTTTGTGCTCTTTTAACTTAGGAAAAATGGTATAAAATGCACCAAGCTCCATCCGTTTGGTGAGGATAGGGTGCACCCAGTGAAGTCGATTATTCTTACTCCTCTTTCGTTTTTTCATTTGTCTGAAGAGAAACAACATGGAAATAATTTGTCTTTTCTCCATAGTGAGCATAGTGGGTAAGTGGGCGACCGTGAATTCGATGATTCGGATTCGGTTGTAAAATCAAACCTGATACTAACCGAGTGTGTGTGAAGAGTTTTCATTCGTTTTCGGCGGCTAACGAAAACGAACCGAATACAGACCGAACCGAATCGAACCGCATAGGTGAAACGAGCCTAAACAGAACCCCATAATACTTGGTATATGCATATTATAATGTATATTAAATAATATAATTTGTATTATACTGTTTAAAATATTAATATTTTTTTAGATTTAATGATATTTCTAATTTTCTGTTAATAAAGAAACAAAAAAGTTCTTAGAATGAGTGTGTTGAAAACAGTAAAAGACTCAGTTTCTTGTTAAATGAAACAAAAAGAGTAACGCGATCTTATAAAAAAATAGTTTCGCTAGGACCGACGATGAGACAGATTTGTTTCAAGGAATCTTTAGCTCAAATGAAATATAAATTTTATGATTTAGTTTTAAGGTTTATTTTATTTATAAATACTTGTGACATTAAGGTGTAAATCAAGAATTATGTATGTAGCATGAAAGTATTATATTATATACTATTACTATGAACAATTAGAACGCATGAAATATTATAAGAATAATTCGTTGGACAATTCAAACCTAATCAAATTGTAATATTTTCAAAATATGTATTTTTTTTTATAATTGCGTAAGCTTAGTTAATAATACACTACAATTTTTAATACAATTATTTTAAAATACAATGTCATTAAATATAAAATGTGGCCGCGTGTGTAGAGTGACCAACTGGTTAAGTTGACCACGTTTTTAAGTGGAAAATGTATTTTTTAAATAAATATTTTTGTATAAAGGGAATAAGGGACTACCAGCCTATTTTGACCATTTACTACCATATTCGGCCCTAAGGAAGGAAATCATCTAGAAATAGTTACAAGATAAAAAGAATAGGATTCTTGCCTTTTCATGTTTCCAATTAATAAAATTACAATAAAGATTTTGTTCACCTCTAACCACCCATAGTCCTATTTAATAATTTCTTTACTTGAAATTACAATTTTTATTTTTCGACGCCAAAGAAGCTGATATGTAAAAGATCACCTCATTAAGTAATAATAATAATAAATAATAGAAAAAAGTAAAATAAATTACTTTTATATTATTTTACATATATAGATATATCTTAACATGTAACTTGTACTTATACACCTACTAATGTACACATTTTTGTAGGATTTATTGAGTAGTAAATTTATACTAGAGTAGTCAATAGACGACAAAAAATTGGGTATCTCTTGTGTATTCAGCTATTTTTTGATGATAACAGTTTTGTTTTCGCTATGTGATCGCTCTGAAGAACGAAACAATTTTATGTCTCCGATTTCAAATATTCCAAGACAGAAATTCGTTTTGGACATCAGGGAACATTTTTAAATCAGTGTCTGTCAGTCAAATTTTGCGAACCTACATATTTAAACCACACGATCAATTTTAATGAAATTTGTATGATAGGTCATATTTAGCTCATTATTGGTTCTATATTAGTTTCAACATTCGACGCCCATTTGTTTCTCTTCCATGTGTGCACAAACATACATTTAGGCAATAATGGTTTGTAAAAGGATAAAATCAATAAATTATATGCTAGGATGCGAGGAAGCTATGAGCCACACTAGATGGCAGTCTATTTTTAATTCGATAATACATATCACATTATTTACTTTCTTTGAACTGTCTACATAGTACTTTTGATATGATTTTGCTTCAGAGCTTACCGAAGGTGACGAAAGCTATGTGACCGTTCTGAAGAACGAAAATATTTTATGTCTTTGATCTCAAAAATTCCAAGACAGAAATCCGTTTCAGACATTAGAAAACATTTTTGGTTCCGTGTCGGTCTGTAGCTCTATTTTTGCGAACAAACATATCTTAAAATCTACGTCTGATTTTAATGAAATTTAGATGGTAGGTCAGATAAGCCAATTGTTGGTCCCATATAAGTTTCAACCTTCTACGCCCATTTGATTCTTTTCGGCATGCGCACAAACATACATTTATTTCCACCTATAGCTTCAAACGTACTTATCTGATTAGTATGAAACTTATAGTTTGTCGAAAGTAACCCGCAGATAGTCTCAAATAATTTGAAACGTCTGCGCTCTTTCACTTTTGCTAAATTGATACTTTAACTCATATAACTGCTTGACTGCTAATTGGTATAGCACATAGCTTCCTCGCATCCTATCACGTATTTTATTGATTTTGTGCTTTTACAAGCCATTATTGTCATTTTTGTCTAACTTGTTTCCCCCGCTTTTTAATCTGCCAAAATTGTTTTGATTTTTTACATAAATTAAAGTATCAATTTAGCAAAAGTTAAAGAGCGCAGACGGTTCAAATTAATCAGGGGCTATCTTCGGGTTACTTCTGATAAACTATAAAAGTTTTATACAAATCAGATAAGTATTTATGAAGCTTTACGTGTAAATAAATTAATGTTCGTGTGTATGTGGATGAGAAACAAATGAGCGCAGAAGGTTGAAACTTATATGGGACCAACAATTGGCTAATCATAATCTACCATCAAAATTCCATTAAAATCTGACGTGTAGTTTTTAGGATATTTTAGTTCGCAAAAATAGAGTGACAGACAGACCGACGCAGACAGACAGACACGGAACACAAATGTTCCCTGATGTCTGAAACGGATTTCTGTCTAGGAATTCAGGAATCATAGACACCTAAAAATGTTACGTTCTTCTGAACGAACGCGTAGCTTCCGTTACCTTCGGTAAGCTCGGAAGCAAAATCAAAACAATTGGGAAATGTTTACAAAAATTTGGGGGAAAATTAAATAAATTATGGGCTGTGAAGACAATTGAACAATGTAGACAATAGCGGCTATTAAAAGTATAAAATTAATGAAGTACGTGATAGGATGCGAGAAAGCTACGAGCCACACCAATTGGCAGTCTATTTATATTTATAATAATAAATATTGAGATTAACTGACCAATATTGCAGTGAAGCTAATGAGGTGGGTTGTATGATTTTGTACACGCTGAAATAAAACATTTCTTTAGTTAGCAAAATTGTTACAAGACAGCAATGTGCTCTAGATACTCTCTTACATTATAATACAAATATATGATTTTAAATGCCGAAGAACAATTAAGTAACGGTGTTCTTTCAATGTCTTTATTAATAGTTTTATAAAAATACCCTAAATACATTTTGTATGCCACTCTATGCGTGAAATGCACTCTATGCAATTTCACATGCCTGCCTATTAATGTAGCGCATAGCTTCCTCGCATCCTATTACGGACATAAGTGCATTACTGCATGTTATAATATGCTTATATTACTTATTTGTGTCAAAAAAAAGTATTAAAGTATTTAGGTAATAGGTAATGCACATATGGATCCAACATTTTTTCTATGTAATATGTCCGCTTGAGGTGTTTTTATATTATATTGGCCGTTAGGGAGGTATTAAAAATATATTTTATTTTTCATAAAAATTGTAACAAAAAACTGTTTAATAAAATGATATAATTAATAGTTTTCAATTTAATTAAAACTACGAAAATAAATAATTAAGTACTTAAGTTATGAACTTATAAATCCATATGGTGTTGTATGTGATATGTTCCCTTGGGAGGTGTTATAATATTAGGTATATTGGTCGCTATAGGGAGGTATTAAAAATATTTTTTCATTTCTCAAAAAAATCTGTTTAATAAAATAATATAATTAATAGTTTTTATTTTAATTGGAACTACGTAAATTAATAATTAAGCACTTCGATTATGAACTTATGAATCCACATGGTGTTGTTTGTGATATGTTCGCTTAGGAGGTGTTATTATATTATATTTGTCGCTAGGGAGGTATTAAAAATTATTTTATTTTTTCAAAAAATCTGTTTAATAAAATAATATAATTAATAGTTGTTAATTTGCTTAAAACTACGAAAATAAAAACTTAAGTACTTAGGATATGATCTTATGAATCCACATGGTGTTGTTAGTGATATGTTCGCTAGGGAGGTGATTTTATATTATATTGGCCGCTAGGGAGGTATTAAAAATATTTTTTATTTTTTCAAAAAATCTGTTTAATAAAATAATATAATTAATAGTTTTTATTTTAATTAAAACTACGAAATAAATAATTAAGTGCTTAGGTTATGATGTTATGAATCCATATGGTGTTGTTTGTGATATGTTCGCTAGGGAGGTGATTTTATTTTATATTGGCCGCTAGGGAGGTATTAAAAATTATTTTATTTTTTCAAAAAATCTGTTTAATAAAATAATATAATTAATAGTTTTTAATTTGCTTAAAACTACGAAAATAAAAACTTAAGTACTTAGGATATGATCTTATGAATCCACATGGTGTTGTTAGTGATATGTTCGCTAGGGAGGTGATTTTATATTATATTGGCCGCTAGGGAGGTATTAAAAATATTTTTTATTTTTTCAAAAAATCTGTTTAATAAAATAATATAATTAATAGTTTTTATTTTAATTAAAACTACGAAATAAATAATTAAGTGCTTAGGTTATGATGTTATGAATCCATATGGTGTTGTTTGTGATATGTTCGCTAGGGAGGTGATTTTATATTACATTGGCCGCTAGGGAGGTATTAATAGTATTTATTCATTTTTCAGAAAAATCTATTTACTAAAATTATATAATCAGTACTTTTTAATTTAATAAAAAAACTCAAATAAATAATTAGGCACTTTGGTTATGAATCCACATGGTGTTGATTGTGATATGTTCGCTTGGGAGGTGTTTTTATATTATATTGGCCGCTAGGGAGATATTCAAAATATTTTTTTTTTTTTTTTTTTTTTTTTTTAAGTTCTTTTTATAAAATAATATAATTTTTGGTTTTTAATTTATTTAAAACCTTACATGAAAGTAGTTATGTATTTAGGTTATGCAGCATATGCTTTATGATGGTCTAGTTAATGACATGTTCGCTAAAGAGGTGTTTATGGCATAAATTGGCCCTCTTTGTCTCCGTAGCGGACAGGCCGCTAGGGAGACTCGAGTGTTCGCTAAGGAGGTATATTTACCTGAATTGGCCCTCTGGCCGCTAGGGAGACATGGCCGCTAGGGAGGTATTTGTGACTGAAAATGGTCGCTAGAGAGGCAAAAAGAACCCTATATATATATATATATATATATATATATATTACTATTATAATTATTATTATATCTTTTATAAATGTTTTGTAAGGTGTTTATTTACTACAGGTACAAAGTTTCGAGTAGTAGCATTTTCGTTTTTATTGTAACAAGAGTATATACCCATATGGTGGAAAATTTTATGGCCTTAGTTGCTTGTAAGATGAAGTAAAATCCAAAACTTAAAGCAACATTCTCATGAAAATAGACCAAGTTTAAATATCTTTAATTAATAAAAGGTTGTTCTGGAAAGTTGAAGTTTCAAAGCAGAAACAAAACTTCCAATTGTACAATCTTAAAAGAACCTGATAACACAATTAACGCATAATACAGTTCAGTGTGTTTTTGCCTACCCTAAAAGTTTAACAACAATGAGAAGCCATAAAATTATAGCTAATTTGTACAACGGATATGTTTTAATTAAGGCTATCATACGTTTAAGTTTAACAACAGTAATCAAAGTTATTTGTAAATATAGAATATTTGAGTTTGAAACTCGATACAACAAGGAAGATTATAATTAGACATTGAATATTAAACTGCTCCTTAAACTTTTGTTTAATTTAAAGTGAGGAAATTATGAGAGTATGAGGAACTTGAATAATATACAATTAAGAGAAGGTGATACACTAAAAGGTAAATTAATTTTTAGAAACCTTCTTAAGTTCCACTTTAGATGAGTAATTAATTTAAAGTTTCAGGTAATAGGATGAACTTAGTCGCTCTAGACTCGATATAATATATGTCACCAATATTTTACCATGATATCATAAACGTTCTAGAATTAAGAATGCAATTGGGCAACACAAAGATCTTTTAAGTATTAGGGTTTTCTCACACTGGATCCGACTACATGCGACTTCCGACTATGTATGACTACGCACGACTCGGTAGTACGACTTGAGCTCTCACATTGGAGCAGACTTGTCGGAGACGTCATCCAGTGCGGTTGTCTTGAATTTTTTTTTTTTTTTTTTTTTTTTTGTATTACGAACATTTTGATAAGATGAATGGGTTGTTTTACCTAGTCGAATGTAATAGTTTATTGTTGAGACAACGCAAAATACGTTCAAGAAGAACGGAATGGATTAACCAGAATATTCTTTCGTTCTCTATTTTCTTTTTTGTTGATCCTTTATGTTTCGTTATATTCTTATTTAGGGATGAAATTTAAGATGATTATTTTCTTGTAATTCATTTATTAGATAAATTAATTAAAAGAAAATAATTATCTTAATTTTCATTCCTAATGACCTACAAAAGAATAAGAATATAACAGAATATTCTTGAAGAGAGAAGAGCAAGGCGAATTTCACCATTTAATGGACAATTTAAAAGAATATCCCGAGAAATTCTTTGACTACTTCCGTTTAAGTTTGGACACGAAATTACTTTCCACACACATTCTCTTTCTTGAACCAAAAGAATTAATTTTTCGGTATCCATGACTTGGATACTGAACACAAAACTGATAACTAAACTTCACTCACTGATAAAACAAGAAAACTGAAAAGAAACTGTATAAAACAAAAGAAAACTAAACTTAAAGAAAAACTGTAATAGGTATGTAGTTTTTTCCGTAGGTTGGACGAAAATCTGAGGCTGCTTGGATCGAGTCTGGTCGGAGGTAAACGCACGTAGTCGGACGACTAAGTCGGATGCAGTGTGAGAGCGCTGATAACATTGATAAGGTCGGGATAGTTTGTCCGTACTTGTACGACTACGCACGACCAAAAATCGCATGTAGTCGGATCCAGGGTGAGAGCACCCTTAAAGCCAGAAAACGGTTCGTATTCGAAACATGTCATCTTTTAAATTTAAAGAACCACTATTTTTTATTATAAATCCACCATATAAAGCTAACGTTGGAAAATAAATCAATTTTACGTAAAGAAATATTAATAAATGAGAATTAATTATACTCGAGTCTCTTCACAAATAAGTAATTAATTACAGCGAAGACAAGAATTAAACATGTTTCTTGTTAAAGAGATGAAAGCGCTTTGCGGCAATAAAGATAAATCAATTTGTGGAAATACGTGCGTATTTCTTTTAACCCCAACAAAAACCTAACCGTGAATAAAGGGCCAAGTTCCAGACCCCCACCCAAAAAAGCCAGCCTATCAAAGTAGTTATATCTTCATTGTGGCCAAGTCTGCTCTTTCTTTAGTCCATATCCTCACTTCAATCCTACTTTCATGAGCAATAATACTCTTTTATTTTGATTGCTTTAACACTTGGCCAGTTTCTGAATAAGGCATAAAACAGAATTGGCCGCATTGTAGATATCACTTCTTTGATAGACTTACTTTTTTTAGAGGGAGTCTGGGACCTTTTCTTTTCACCTAAGTTCTTTTCTTTCCGTCACCCACCTAACCCCAAAGACTAAGTCATTCAGAAACTGGCCAACTTTTAAAACAAATTAAAGAGCAGTGTTGCACAGATACAGAGTATTACATATGATATTATAATAATTTTATTTTTATATATGATATTTTATATATGATAATTTTATTATATATATGATTTTATATTGACTGTATGAAGTAAAGATGCACTGGCATGTTTGCTGAAACTTGGCCTGGCGCGCTGCCGAGCGCTCAGATTATTACGATACAAATCGGTACAAAAGTAAATCTACCAAATGTTTTTTGTTTTTTTTAAATATAGAAATGACCCAGGTCTAAAGTAAAAATTGAGGTCTTTCAAATTATATGCAACACAATAACAAACTTAAAAAAATTTGGTCACTTGACACGGCCCTCGGGAAAAAGTTCACTCTCATGTTCTTAGCAAATAGGGCAAATTTATGTAATCATAAATTCTTGATTTAAAAAGCTTTAGTCTAAAATTTGAGCCTTCCAATTAGAAATAAATACGGACAATAATTGCAAAATTTAGAAAATATTAATCTTATCAAGCTCCAACTAAGGTACAACAGATGGAGGTACGAAAAAAGTCATGGAAACTAACTAATAAATCTGTCAAAATCAGTACCTGTTTGTGCAATCAGTTGTTCAATACGAATTACCGTAATTATTTAAACATGTTTCCACCATTTTTAATTTTTTCGGGGGGGGGGGGGAGGAATGAAAAATGTAATTTTTGATTCAAGTTTCCCGTCAGTTACACGATCAAAGCACGGCTTAAGCTACAAGTGTGTCAAGTTTCTTGCTATTCTAGAAGTTACTTAAAATTTTGATGATAAGTGAGTAAGTAAGAAAAATGTCAACTTAAAAACTCTCCGCTTTAAAAAGGCTTAAATAATAAGGGCTCAATTTTTTTACAGTTTCCTAATGTACTTAAGCTTAATCTATGTTTCAAATTTCAAAAGTCCAACTTAAGAGGAAGCAAAGATATGAGGGAGAGAAAAATCGGGTGAATTGGTTCAAGTAAAGATAGACTGCATTCTTGCTGGAACTTGGTCTTGCGCTTGGATATGGAATCCACTTGCAATAATGGCAATTTGATTTTTTTTTTTTTTTTTTTTTTTTTATGGGTTCATATAATTAATGTGGTAAATTATATAAATCACAAGAACAAAATAGTCTATCAATTAATGTGGCACGTAGCTTCCTCGCGTCCTACCCCGTATTAATGGTGTAATCCTTTTACAACCCATTGTCGAATTTATTTAACCATCCCCCTCTTTTTGCTTCCGAGTTTACCGAAGGTAACGGAAGCTATGTGATCGTTCTAAAGAATTAAACAATTTTAGGTCTCCGATTTCAAAAATTCCAAGACAGAAATCCGTTTCAGACATCAGGGATCATTTTTGGTTCCGTGTCTGTCTGTCGGTCTGTCGTTCAATTTATGCGAACCAACGTATCTTAAAAACTACACGTCCAATTTTAATGAAATTTGGGTGGTAGGTCATGAATAGCCCATTGTTGGTCCAATATAAGTTTCAACCTTCTGCGCTCATTTGTTTCTCGTCCACATGCGCACAAACATACATTAATTTACACCTATAGCTTCAAAAGTACTTATCTGATTTGTATGTAACTTTTATAGTTTATCGAAAGTAGCCCGCAGATAGCCCCAGATTACTTTGAACCATCTGCGCTCTTTAACTATTGCTTGATTGATACTTTAATTCAAGTATAAAATCAAAAAAATTTTGACAGATTAAAAAAACGGAGGAAACAATTAAACAAATTAAAAAAACGGAGGAAGCAATTAAACAATGGCTTGTAAATACATAAAATATAAAATTAATAATGTACATGATAGGATGTGAGGAAGCTATGTGCCATACCAATTGGCAGTCTATTTTAAAATCTGTCAATATTATGACCTACCATCCAAATTTCATCAGACGAGTACTTTTAAAGATATGTTGGTTCGCAAAAATTGAACGATAGACCGACAGATCGTTAGGTAGAGAAAGGACCAATAATGTGTGTGGACTAATGTATGTTGAGGACTGAAACGTCTGTCTTGGAATTTTTGAAATTAGAAATATAAAGAAATGTATCTCATCAGAACGAGCTTCTGTTACCAGTAAGCTTGGAAGCGAAATAATATTGAACAATGGTTATAAACGAATAAAATTAGACCCAAGTTAAAGAATTAAATTAATTACGCCAGTGAAAACACAAAAAACAAAAACAATTAAAGATAACAAATTTTACCAATTGCAAGAAAAAAATATTCATTAAATTACCACTAAGTTATATGGTTATAAGAAAATATTACACTTCATTTTTTCTTGTAAAGCATAGCTTCCTTGTCCCCCAAACTGCAGTACTATTTCCTTGTTCGTATGAAACATAGCTCTAAGACTATAAAAGCAATAGAAAATACCATAAAACGACATTGTATTAAATGAAGTTTCTCCCTTATCCATTAAAGGACATTGGATATGATTAACAACATACACACATAATAGGTCAGGAGAAAACAGAAACAGTTTTCTTAATGTCACATATGGGAATAACTGTTTTTCTTATGTTCCTCTACATGGGAAGTTTACCGTTATTAACTTGGTTCTAGGGTCATAAACACAAGACATTTAAAAATAAATAAATACACACAAACATATATATATATATATATATATATATATATATATATATATATATATATATATATATATATATATATATATATATATATATACACACACATATTATGTGTGTGTGTGTGTGGGTTATACACACATAGAGAGGTCAGAATATGATAACATTAACCTAGGCTTGAAAATCTACACTTACCGTAAAATAACCATTAAACTATCTTTAAGAGTAAATAATATTTAAGACGTTATAATATTATATGACCCGATTTATATAAATATATGCGCTAGGATGTAGAGATAAACATAATACGAACGCATATACAACGTATTTTTTGCAACAAAACATTTTTGTTAGTTAGTTCTGAAGGTAATGGATTTCCGTTTAGGTTGAAAATATAACTAACAGCCTTTAGTATAAATAATTTAATTTTTGTAATAGAGATTTCGCTCATCGCCCTCATAAAAATTGATTGACTATAGAAGAAATGATAATATTGATGGTTGGCATTGCTGATTTAATTTTGGCATTTTTATTATCACCCACGTCAGGTGGCTTTACTCTAAGTCCGAGAGAAACCGAGCGTGTCATATTCCGCTTCAAAAACAAATACATGAATCAGCATGAGGCTATTCACATTGAACGCCTTGTGAGTCCGGGCTGACCCAGCTAGTGTTGAATTACACTTGCTTTATGGAACGCGTTTTTGGCGGCCACCCCACTTGGCTTAAAACAACAATTTCCTTAAAAATGCTCCTCTAGTTATGTTTTTTTAATTAATAGAATGTAATTTACTCTACTACGAATACAAACAATATTTTAATTTTTTAATTTATTTAATACATTTATTTTTATGATGTTTTCTTTTCTGTGATTAAATGAGAAATTTGGTTTCTTTCAAGTAAAAATAATAATTTTGAGTGTTTTATACTGGGGTAATTATAGTACGTAGATACTACTGCGCATATTAAAAAACAACATAAAACAGTTACTATCAACAAAAACAATTAGTCTAGGAGATAGCGTGCAAAAGAATGTTAGAATAAAATCAAGCTAGCATTTTGAGTACAAGTTTTTCTTTTGTTGCCTTTTAAGAATATGTGGTATGTGGTCGGCTAAGTTCATCAGCGAGACATATAGCTTGGCAATAGGCATTTTAAAAAAATAAACTGTTTGAGAGCGGCCATGTCCCGCCCATTTTTGTGGACAATGTGATTTTCATAATCTTGAGTACAAAATTAGCTAGAAGACAAAAAATCAAGTTAATGTTAGTCTGTCACTTGATAAATTGGTTATTACTTATTACTTCAAATCAAAGTGGTCACCTATCAAGCGACAAACTATCTTCAACTTGTTTTGGTATACCGATTAATTCTGTACTTAGGATCATGAACATCAGATAGTACACCAAAATGGCTAGGACATGGCCACTCTCCATCGGTTTGTTTTTGTCAAATACCTATTGATAAGCTATGTCCCACAGGCGAACTTAGCCAACCACATATTCCTTAAAGGCACCAAAAGATTTACTTAAACACAAAATTCTAGCTTGATGTCATAGTCAGACACTTTTTGCACGCTATCTCCAGGACTAAATTTATTTTTACACGCTTTTATTTTGAAAGCAACTTAAGTCTGCGTTTCTTCTGGAAAAATGATGATCGGAAGTTCGAGTTTTGTTTCGTTCTAGTTCCGTGTCAGTTGTAATGAAAAGTGCTCCCTCTCATCCAAAAGACTCTCCAAAAGTTTAATTCCTTATATAAAGTACGGAATTCTCCATATTTTTCACGTTCAAGACTAAGCCCAAAATGTCTCTGTTTCATACCGATTTTTCCACCATGAAGTTTTGAGAAACTTTTCTAGCAAGTATATAAATTGCTACCTCACTGTCAATGTTGTAATTGAGTAGTGGATAATCGGCCGTTCGTCATCGACCAGTAGTGTGCTGGGGTCGGTCTCGTCTCCTAACTCTGACTCAGCGCAGTGTAATAGTAGCCTTAACAATTACGTGCAATCTCAGTAGTTTTTTAATAAATAGTTTTTTAAATTCTTAATATATCATATTATTCATGTTTTCTAAAACTAAACAATAACATTGAGGAGTAGAATTGATAATAGATGGATCCATTTACTGTATGTATTTATACAAATACGTGAAGCAAGAAGAATTAATTTATACATTTATTAGGGCATTTATAAGGGACCTTATAATAGCATTTGATGGAATTACATAATTCTATTATAAGGTGCCTTAGCTTGAATGCAATACAAAGCATTGTGATTTGAATTACAAAAAATCAGAAAGAAATCCGTTTCAGACATCAGCAAACGAATCGGGTCTTGTGTCTGTCTGTAGGTCTATCCGTTAAAATGTTTTTGGAACCACCATAACTTTATCATATTACGTTCTCTTCTACTTTTTTTGGAAATTTGGATAGTTTGTTGAAAGTATCCTACAGATAGATGGCCCCATATTAATATCAGCCGTCTCGGCTCATTTAATATTGTATAAAAATGAATGACAATCCCACACTGGGAATCGAAAAATGTCTAAACAATATCTCTTTTTCAAACTACTAAAAATACAATGTCCAGTAGGGATCACATTATTTTATACTCATGTTACCTTTCGCCCAATAATAAGACACGAATAAGCTATGTGCCACACTAATTGGTAGACTAATTTATAAATCATTTCAGGATTTTTAACTTCCAACAAAACATAAAATATAATAGCTCAATAAGTCGACTAAATAACTATATTTTTTTTTCCTATTTGATTCAGTGCTTTTCAATTTTAGTATCGTAAAAAAATGTTATGCATTCTCTTACCTCAAATGTGCTGCTTTCCATTCCAGGCTGGATCTGCACAACACAATGATAATTGAATGAATAAACACGTCTATTTGATAAAGAAGTTAGGTCTTTATAATAAACTTTAACAGGTTTAAGAAATAAAATTACAGTGTTAATGCTCATAACACAGGATTTGTAGAGACTACAATAATACTACTAATATTCCTATAATTACATATATTAG
The DNA here is from genome assembly GCA_951217055.1 of Gerris lacustris. Taxonomy (NCBI): domain Eukaryota; kingdom Metazoa; phylum Arthropoda; class Insecta; order Hemiptera; family Gerridae; genus Gerris; species Gerris lacustris. Next base: position 23,248,819 of record OX578280.1, read on the forward strand.
TATAATTATAAGTGTTTATATATATAAAGGGTGGGCCAGAGAGCGGAGAAATTGGAAAGTTACAGTGGCAATACTGAGGAGCTTATAGGGAGGCGATAGTGTTATTGTTATGTTCACAGGTACCTGCAATTTAGTAATCATGGATCAGAGGGTCGGTTCATAACGCACTGTTGCTGTGAAGGCATATTACAAAAAATGGTGATAGTCTGACTGCCACTCACACGGAATTTCGACATAATTTCAATTTGGGACGTCATGGGAAAGTTCCATTATCCAACACAAACAAGACTTGGGTTATGAATTTTGAGGAGACGGTTTCAGCTCTCAAGAAGAAACCACCAGGAGCTCAACGAAACCCTATGGACTACATGGAAAAGCTTTAGTTCTGTGAAAAAATTATGGCAACCCCACTTTTGTTGACAGTCTATTAATGTCGGGCGAGGCTCATTTTCATGTCAACAGACATGTAAACAATTAGAATGGCCGGTATTGGGCACCTGAAACCCCTTGTAAATTACACGAACGACCCTTATACATCCCAAAGGTTGCAGTATGGTGTGCCTTATCAACACATGGTGTAATTGTGCCTTACGTCTTTGAGGACGAGAGAGGGAACACAACGACAGTAACATCAACTCGATATGTTGCTATGCTTGAAACTTTTGTTGCAGAACAACTTGAAAAAATTAAGCGACAAAGGATCCATTTTAATGTGTATATATATATATATATATATATATATATATATATATACACACTATATATAGGTATATATATATATATATATATATATATATATATATATATATATATATATATATATATATATATATATATATATATATATATATATATATATATATATATATATATATATATATATATATATATATACACACTATATATAGGTATATATATATCTATATATATATATATATATATATATATATATATATATATATATATTTATATTTGCGTGTGTGTACAAACAATTTCTACAATTGTTAAACAAATGTATTTAGGTACCATAAGGTAAATCTAATTTCTGAGGTAATAGTGCTTAAAGAAGTAGGAAACTTACAATAGTGAATATAACAATTTTAGAAATCGTTTGTACACACACGCAAATATAAATATATATATATATATATATATATATATATATATATATATATATATATATATATATATATATATATATATATATATATATATATATATATATATATAATATTATATATACCTATATATATATATATATATATATATATATATATATATATATATATATATATATATATATATATATATATATATATAATATATATATATACCTGTATATATCTTATATCTTGTTTGCTATTTACAGTGACTTTTCTCCAGAGAAAATTCTGAGTCAATGATAATACGCTCTTAGTATGATGAAGAGTTTTACAAACAATAAAAAGGGGACCAGAAAAGGTTAAAAATCTTTAACATTGGTTTTTGTCTCGTTTTCTTCTCGGTAGGTTAGATACTAATCAAAACCACGCCACGTTCTGCAGTCCAACCCAAAAGCCTTTTCACATACGTGACCAACACCGTTAATCACCTTCCTTTTATGAAACGTTAAAGATCTTCCCCTCCCTGTTTTCTGTGTAAAAGAATTTCTTATATGAGAAACTACACTCGTAACAAAAAGAAGAAAACACTTACTTACACTTGCTGACCTCACATATAAACAATCATTTTTAGCAGAAAAATAATAATATAAAACGATAAATGTTTCCTTCTTCCTTCTAACCATTTTCATGTTGTTTATTTATATTTACTTTTCACCTAAAAACTAACTTAAGCGTGCGAAGAGTTCTTAAGAAAATAGCCTGCTTGCATTTGCTCACGCGTATGTCGTCCTTAACAAATGTCAAAAGTTCTCAGGTTCAATATTCAAGCAATAACTCGCTCCTTGCGATTATAGGTATTTTTCCTTTAGAACCCGGGATTTTGCTTACAATAAAAAAAGTATAATTATAAAACGACTTATATGCTTAGAATCGTATTGAAATGGACTAAACTTAATTAAAATCATTACTTAATGCGTTTTCAGGAAATAATATTGTTAGCGCGTGTCAAAATTTATAGCTAAAATTTATTTCTCGATTTCACCTGGTAGTATGATTTTTCTGAGCAAAAATGGCACAATTACTCGAAATTGGGCCATTAATTTAGGCTCTACTCATCTGCACAGACTACAAACAGACATTTTTTTTAATTCAGGGGACATAACACATGTAAATCCATACAAATTTCACACCCCCAAAATACTTAATCGAAGAAATAACCATTTTTTAGAAAATTATTCTTTTTACTTTCTCATATAAAGAGAAAGAATTGCGATGGCGCGAAAATTCGATTTTAAGATTTGGATGGATTTACACATTTTGAGGTCCCCTGAGTCCAAAAAAGTGGTTTTTAAAAAATGTCTGTCTGTCGTCTGTCTGTGCAGATGCCTGAAGCCTAAACTACTGGGCCGATTTTGACGAAATTTGTCATATATTTTCAGAAAAATTATACCTCGAGGCGAAATCGAGAAATGTATTTAAGCTCCAAATTTGGGGGCGCTACCCCCAAAAACGCTGAAAAACGTGAAAAATAATTATTTCTCGAAAACGGTTCCGACGATTTTTATTAAAAATTTCTAAAATGTAGTCCATTTAAGTACCAACCTAACGATATAACCAGTTTTTCCGAGAAAGATCTAGTTCCTGAGAAAATAGCTTAAAACGCGGACAGAGAGTGGCCGAGTTCGATTCCCCGCCGAGGAGAAGTTATTTTTATGATAAATGTTGATGATATATTCAATAATAATTAAATGCAGCTATGAAAACTAATAAATGGAAAAAACTGGGCTAATTAATTATGAACTCGTATGTAAGAAAGTTTGTCAGAGTTGTCTCGGACCGATTTTTTTAAATTTTAGTTTGTAATATTTTTAGTTTTTTTAATCTTAAAGATCAAATGTATTGTTGTTTTTTTTACAAGCAAAATTTAAGGATACAACAAAAACTTCTTTTATATTTATAAAGTGTATGGATGAATATCTGCATCAGTTTTGTGTACAGCTATAATAATATGGCTAGCTCTATTATTGTTGCTTTAGTTATTTTAATTAATTTTTCCTTTATATAATTATTTAATAATTATATAATTATGCTTCCATTATCGCTTTTATGAAATGAGAATTAATATTTGTCTTAAAAACGCATTTCTTTAGGATATCATGTTATAATTTGTACCTGTAGATGATTAATTGGACGTGGTAAGATTGACGGTTTTAACAATAAAGGTAATTTATAAATTAATTATAATACAAGATGGTAGCTAAGTCAAAGAGTTTATCTTTAATTTGATAAATTGTTTACACTATGGAAAGTTTTATACATTTTTTAATTTTTCTTTGACCATGCAATATCAGTTTATATAATAAAGGTATGTATAAAAAAAAACGTTTTTATTTTATTATTTTTAAAATATATAAGATTAATAAAGTTAATAAATATCTGTAGAACTTTAAAAATCGGTCCAAGACCTTTCTCGTATTCAAGTCCATAATTACTTCCATTTATTTGTTTTTAAGTTTTGTTTTCGTTTTTTGATAAATATTTATCAATATTTATCATAAAAATAACTTCTCCTAGGCGGGGAATCGAACCCGGCCTCTCTCTGTCCGCGTTTAAAACTATTTTCTTAGGATCTAGATTTTTCCCTAAAAAAAGGAGATTTTTTTTAATTAAAATCGTCGGAACCGTTTTGAGACTTTGAAAAAAAAAAAAAAAAAAAAAAAAAAAAAAAAAAAAAAAATTAGAGCTTTTGAGTGGTATGATTCCTCAGGATATGATTTCTCTGCACATGTTTGCCAAATTTTATCAAAAACGGCCCAATATAGTTTAGGCTCCACGCGTCTCCACGACTGTCTGTCGATAGACGACAGACAGTCGGAAAAAACATTTGATAAATACCACTTTTTTGGACTTAGAGGTCCTTACATACATGTAAATCCATTAAAATCGAATGTTCGCGCCTTCACAATACTTTCTCTTTATATGAGACAGTAAAAAGGGTAAAGAGGACAGAGAAGACGATTAAATATTACCGATAACAAATATTTAAATGTGGTAAATAAGATAATCGTACAAGATTAAATTAAATTTCACACAATATTGTTACTAATAACAGCATAGTTATTTATTGTAATAATTTTTAACTTTCTCAAATATATGGTGTCTATTTGTATGAATAGAGAGAGAAAATAGAGAAAGTTTGTGAAGGCACGTACATTTTATAATGAGATTTTGATGGATTTACACGTTTTGAGGTCTCCCGAGCCCATAAAAGTGGTTTAAAAAATATCTGTCTCTCGTGTCAACACGTCTGTGCAGACGTTTGGAGCCGTAACTACTGAGCTCCTTTTGAATGAAATTTGTCATGCTGGTTCAAAAAAATCAAATCCACAGGCAAAATTGAGAACTAAATGTTAGCTCTACATTTAAAGATACTAACCCCCATAAAATCGATTTTCTCGAAAACGGATTTAAATATGTAACCATAAAAGTAATTTTGGCTGAAATTAAGGAGATGATACAGTCAAAAATCGCTTGGTGGCAAAATTTTACATACTTTAAACACTTGAGAGAGTATATCCATCCCTTTGTTAAACAGTAAATTTGTATGATTTAAGCATTTGAGAAATTATTGAGCTGAGCGAGCGAAGCTCTTATACCACACTTTGTATTTGGTTGGACACATACTCCTCCTGAACGGTTCAACCGATCCGCACAAATTTCGGCACGGTCATAGTGACCAACCACAGGAAGGTATACATCTGAAATAGTCCAAATTGGTACACAGGGGTACGGGGTACAAAAGTTAAAATAGTATATGCCCTTCATGATGCATGTCGTTGGAAAGCTCTTTAAGAGAACAGTTATTGTTGTTATGTTGACTTTTGTCATATTTTCATTTAAGAGGGGGGTAAAATAGAAAAACAGGAAAAGCTTTTTAATTAAAAATTAGAAGAATTACTATTTCTTATCCGATTTCAGCTGTTTATAAATAAAAATGTTTATTGTTTAAGATTAAAATGCACGCTTAGATCAATATTGCAAGCAGACAACTCCATTGCACACCTATGAATAGGAACCTATGTTCATAGGAGAGTTGATATCCCTTTGTCAAAAAAATACGTTGGAGTGAGGCCCCGTCATCTTTTCTATAAACCGCCTTCAGTTTTACCGTCATTTTACCGGTAAAAATCTAGTTCCTGAAGAAGTAGCTATAGTTCTAAAGGTCGAGAGGTTCCATTCTCAGCCGTTGAGGATTTATTTGAACAGTATGTAATTGTTTTTGAAAAGTAAAATAGTATTTTAATGTAATCACGAAAACCCGAAGTATATTATTATTTCTATATAAATATGCTCAATGAAATAGGGTTGTACCAAACTAAAAGAGAGCAGGAAGATTCATATTTACAAGTACGTTAGCTATTTTATACCTGACAATATGAGTAATGAACACAACAACCTTCAGCATCCTTTATAAAATTGCTTTTAAGATACATTATATATAAAATTACACAACTCGTACAACAGTGTAACCAGTTTGTAAATGAGTGATTCTAATAAAACGTCGTTGAACTATAACAAAACCATTATAAAAACAAACTTTATACCATACATAAATTAAATTATTCGACTGACACTCAACTCCAACCCTTAAATAATATTTTCACTGACTTTACAAAAGGTGTAAAGATCGTTTATCAGTCTTGACAAGTGTATGTGTTACTGCTTTAGGTATATTTAAAACGCAACTCGAATAAAACTCCGTGACATTATGACGAGAAAGTCACTTCATAAATAATCATGAAATGTGTTAACTGTTTCTAATAATTTTTCTCACCAAGAGACTCCTGGGCAAAAAATAGACTCTTGTTATATTCTTGTGATAATTTGTTAAGTGGATTTTTTTTAAATTGACTTAGAAAATGAAGGAGTGGGTTTGGTAGTTTTTAGTGTTGATTTTTTTCTTTCTTTTTGGGGTATGGGAGTAGAAAGAGTGGGTTGAGTTGTAAACTTTATCGAAGGGCACACGAGCTGAGGGGAGGGCGACTGTCTGTAAATCAGCTGGGGCAGTTTTGGCCTCTTATCGAGACAATAATTCAAAATATAATGGGCTCGTAAAGGGGTAGAAAGGGCCTTTTTTTTTGCAAATGCGAAACATTGGGTTCGGAGTTTGAAAAAATAGAAGGGGTGCAGATAACCGCGGAAAAAAATTCCCCAGGCTAAAATCGCGCGATTTTCAGTCAGACCATTCCTATTTTTGGAGTCGAAAAGCATCGAGATTTTTCCACGCGTGCTTTTAACCCATTCACTCCTTCCATCATAGGACGTAATGAGGAAAAACGACAATGGTAGAAAGAGGGGTTGAAAAAATGCCCCGAGTGCTCCAAGCTTTGGTAATTCTCTAAACTGAAATAGTGGCCTCGTACTTGGGCTACGTTTCTCTTGCAACGTGGCAAACTACGCTCATAAAAACACGAAGTAGATTCTCCCCTACCCCAAACTCGCGGGCTGTGAACATTAAAAACTAATACCTAATATTTCTCACTCAGCTTGCTTGAAATTATTCACTACAGAATGAATGATTTAACCCCCAAATTCCAAAAAGGCCTGATTGAAATAAATCTGCAATTTGTCTTTTAAAACAATGATATAACACGTAGGGGAAAAATGAAACAGTTAATGTACCACACGGTAAAAACCATTACCATGATTTAATCACCACAAGTACTTTTTAAAATGGAATCACAGCATTATATTCACTATTGTAAGTTTCCTACTTCTTTAAGCACTATTACCTCAGAAATTAGATTTACCTTATGGTACCTAAATACATTTGTTTAACAATTGTAGAAATCGTTTGTACACACACGCAAATATATATATATATATATATATATATATATATATATATATATATATATATATATATATATATTATATATATATATACCTATAAAATATATATAAAATTAGCAAGCACCTACGGTCTAATAGAAATCTAACTAATAAATTTCATAGGCGGTCCAGAGGTTCTTGGACACGTTAATGTGACGGGTACTTGGGTGGTATACTACAGTGAGCGGTTATATTAGGATATTAAAATATATAGATGATTTCAAATCGTCTGATTTTAAATTTTATGATTTGATCTACAACAACAACTAATACATTTGGTAAAATACAGAAAATTTATTTCAAACGATAAAGCAAAACTAGGAATGCACATGCAGATACTGTTATCACAAATGCTATTAATTAAAAGTCACGAAACAACGAATGTAAATATTTGTTTTCTAGAAAGTGTTCGGCTATTGTACAAAACCACAAAATAAGCTAAAAAGGGAGAGAGTAGTTTGAAAAAGCCATAAAACCGAGAGTTTAACAAATACTAGTTATACGATGTTGGGCAGCCATCGGAGAAAAAATTACTGCAGACAATTCAATTGTAAGTGAATGTTTTCAGTGTGTAAATTTTGTTAAACCAATTCAATTCGGAACTATTCCGTGGTATCAAAGAGGCATAATTTATGCTATACGCGTTTTTGAACTGTTCCTCTCTGAAATGTAACTTTATCGTTATCAATGCCTTTCCCGACCTTAAAACAAGATTGAATAAAACGCCATTATCGGAGTTTAGTAGGAATTGTATTACAGAAACAACCAATTAACTTGATTATTAAAGCCATTAAATGTTTTATATTAGTTTGATAACAATCTAAACTCTACCTAGATGAGATTTCGAATCAGGCAAGAGAGATCAAAATGGTAGTGGGGAAATGGACAGGTTGAAAAAATAAATTATTCATCACCCATTATAAGAATTATTTAGTAACAAAATATTCTGCCAATTGATGCGGCACATAGCTTCCTCGCATCATTGTTCGTAAAATTTCATGATTTTATACTTTTAAAACCTATAATTATGCAATTTATTTAATTTTTACCTTGTTTTTTAAATCTGTCGAAATCGTTTGGATTTTTTACATGTACTAATACTAAAGTATCAATTTAGCAAATTTAAAGAGCGCAGACGGTTGAAATTAATCTGGGGCTATCTGCGGGCAACTTTTGACGAACCATAACAATTTCATAAAAATCAGATTAGTAATTTTGAAGATATAGGTATAAATAAATGCATGTTTGTGCGCATGTGGAAGAGAAACAAATGGCCTTATGACCTGCCATCCAAAATTTAATGAAGGAGTTTTTAGTGAATCCCGTCGTTCGAACCCACTGAAAGGATCATTCTCAAGGAATTTGCTCATAATGAGAGTAATTTGCTACTTTTTACTCAGAGAGTCATGATGAACAACAAAATACACATTATCTTTTGTGAAATTATTTATCAACGCTCCTATGTCCTCGATACGTACGTGTATAATCCATAACATCCTTTAAGGACCTTTAAAGATCTTAGTAGCAATTCAAAATGTATTTGTTCGTTCGCAACCAAACTCGCCATTCAATACATAAGGGTTAGGTAAAATGTCATATAAGAGTTAGGTTGTTCGCAACCAAATTTGGCAACCAATATATTATAAGAGTTAGGTAACATTTCATAAAATAGTCAAATTGGTAAACCCTAATGTACAAGATCTATCCACTCAAACCATCCGGCAATCTTAGACAATGCCTTGAAGAAAAATAAATAGCCTGAGACTTTTTAAGAGGGTGTTAGAGAAAAAAATTAAAGAGATAAAAATTAATGCTGTTGTGATAATGTGAGGACTTTTCTAATACGTTGAGCATGTGAGCCACTTGTAAAATATTAATTGAAAGTAGATTTATTGGCGAGATAATGAAATAACGAAAAAAACCAAAAGCAATATTCTATACCTTGAATAATAAAGAACTGATTAAAGTAAATAAAGATGTACAAAGAGTAAACACTCCTCCCAACAGAAAGAAGAAAGGTATAATATTAACACAAAAAAGAAAGGATGATTGAGATCTTAATCCTTTATAGGCTTTTCCTTACAGCGAGAAATCGGGAAATGCTTTTAAAAGGGGATTTTTTTCTTCTTTCTCAATCACGTCATCAATCAATCAGATGAAGAGAAAAGGAATTTACAAGAGATTCCTTCAACTCGTCTGCTTGTAAATCATTTCACTTAAGAAAAAAAAAACGTAGAAAATGTGAACTTAAAATAATCTTAACAGAGTTAACACTGACGAATCGTTTCCTTAAGATAGAATAAAAAAAACTTCAATGGAAAATCCTGAAAGCTTTATTTCAGATAAAGAATAAATAAAGTCAGAATGGATCCTTACAAATCGTCCCAAACCATTTACAACAAAACAGTTTTATCTCACTTTATCACAATATACTTTTTTTAAGGTTCTTAACAATTATTTCAAACATGAAAATTTTTCGCAGGCTTTATTAAATATATTTTTGGGTAAGTTATGTTTAAAGTGAAAACCTTTGTGTTATTATTCTTTAATTATGTTTTAAGAACAAATAAATAACAATTTAGATACAAATAAAAGTAATGCAAGAAAAATGTTGAAGATTGGCCTGTTGGATCCATCTTAATCTGCTTTTCGATTTATTTATACATTGTTTTAGTAATCTTAGTTTTTTAGCCTCTATAAACATAATGTCCGCCATTTTGGTTTTACTATTACATCCATTCAGAGATGATAAGTTTCCTGAAGTTAACACAAAGAAGAACAAGATGAACTGATGATGGCAATGTGGCAGCTGCCTTAAGATTCCACCGACCTCATACAGAGTTTATTTTTCCGATCGTTTTTAGTCATTTACTTTTTTCTTCGAGTTAACATCGCAACTCCCCCCAAAGTCGCTTTTAGTACTTAAAGTTCTTGCGACTCACCGAGAACCAAAATTGGTACAAGCCATAGTGCATGAGCGTTCGTACTATGATTTGTAACAACTTTGATAGTGCGCACCGAGTTAGTTAGTTCAAATCGATATTTTCACTGTCCCAGAAATGTATTGTTCGAAGCCACTTTATTCACAAGCTCTGGTGCAGAGCTTAAGTGTTTAACGGTGCGTAAGTAGTTATCCTCAGTGCCGAAAGACTAAATGAAGTATGTGAGACAAAGGTTAACGTATGTCTGAAATAAAGTTAAATAAGACGTTGGGTATGATTTAAACTCTAACACTGACTTTTACTCTTTCATTTTCTTCTGATCTCACCGGTACTGTAAACAAAACTTACGGTAAAAAGCCAGTTTTGTACAATAAATATTGATTTAAAAACTTCCTTCTTTACTTACAATCAAGTGACACCACTGTTAATCTGTTTAACTTTCCAGTTATTTATTAGGGTCATAACAATAGGACATTTGTTTTTACTTAAATAGTTTTTGCTTAAATCTTCCCTCTTAACTATAACGAACGTATCACTTTCTACGGAAAAGGAAGATAAATTATAACATAAAATATTTACCCTCGGTAATCTCGTACGTTTTTAAATATGGTAATAATAGATTATCACAAAATAGCATATTATTTAATTAATGCACGAAAAAATATTTTAATAAATTATTGTATAAAGGGTAGGGTGTGTAGAGTTTGGGAGGTCAGCCAGGGTCATAATGGCCGTAATAATCCTCGAAGGGATTTTCACTTTATAGGGATCTGGGTTTTACACTATTAAACATAATGACTGGGGAAAGGACCGAGCTAGTAACTACACCCTATGTTTAATGCACATGAAGTTCCATAGCCTCAGGCCACTAGGACTAAAACCAAATGAAATAATTACAACACGGCTCGACGGAATCCGTCCCCCTTCAAAGACCTCTATAAAATAGTGAATATCCAATCACAGTTGAGCGATTGTGCTTCGAGTCATATCGGTACTACAGGGGAATAACCGGTTAAAGTTGCATTTCAAAGCTATAGTTTCTCTTAGAAATCCACTTGGCAGTTTATTAGTTTCAATATATAAAACAATTTCTAATTTTCAACCTTGTGCTATTCCTAACCTTTACTAAAACAACTTTAGAAACAATAATAACAGTTGATTAGAAATCACGTTATTTCGTTTTAATTATTTATAAGTAGAAATTGGAAATAAATAGAATATTATACAGAGTGCAGTAGGAACGATTTTGTAGTTTTGATGCGCTATACAAAATAATCGGAGATATCTAGAGAAAAACGGTTTTATTTTTATTTGTCTATTTATTAGTAAATACCGTTTAATAATCATTAAGATTGGAATGTATGTATCAATTTTTAAGATTTGATGCATTTATAATCTATTCATAAGAAACACAGTTTATTTAATTGTAAAATCAGAATTGATATTGAATTTAATACTTGCTATGTGCATTGTTGGTACTAAACAAAAAGAAAAAGTTAGAACTAAAACAAAAAGCTCCCATGCCTACAAACAAAAAGTAAGTTTCCTAGTATATGTTTAATCACACCATCCAAAATATATTATTAAAGGTAAATGTTTCACTTGTTAAATTATTGGTAATATTTAAGGAGATATTACTCATCTGTATTTACGTCAAGCACAAGAAGTATTATCAAATAGAGGTGTCTCAAGTATTTTTAATTCTGTCAGAAACTTGTGAGAGAACTTAAGGTGGCCATACACGAAGAGGAAATCTTTGAGGTTTGGACTGTACAGTCAAAACCATGGAATTCCTGTACATGAGTGGAGCCGGCCATCTATGGACTGCAGTCCCTAAATTCTCAGACAAAAATGATTTTTTACGTCTTGAGGCCAAAACGCATAACGGGACTACGCAGTAAGATGCGGCGTGTAATGAGTTGACAACAGTCAGCCACGAGGATTTTTAAGTTTGTATAAGGAAAGGCGAGAATTCCGTAGAGATATCCTCAAAGAATTGTGGAGGCTTATTCTTTGAGGATTTCCTTTTCGTATATGGTCACCTTTAGTTAAAATACCTGTGCTGATTTCTTGAACACATTTTGTCACAACTATCGATACATCGATAAATTGTTTTTGTTGTTGTATTAACCTACTTAATTTTTAATATTTCGATATGCAAGATGGCGGTGTTTTGTTTTCATTCAACGTGATTAAATAGCGTTAATTTTGATGTGATTTTTCGTGTTATAATGTGTTTAAGTGTTTGTGCATCTCATATCATGGGTTTTTAGCTATCCCAATTGGTTTCCCCCACCCTTATATCCCTTCTTTAACAACATGACCCATATGTTCGTGAGTGAACTACCGACTTAATCGTAAAACCTAAGATACTGAGGTTCTTACAATTTCAACCGGAACAAATAACCCGATGAAAATCGGAGCAAAATTAAAGTGGGTCAGATAAGACATATTTACCAAAATATCAGATTATGTGATATTTTTATAATAACCAAAGAATGCATATCAAAGACGAATTCTAATGTAAAACAGGGAGGTTTTCACCAAACGTGAATTATGAATTTAGGACCTCAAAAATTTACCTCCACAACTATGCTGGCTAACGCTTCGTTTAAGAGATGTTGTCTTCTTAAGTTACAGAACTATAGGAATGAATGTTGAAATACTCTTTTTTTATTCCTTTATGTTAATAAAAATTTAGATGTTCAACAAATTAATAAACATTTGCTACACAAAAACGGAGCAATATTTACAGTGGAAAGACTGGCCGTTGAGCTACGACCTTTTTTATCTCAAAAAGAAAATATCTCTTACATGAAGCGTGAGGAAAATTTTGTTTGTTTTGAGGCCCTAAAAGTCATATTTCAAGTTAGGCAATGTATTCCGGGAGCACCCTAAATATTATGCAAACACGAATGACGACTTGTTTTCTGCCAACTGAATGCTTGATGTAGGGTGCCATTACAAGATTATATTGTACATGGTAAATAATATTACACACGAACTTCATTTGTCAATTTCAAAACCACATAAATAAATATTCAAAATATCATGTGTGAACTGTGAACTCTTAAGGCGATTTGAATCAAACCTGGATAGTAAGGAATATTTGTTACTGGTAGATTTACAAAACTAATAAAGTTAACTTTTTGTTGGGTTATATTTAGTTTGAGTAAGTTCAACAAATTCTCGGTCGAAACAAGCTTAAACAATGCGTGGAACAAACCAGAATAGTTGCTTATCATTAAAAGTAAACAAGAGGAATTAAAGCGTGACACTGTTAAGGGCTTGTTATTAGAGCTATGATATTAATAAGATGTCAGATCTCCTTGTTAAACATTAACAGTTTAAGACAACAATTATTTTATTATCTACCTACAAAATATTTAAACAGCTATTGATGAGTAAAAAGAGATCCATAGGGGCTACGAGGGGGGATTGATAAGTAAGGTCTCCAAATTTTTACTTGTAATTCAGGAAGCAATAAAAATTATAAATTAGCATATAAGTGAAGTAAATTTATTTAGCTTTCAAGGAAAATTAAAGTTTTTCAACATAATGACCGTTTCATGTAACAAACTCCTCCAAAATGAAAATCCATTTTTTCAATCTGTTGACGAAAAATTCTACGTTTTGTTTTTTAATCCGTGACCGCACTTCAACATCTGTCAAAATAAGTTTTGGCCTTTTATGACCAAAAGGACCATATATGGCTTTTTTGTGGTTTTTACCAGTCCATAAAGCCTAGTCCACACCAGTAGACACGTTGCGAGACATTTCTGTAGACGGTCTCATAGACCGTCTACAGAAATGTCTCGCAACGCGTTTATAGACATCTTCTGAGACCGTCTATGGTCTAGGTCTAGCGTCCACACTTGTAGACACGTTGCGCAACATGCCTAACGTTGCACCATGTCTACCATTTAGAATGGAAAACCATAGACATGCGATTTTGGTCTAGCAACGAGACCGTAGACGCCATTTGTCTCAGCCGATGTCTATAGACAAATCGCTAGACATGTCTCTGAGACCAAAATCGCGCAACATGTCTACTAGTGTGGACAAGGCTTAAGACTTTTGGCTTTTTCCCAAGTTGAAAGAACACCTTAAAGTTCAAAACTTTTCCACAGATGATGAAGCACAGTTTTGGATTAAAAAATAAAACGTAGAATTTTTCGTCAACAGATTGAAAAAATGTATTTCATGTTTGGAGGAGTTTGTTACATTAAACGGTGATTTTGTTGAAAAATGATAATTTTCAGTTAAGGTTAAATTTTAAATTATCAGAGAATGTTAAATGGTAGATTTGAAAGTATCAGTGTTTTGATTGGTGTTTAATCTTTGTTGTTAATCTGTTTAATTAGGTATATGAAAAGATTAAAAAATCTATATATTTAAATTATTGATCAGTCAACATTAAAAATATAAAAATTGGTGATTTTCCGATGTTTCGGAAACTTTTTTCCTGTTACACTATTATCGTTTATAACTTAAACAATACTTTTCCTACTATTAGTAGTGAGGAAAAGTAAAAAGGGATTATTTGTTTACAAAACAACTGGTAAATCCACAACTACGATTATTATTTTTGACCCATCCTCGCAATATTCATTTAAAAAAAAAAAAAATAACGATTAACCCATAATTAAACATTAACATTATTTAGGAGTCTGCTTTGCATCTCGATAAAGTATGGTCGGACCTTCCTTTTACTTCTAGGGACTATTTTATGGTCAAAAAGGAAGATAGTGTTCGATATAGGAGCTTCTATGAGGGCATCTTAAAGGAATTACATAAATTGTCTTTTTACGTTACTGATACTGGTTTATTAAAAAAAGTAGCTTTCATCAAGACCATCAGGGCCTATTGTAGGGTTGGGACATCAATGTCGATGTATCGAAAACATCGATCTTGATCTTTCGATGTATCGGATAACATCGATGTTTTCCTGAAACATCGAAAGATCGATGTATCAGACCCCAAAAAACGTCGAAAACGAATATTGGGAACGAGACCTTTTTTTGAAACCGGTGCTTTTTTTTTTTTTTTTGCTCGTTGGGTTGGAGGACCGATGTCGATGTATCGAAAACATCGATGTTTTCTTTCGATGTTTTGGCCAGCATAGACGTTTGTTCTTTCGATGCCAATGTATCGAAAACATTGATGTTTAGCTATCGATGTCCCAACCCTAGCCTATTGAGGAAGAAATTGAGTTATAATAATAACAAATAATTAGTGAAAGGTGAGTCTATTTCATGTTAGAGATCGAAGTAAGACTCAGACTTAAGTCTTACGTTACAGATAGTCTATTTGAAATCTAAATCTAAAAATAATATTTATTGATGAAGAAACGTTTGTTTTGATTTATCACCTATGAACCATGATGAGAACAACAAAGGTAAAAAGCTAAATAATCCTTAATTACATTAAAGCATGTAATGTGTGTAAAAGCAAAAATGTAAAGTTAAGCTTAGATTGACCTAGATGAATAAAACTGTTTTAATCCAAGTAGTTTAAAAGACTTAATTTTATTTCTTTGCTTATCACGGTTATAAAATTAAGACTCGTGTTAAATAACAGTTAAGATTTTCGTTCTTAAGTCCCTTTCATTGACAACGAGTTCTTTCCCTCTACCTTGCTAGTAAAATGAAAAGCGGCGTTAAAAACCCTACAAAGTATTAACTTTAAGAGAAGTTTTTGTTGGTATTTCGTATAAACCAGTTGAATGAATTTAAGAGTAGGGTGAAAGTATAACGTTTGAACCATCAATCACAGGTTGACTGAACAGCCTCAAACTTATGTTTACTTTTTTAATATTTATACTTATTTTCAAATTGAACCCTGAAGGGACAATCTACTACGATACATAATCCTAAACTTTTTATAAACTTGATGTTTGTGTTGTCGATTAATTTAATGCAAAACTGTGGCGAGGGTACTTCCATATTTTTTACTTAAAAACAAAAGACTAGGTTAATGAATTTTATAAGTGAAACGGAAATAGTAAGGCGAAAAATATGAAGAATATTTTAATACGAAATAATTTGATAACTTATAAAATTATTATAATTTTGGATTCTGGGTATCGTAATATTAGAGCAGCTGAAGATAAGTGTATAACTTGTGGATAAGTTTAACTTGAACAAAATATTATAATTGATAGATAATGCACCATGTTCTATTCAAATTTTGAAAGAGTGGGTTTACAAGAGATAGGAATATTTTACAAACTTAATATAACATTGGATTAAGCAGATTATATTTAATATCTGATAAAAGAAATGATAAGATGAAACATGTATAACATGGTCACTACTTAATAGTCCAGGAGATACCGTGCAAAAATAATGTGAGTCTAACATCAAGCTAGACTTTTGTGTATAAGTAAATCTTTTGGAGCCTTTTAAGAATATATATGATCGGCAAAATTCGTGTGCGGGCATACCTTGGCAATAGGCATTTGAAAAAACAAACCGGTGGAGAGTGGCCACGTCCCGCCCATTTTGGTGGACACTGAGATTTTCATGATCGAGAGTACAAAATTAATTAGTAGACGAAAATTCAAGTTGATGTTAGTTTGTCACTTGATAGGTGACCATTTTGATTTGGAGTAATATTTGAATAACTAACTTATAAAGTTAGTTAATTTTTGGTCTACTAAATAAGATTTAAGTCGGTCTCATGAAAATCACATGGTCTTCCAAAATGGGTGGGACTTGACTTCTCCCCTATTTATTTTTTTCCCCAAATAGCTACTGCCAATATATGTTCTGCAGATAAACTTAACCGGGCACACATTCTTAAAAGGCACCAAAAGATTAATATATTATAATAAATTCTAGCTTGATGTAAGTCAGACACTTTTTTGCAAGCTATCTCCTGGACTATAAATGGTTAGTTAGTTAATTAAAAAAGACTTTCATGCACTAAGAACGCAATGTACCAAAAGTAGCAAGGACTATTGTCATTTGACATCTACCAACCTAAAAATAGATATAATTGTTTTATCACTCCAATTGATTCATTTTATAGTTCTCAGTTTTTAATGATAATAAAATACATTTTAAAAAAATAAAAATTGGGTCAGTTTTTACGATGTAACTATTTCAATTATTATTATTTCCCATACTTTATACTTTCCTCTAAATTTCAATTTAATAAATATTCTTGGTAAAATTAATTAAGACTAAAGAGAGAATTAATTGAATCAGTAATGTAGTTAAATTTATCATAAATAATAAATTCATTCATAATTCATAAAAATGATCAATTCATTCATAATTCATAAATGATAACATTCTTATCTCGAAGGTAAATCTTGTACACATTTTTAACAACGAACGGTTAATCATAAAGTGTTAAATTAAAATTGTGTGTAACGTGACAAGATCGGAACGCTAGAGTTTAATTTATCTTTACGGAGTAACCTTAAGCTTGTCTTAAGACCTCCTTGGATAATTAAGTGTTTATTATTTGCAAAAAGAGAATGGCGCGGCAGTTTGTCACGTGGATACAACAGCTGAAAGCTCTTATAGTAGTGAGTAACAGTATTGTTATACCTGGAGTCAGTAAAATATACTGGAAAAACATTGCTTATTATATTACTTCTAATTATAATTTATTACACTCTATGTAAATTAAATTTTAACTGTGACAATTTAAAAGCGAATAGCATGTTTTAAAAAGTTTAAAAAGGTGGATGTGTACACTAAGATAACAATTTCCATTAATCTTCTTTTGATACGAGTTCAGTATATTAAAATAGTAATTTTAAAACCTTTATAAACATATATTTAAAGAACATAAATTAATCTGTGATATTATTAAAATTAATTTTAATAGAATTATTTCTAAAATAATAGTTTACTGTTTTCCTAGTGTATAGATTTAATTGAAACAAGAATGGAATCATATGTATTATTGTGACAAATTTACAGATCATAGAGTTATCAAAGCTGTAGCAAGAAATAGAGTAAAGGGGTTGTAACGCAACTATGATATTTAAGAGCTAAGAGGCTAAATAAGTAAAGTATTTATTGTGACAAGGAAAAAACATATTGAAGAGTAACCATTTTGACTAACTATGAGTTTAGAATACAAACATTTTCACAAAAAATTGTCTCAGCTGGAGATGATAAGAAAGTATGGATTTTCGGATATTTAGTTTTGTAATACGAAGAAAAATTATTTATGCAACCACGACCAAAAAGCCCACACTCATGATCAAACTTGGCTTGTCAAGACAGTTTGGCAAGTAACTTGTGTTATGGGCGAATTTCGAGTGTTGGATGGCCTGATGCGGTGTACACAATGCGTCAAACTTATTTGACAAACTTTTGATCAAGCTCGCTTGTCGAACGAGTTTGAACGTGTACGTGGGCCTTACCAAACCTAACCATTGAAAAGAATTATGTCAATTCTTGCTGACACTGGATATCCCTAGACATGATTTATCATTAGTTGAATGGATTATTTCCGAAACAGCACAATGACATTATTGAGACTTGTGAGGTATGTATTTAAATGTATGTTAATAATGGGCATGTTTCTTTCTCAAAACATTTGAAAAATCGTACAACTAAAAGAAATTTTTCATAGAAATTTTGTTTTCAAAGTATTATAGTAATAACTTAATTATGAAATTGATGAAATTTTCAGCAGGACTAATTTTAATTCACAGAATTAAGTTAACTTAAATTCATGGCTTTTTACAAATTAAATCCAGTTTAGTGATTTATTGATTAAGTAAGTATTGACTGGCCCTTTATTGAATATTTAATTAAGAAATAATTTACGATTATTTAAAAATTCAAAAGTGTTACGCCATTTAATTTAATATAATATAATCTTAGAATTTGTTTTTGATCAAGTAATTACATGCAATAAGATAAATATTTAAGAGAAAACTACTGGTAATCAAAAAAAATTTTTTAATAAGCTTTAAAATGTTTTAATAAAATCTGTATGAAAGGTAGTTTTTTGGACTTAAATACTAAACACACTACAGGACTACAGTAGTAGGAACACACTTTAGACTATAGGAGGTAGGACCCCGTTAATCCGGACACGCGGTAACTGGAACCCTCGGTAATCCGGACGATCGTCTATGGAGAATCTAAAAAAATTATATCGAAAATCACTTACGATCATTCTCGCTGACCCTGTGCAAAATGACAGTTTGAAAAATGTAAATTTAAAAGTTGTATTCAGTATAGCTAATTGTTGGAAACTGATTGAAATACATATGTATGTATTTCATTCATGCTGTAAATTTAATTTATCCATACATAATGTTAATACAAATACAGTACCTATATATACTTTTTTTTTATAAAAAGTTTTACGTTATTTTTTTTTTTTTAAAAAACGACCCTGCGCCTTAATTCGTCCGGATGAACGTCGTACTCTATATCTTAAAATTTCTTACAAAACCTACAGTACATTTAGAATTATATTCTTGGCTACCTTTAGAAATATAAACATGTATGGTCTATAAATATTCTATTTTCGATCACATTTATAATATTCATTTACAATTAATATCTATTAGGAACGGGATTAGTTCAAAATTTAAATAGGAAAAAGAATAAAAATTGTTGCTTTTTCTTGAGTTGCTTCTTCGCATCCTATCTTATACTTAAATGATCTTGGGTTATTGTCAAATTTAAATAATTCCTCCCCCTTTACGTTAATCATTAACAAAATTGTTTTGTTTTTTACTTGAATAAAGTTATCAATTCAGCAATATTCAATGGCTGCAGAAGGTTTAAATTAACATTGGACTATTTGTGGGCTACTTTCAACAAACCATTTAATTTTTAAGTACTTTTAAAGATATGTGTTAATAAAAAAAAGTTTGTGCGCATGTTAAAAGAAAACCGATTAAAATAAGGTTAAAAAGAGGAAGACGACAGAAGGTTAAGACGTATATGGGACCAAAAAGAGGCATAATTTTAACCTACCATCAACATTTCATTAACATCGGACGAGAAGTTTTTAACATAAGTTTTGGTAAAGAAATGTTGCAAAAACGAAAGATCGTTAGGAGGCAAAAAATGTTCCTTGCAGTCTGAAACGTATTTCAGTCTTGGAATTTTAAATTTGGAGACTTAAAAATATGTCGTTCATTAGAACGATTACAAAGCTTCTGTCACCCTCGCAAAATTGTTTATTTTTGATGCTTATAAAAGATGTTTTGATCTTTGTACAAACGCATCTATTGTTCTGAGTGATAAGACTATCCACAGATTTATGTGGAACTCCTGAGTGTAAGGCATACCGTGTAAAACACAGAAGCAATTTACCAAATTTTACGAGATGCTTATTTAAATTAAGTATTTGTCGAAAAAAATATTTATGTTTTAAAATTTATTAGTTTTTAATTTAAATGTTAAAAATGTTTATTTACAAAAATAAACTAATAATTGTGAAATCTTTTATTATTAATAAAGAATTATCAAAGTTTATCGTAAATGTTTAATATTGTCGAAATATGAAAGATTCGTGTTTATCATGTTGAACCATTGTGCCAAGATGAAGCTCAAAGATGTACTGAGTAAGGAATAAGATTTTAAGATAGGAATCGAGGCGCTTATGCATTCTGTTGGCAAAACACCGAACTAAAAATGAAACGAACCCCTTAGTCAGACTACTAGCGCATTCTGGCGGACAACCTCTTAACTTCTAAAGTGTATATCTTACTCTATATTATATCTTTACTATTTAATTCCATCAGAAAACAAAATAATTTAATGATTGATCTATCGAAAAACTATTTATAAAATATATTTATTTATTTAATTAATAGTTATTATTAATGCTTTAAAACTAAATTAATTTAATAAAAATATGATGGAAAATAAATACATTTTTTGGAGCTTCCCTCAAAATCCGCTAGAATGCAGGAGCTGTATGATTCGGATAAGCTAACACCAAGCGCTCCAAAATAATATTTTATTTTTATCAGATGATCTTATAAAATAGTTATTTATGCACTTAGGGAGTAAAGAAAGCCATTATTATCTGAGCGAAAAATGTTAGGTACATACAATATTTTATCTCCAGTAGGGAGAAAATACACATTTTCGTCCATTGCACAGTTTTTATTTATTATTTTAATAAATAACAATAATTATTAGGACTTTTAATTATAGCAGATATAAGAGATTTAATATTAAAAACAAATAAGAATTGGAATTAAACTCAAATAGAAGGTTATTTAGATGTAGGTTATAAACAATGAAAAACAAGGTCGAAAAAACAGTGTCGCCAACCTGACTGCAACAACTTCGTTACATTAGCCTATCATTTTCTACTATTTATAAAATAATTAAGTTGCAATCTTTACTTCTTCGCCCTACTTTTACTTTTTCTCCCTACTTTTTGAGTTCCGGGAAGAAAAGACTTATTTTAGTCCCTCTAAACTAATCCAAAATCATAACTTTTTCTCCCTACTGGAGATAAAGAATATTTATTATTATCTAAAATATGTTCCTAATTGTTGTCAACATATATATTTTTGTATTTATTTTATTATTATATTTATACTTCAAAAACTGTAAAAAAAATCGTTATTTAAATTTCATATGATGGATGAATGTAGCTGCAATATTTTTATTTTCACAGACGTATTATAAAATTCAATATTCGAACTAAAGAAAATAAAGAAATTTAAATTTAAATGCATGCATAATTTAGTATTGAGTACTTACCGATTTGCAAAGGTCTACAACAAATAATGAATTTTCTCTTATTTTTTATTGATTAATAGACACAAATGTAAGAGGCAAATTTAATAGAGAAGTAGAGAAGAATAGATTAATTAAGTATTCTAAGCCTGATATCAGTTTAATTATAATTATCAATTATTAGTAAATTTAAAAATTGTCATATGTAAAAATTTATGGATCATTAATTTATGTTATATCACTTAATATCATACTGTTAAGCAAAGGGTATATATAGGTGTACCATCCCTGAATATATTTTGCTTCCGAGCTTACCGAAGGTAACAGAAGCTATGTGATCGTTCTGAAGAACGAAAATATTTTAGATCTCCGATTTCAAAAATTCCAAGACAGAAATTGGTTTCAGACATCAGGGAACATTTTTGGTTCCGTGTCTGTCTGTCGGTCAGTCGTTCGATTTTTGCGAACCAACATATCTTAAAAACTATACACGTCCGATTTTAATGAAATTTGGATGATAGGATTTAGATTAGCCCAATTGTTGGTCCCATATAAGTTTCAACCTTCTGGGCTTATTTTTCTCTCTGCCACATGCGCACAAACATACATCTATTTACAACTATAGCTTCAAAAGTACTAATCTGATTTCTATGAAACTTTTACAGTATATCGAAAGTAATCCGCAGATATCCCAAGAGTAATTTGAACCCGTCTGCGCTCTTTAACTTTTGCTAAATTGATACCTTAATTCATGTAAAAAATTAAAGCAATTTCGACAGATTAAAAAACCAATTTTGACAGATTAAAAAACGGGGAAACAAAGAAACCAATTAGTCAATAATAGCTTGAAAAAAAAAAAGCATAAAACCAATACAGTACATGGATAGGATGCGAGGAAGCTATGTGCTACACCAATTGGCAGTCTATTTTTTTTTTTTTTGTTCTCCTACCGCAACAATCTTCGGAATTACAGTACCCAAAACAGAAAAATATAAAACAAACGTTTCAGCTTTGCAACTGTAGTTACATTTGCATTAACTATACAGTTAATGCAAAAATTAAAGGATGTGTCTTACAAAGATGTCGAGTAAGAATGAATTCTGTCTTACAAGATTTCGAATAATTTTTCTCTAATATAGTTAAAATTCAACTTTTATATTAGGAATTAAAGTTTCTTTAAAGGTAATTAAATAACAATTTATTACATTGTTTTTCATTACTTTTAAAGCTACGCTCGTTACATAATTTAATGGAAATAACATTGTTTACATATTAATAGAAGAAATTGTTTACACGACTACATAAGGGAACGTTAATCTACATCAACAGTTAATATATATATATATTATAAAGAAAAAGCAATCGCATATTGCATATTTAAATATTATTAACTATTTAATCTAATATTCATTGTTGCCATTTCACAAAATACGAGTATTGAATAACATAGTTTTAAGAATAAGACAGGCATATGTTCAACAAATCCAGTTTTTCCCTATTCTTTTCCTTTTCCCCAATACATTGTGAAGTTTGTGACAGGGACTAAAGGTTTAACTGTATAGACATAATGTGGGTTTCCTAGTAGTATAAGAAAGGGCGTTTTGCACCAGAAAAAAAGTTAGGGAGTCCAGAGAGGATTCTGGTTTTTGCGGGTATACTCACATAGTATGTGACTTGGTAACATATAGAAGGGTGGAATCACATATATACGTATAGTAAAGGGAATAATGATATCATTTCTTTACTAGTATTGTACAGAAGGGAAATATTATATGAACATAACTGAGCATGGGTATGTTAGGGACTGCTTGAAACATATGTTTCTTATGCCTTCTTCAACTTCCCTAACAATAAGAAATAAAGAAAAGAATACTCTCAGGAATATCTTAATCATCCATGTCCCCTTCCACTTAACTGCATTATTATCCAACATCGTTAAAATGATGCCGTATCTGAATAAAGACTTATAAAATGACATTCAACAGACAATGTTACGTTGAAAATGAACGTAAAAATGATAATAGGAACTCCATATTTACATGCAGAGTGATGAAACAAACAATTTTTATGAAAAAATATCTTAATAATTCAATTTAGTTAAAACGATATGACTTAAGGCTCTACCGCCCTTTGAGGTTAGGAAAATCATTAAATTGAAATTTTTATTGGTTCTAAGCAAGATATCAAAAATCTAATCACAGACTTCATTCCTAATTTTAATTCTACACAATTGGAGCCCTATTTCAACTTCCTATTGTACAGGCGCCATTTTAATACAACGAGTTTTATCGATGTATTGAAAAGGCGCCTGCACTATTTATCATAGTAAGTTGAAGTAGGGCTCAAATTGTGCAGAATTAAAATTAGGAATGAAGCCTGTGATTAGATTTTTGATATCTTGCTTAGAACCAATAAAAATTTCAATTTAATGATTTTCCTAACCTCAAAGAGCGGTAGAGCCTTAAGATTACAAACAATTTTTAATAATTATTGAAATTTTTTAAAGATAATTAATTCTATTCAATATCTTTACCTTTCTTGTGAATGATGAACTGCCGAGAAACTTACTGAGAAATATGACAGAGAAACATACTGAGAAATATGACAGAGAAACTTACTGAGAAATATGACAGAGAAACATACTGAGAAATATGACAGAGAAACTTACTGAGAAATATGACAGAGAAACATACTGAGAAATATGACAGAGAAACTTACTGAGAAATATGACAGAGAAACATACTGAGAAATATGACAGAGAAACTTACTGAGAAATATGACAGAGAAACATACTGAGAAATATAAGAAAGTTTAAATTAATGGAAATCAAACGTCTAGATATTTAACTATAAAATACATTACAAGAAGTACCATGTATTCCTTAGTGTACGCTCCAATACGAATAGCTATATAAATCCCAAATATTAGCCAAATAACGAAATCTATTTAAACTATCTAGTAGGCAGAATATTTTAAGAACCAACAACTAGAAAAGAGATTTTAGCTATAAAGATGAACTATGTGTTTTGTCGTATTTAAATCAATACAGTTTGAAATTATTGACAATCAATGCCTAAAGATTCAAAACAATTATATCATTAAAAAAATTTAAGAGAAATCGAAAATGTCTGGTTAAATTTGGCTTAATCGCAGTTTAGCGTACTTTTAATGCGGTTCTGTAATTCTATTTTTTATTACTAATTTGCACAATTTATTACAGCTTAGAGCGGAATATTTATGCGGTTCTGTCATTATTTTTTTCTCTTGCTACTTTTCACAGTTTATTACTGTATATAGCACGCTTTTAATGCGGTTGTGTCATTCTATTTCTAGTTCTAACCCAGCTTATAGCCGGTTTTTTTCTAAACCGTTTCGTATAGAAATTAAAAATGAATGACCCTTTAAAATGGGACAATGCCAAAGGTGAAAAAAGAAAAAAAAGGTGTTTCGGAACTTTTCCTTACCAAACGTAAACGGTACTACTTTAGATTGTTACACCCCCATTTGTTTTTATAATATAAATGACTTTAACGAAATAACTATTAAGATAAAGTCCAATGCACTTAGGGACAAAGGAATATCACACTTCAGTTTTTATAAGGGGAGTAACAGTCTAAAGAAGTACATTCCGTACACCTTCGTTAGATTGTTACTCCCCTCTGTTTCTTTATAAGGGGAGTGACAATCTAAAGAAGTGCCACATAAACATATAAAGGAAAGCCGATTTTTTTATTATAAGAAATATAATTTTGTTTGTCAGTTATAAGTGAAGTCCGTTATAGGGAGATATGTTACAGGGGGGTCCGTTATTATAAGGCTTTACTGTATTTAAAAATGTAAACAAAATCTTTTCTACATCAAAAAATGTATCCATTTGAAAAATTAAAACGCTTATAACTTTTGGAATTGTTATATTTTGTTCTTTATGTTAAACTGTTTCTATGGATACTTAATTTTTTGATATTGGCGAAATGTTCAGAAATTATTTAGCGTTACAGTTTCATAGTTTAAAAGTCGATATTTTCAAAATGGCGGAAGATATGAAAACAAAATTCATTGGAAATGTCTATCTTATAAAGAGAGATAAGGCACATTGCGCTAATTTCAACACAATCGGAGAAATGTTTGGAAATTTAGCAAATTGGGTTAATGACGTCACAAATTTATGATTTTCCGGGTGAAACAACTACATGTAAGGACTGATTTTTGTACTAAGTTAAAACTCTCTAGCTTAAAAAACTGTGAGAGTTTTGCGTGTCATCAAGTTGAAAACCACTAAAACGGTCTTAAAAAAAAAAACCCAAAACTGATAATTCCGTTGAAATCTAGGTTTTGTATTGTTTTGGTTGAAACAACAATATTTTTTTTTAACAATACTTTTCCTTTAATGGAAAGGAAACGTAACAAAATTAACTATAACTGAATGAATGAAATGCACACAATTAGTATCTAAATATACTCTTACCAAGGAGATGGATAAATCTAAGTTTGTGCTATTCTAATATTTGTTATCAGGACTGAGGCTTGAGAGAAGATGTAAGGTAAGTTTCTCCATAATAGCTTTGGTAAGGTAAAACCGGCTTTTAACCTTTAACTGTAATTGGTCATCAGATCCGGAGAGAAATCCGTCGAAAACAACCATTGATCCTTTCTATGTTTCTAACCTTACTCTCCATAAAGATCTGAATGTTCCTTTTATCCGAAATCTATCCGTATCCCGATAGAGAAAATGCAATGAATCCTTATTTTACCACACTAGTCCTCTTGTTCCCTCCTATCCTCTCAGTTATTAGTCTACACCAGGTATTACAATCTATTATTGTTATCTGTTTCTTAACTTTTATAATAAATTTGTAGTATTAATACTACTTTATCCTTATTTAGTAATCTTGTACTATAATTATTTCACTATTCACTACTAAGGAAGTGTATTCATTGGACTACTTCTTCACGTTATTCCCACATGTAAATGATAATATCTCTTTTACTTATTACAAAGTAAATATGCAGTTGTGTTCATCAATTGAAATTTGTAAAAAACCGGACAGACTACAGTCAAGTAAAACTAGGATTAACCTTAATAAAGCTATTCTTGTAACTTATGTTTTATTTATGACTAGAATAATGTTACTACACAATTTAGAAGATTATGAATTGTGTTCTTATTTATGTACTCTTCTTCGACATGTGCTTTATATATAATCCTCGACTGTGTTTTTCTCGAATGAGTGATAGCGACTCATCGTGAAAGGGTTGGGGTTCGAAAACCAAACAACGTCTTCACACAAAAAGATTGCAATTGAATCAATTGAGCGGTTTTGGCTGATCTAATACAGCCTTATATCAGATAATATGATGATTATTGAATGACTTAGCAAGTACAAGTGACCACACCTTTTTCATGATGTGCCTCATGTTGAGGCCTGCCTCTCAATAATTGAAAGTCGAGTTATGCTTAGAATGTGGCATAAAAGGGTTGTTATAAAAAATTAACGTTTATGATTTACCCTAATGAGATATAAATTGATATCATTTATGTTCTAATACAAGCGGATTATCAAATGTCTATTCAAAAATTAAAGTAACATTACCAAAAGCATCCCTTCCTTCATGACAAATGATTTCAAATTACCTGAAACAGAAAACAAAAAAATAAATAAATCTAAATTTGGAGTTTATAAAGAGTTTATACACATTATATTATTTAATCAATTATTTAAAGAAAGGCCATCATAAGTTTGTTAATAAAACATATTATAATAATCATTCAGGGAGAGTTAGTATGTACCTAAAGACATAAGATATGATAGTGTAAACAAGATGTTCTTATAAATTTTCCAAATTAAAATTTATGTTTGGAAAAATATACTTGTACTATCGTTCTAAAATAATACTTTTCAGACTTCAATTTAAGTTTTAGTTAGTAAAAATCTTTCTTAATTGAAGAAGATTGAGCTATTCTTAGAATGGACTATTTATAAAATTTTCTAGTAAGACATCGCTCAAGTTATTGAGAGGATATAAACTTATTTGAGGTAATCCTGAAGTTAGGTGCGCACCGACAAACAGAACAGTCCAATTAGTGAAAATATAATTAAGTCTTACCCTTCTATATTGATTTAACCATCTTCTGGTTGTTTTTAAACTTAACAATATACCAGGGATAAAGATAATCATTTTGCTGTTTTAAATCTTTTGTTTGAATTTAAAACTAAAATTACCTTTACACACTGTTACACCTCTAGGCAAATACTTAGCTAACCTCAACAAGGGGGGGGGGGGGGGGGGTGGAGAGTAAAGCCAAAGAGAGCAATGTTTGAAATTTGAGAGGCCTATAAGGGGTAAACCCCAAAGTAACATACAAACGAAAGCATTACAACAACCACTAACAAACAAGACAAGCTTCTAAACAAGTACCTGCCATTAACAGTATCTGCCACTAGGCTAACAACATCGGCAACATTACAAGAGGGAGAGGGGGAACAAGAGAGAGCTTCCCGTCCCACACTTGACTCTACCCTACCCTACGGCTCCTGTCTCAACGCCTCAATTAGTCTCATTATCAACACGTGTCCTATTAATTAACAACTTTTCAACTTCCCTTCACAGCAACTTTAAAAATTAGAAAAGACACTGACGTAAAAAATAAACCTTTTTATTTATACCTTTATTTTTCTTGTAAAAGGACTTTTTTCTTTCTCCGGCGACAATTACAGGCCCCCTAATTTTCTAGAAGAGCCAACAGCGAGGCTTTGGAGGGCTTGTGACAAAAAGTCATTAATTAGAAATACCTCCTCCGTTCTAGTCTCTCCAGTTATCTTTAAACTGGGTAGTTTGCGGAGAGGAATACTCATTCCTCTCCGCAGTTTATTTCTTATTTAGTCATTTATTTATTATTTAAGACATTTTTCTGACGGAACTTAACAAAAAATTATTAAAAGAACAAATTTTTTACTTTTGACTATACATTTTGTTGTTAATTATTGAAAAAAAAAAAAAAAATGTTTTGAACAAAGATAATTGGAAATATCACTTTCAATTTTAAGTTATACAAATAATTATTTTTAAACATTTATTGAGGCTTTCTTAATATAGAGGTCCTTTCATAATAAGAAGTTGGAACATAAAAGTGCTATAATCAATTAAATTTATTTGATGAAGGTAATAACGAATAACGTAGAAGCTTCAGTTATAGGAATGATCAATATTTAAGATTGGATGGAATAATAAAAAATTTACAGGCTTTTAAATTTCCACATGATACTTGAAGTTTAAGAATTCAAATAGAAAATAGTCTATTTGCAGGTAATGGAGGTCGGACCAATTGCAGGATTCTTAACAAGTTTCTAGTCACGGAACACTTATGATGGTATGAACGGAAAAACAAAATCGCTAAGGTATAATAGATGATGTTATATAAAAATAAAACAAGACGTGCATTCTTAACACAATTGTTTAAACATTTCAGATTCACAGAAAATTATTGCATGGTAAATAGATAAATCAGTAGAATAGATTTAAAATATACAGGTCAAGTGTGTGCTAGTCAGCACAAAGCGAGGGTCCTTAGGCCACACTGTATAGTTTAAGTAGTACCCTATTGATGGTGTTTATTTAAATGCTAAAAAGCTTACTTTGAACTATCCTATGGGTCTGATATTCTCAAAACACATAAACAAACTTCCGATAAAGTATTTTTTTGCCACTGAACTGGACTACAACCATATAAATACATCGAAAAGACCATAATTATAAAAAAGCGTATTTTGTCAATAAAAAATAAAATAATATTTTTTTCGAAATTTCCAAAAAGTGGAATCTTCACTTTTGGTCAAAGAATCCTCAGGAATTTTTTCAGATTTTTTGCACTTCACATAAGCGAGATAGAGGGGGGGGGGGGACACGTTTCACACCCGCTTCAAACTCGCCTACGCACGCCCTATCAAAGTTATAACCAAAGAATTATATATTTTTGTAATCAGCTTGACGTACCCTTTCATATGATACCCCTCACGGTGTCGAAAAAAAAGTAAAATGTTTAACCCTTAAGTTTTTTTACCCTTTATGTTAAAAAATATTTTTTTTAAGTCGCTATATTTTTAAAATATGTGGGTAGGTACAAGGCACATACATGCCAAATTTCAAAGTGATCGCACGAAAAGTGTAGCCGTGAGAGCATGCGACCGGACGGACGGAGAGACACACGCAGGAAAATATAAGGGTCCTTGGCTCTTGAAGCCAAGGACCTTAAAAACTCCCTAGTATAATATAATTTTCTTGAATTTTAAATATAAACCTTCCAACAGAAATTTTATTGGTATACTTGAGCTTGCTGGCTTTAACAAATATAGTTTTAGTTTAAAAATTTGTTTTCACAGTTAGGATACGTTTAGGCGTGGAACAGAAGTCTTCCTGTCAGAATATAGGTTGTAATGTATATTGAAGTTTTACAATAATTTAATCAAGTTAATGTGTAATTCTTTAAGAATGTATATGTATACATAGGAATTCTTAACGCGAATCTTGAGGTGAATTATATTATGGAAGTTTAGAGCACGAAAATAAATAGACGAGGAGAGTACAACCTTAAAATATTGTAGGAAAAATGTTTGATTTAACTTCTTTTTTTTTACAAATTGAGAAGAAATAAAATTTGAATTTCTACAGCAACAAAAATACTGGAAGGCTAAGTTTGTTCCAACGAAAATTAAAGTCAACTAGCTTCAAGTATAAAAGTAACGAAGCAATGCCAAATTGCCAAACAAGGATGGAATTCGATCCTCCTCAAAGATAGAGGAAGAAAAATTCTGTCTAATTAGAGTCAGAGGAGTCGTGTTCTCGTTTAGATCCCCTTCAAACAGTTGCGCGTTCCGTAAACATAAACCTCTTATGTAGTTTGCAAGTCGTTAAAAAATACTTTTGCAAACTGGTATTTACAATGGCATTTAGATATTCTAAAATTTCTGGAATCTAATATTTTAAATCTATTTAATTATTTTTTTAAATATTTTATGGGATAAAATTAGTCTTAGTGGTCTTCAGACTCATCAAGACATAATGATCTAAAAAGAAAAAAACCTCACATTCTGTATATTTTCCATAACAGTTTGTGCCACATTAAAAAAACTCCAGTCATGCACCATGACTTAATGTGCGAATTTTCAAAGAAATCTGCGTAATATTGGCTTATGATAATATAGGAAAATTTTGGTTTAGAATTTGCATGGGTGAAAAAAAAAAATTGGTACACAGGG
Source organism: Gerris lacustris (assembly GCA_951217055.1). Classification (NCBI taxonomy): domain Eukaryota; kingdom Metazoa; phylum Arthropoda; class Insecta; order Hemiptera; family Gerridae; genus Gerris; species Gerris lacustris. The sequence continues at coordinate 23,279,697 of OX578280.1, forward strand.
GTACGGGGTACAAAAGTCAAAATAGTTTTTACCCTTCAAGAAGCATGTCGTTGGAAAGCTCTTTAAGAGTACAGTAATTGTTGTTATGTACACTTTTATCATATTTTCATATAAAAGGGAGGTAAAATGGAAAATACACGTTTTAATGCTATTTTTGACCCTAAATTGTACAAATTTGACCCCTAAATGAACTCCAAAAATTCTGGCCAACGAACTCATTCTTTCTTTTGATATTATTGACATTTTAAAATTTGTTTCAAATTTTTAAGTGTATCCTAAGGGGAGATATCGTCTGGAGTGACACATATATGCATACATACATAAAAAAAAGTGTTAAATTTTAGGAATCGATTCAAAATAATCTAAAACGGATTTCCATGGAAAAAATTTCAAAAATTTTGAAGCCATTGCAATAGCGTAATTTTCTTTGAAAATTCGCTAAAAGGAGCTTTTAATACACTGTTCTTGGTTAAGATAATAAGAGCAGAGGTGTATTAGATATACTTTTCATTTTGGGGTTTACATTCATCCCAATTATCAGACTCTAACGTATCATGAGGAAAATTCTTCATTCTCAAAATTTATATTTATTAACGGAGATCTATAGAGAGTAAATTAGAAAGGGAAAGTCGACATGTTACTTCCACTATTGAGTATATGTCATTATCAAAGTTATTAAGCATCGTTGTTCTAACAAAAAAAAATTGAATCGACGATGTAACTGACATTCAACATCTGATGTAAAGAAGCGAGAAATTTTCTCCACTGAAGCTTTATTTATCCATACCTGTCTTTCATTGGTGAGCTATTAAGATCAAAACCTTAGAGGTTAAATCAGCTAAGAACCTAATCTGTGATTTAATCAAATACAAAAATCTGACATTTACGCTGATTCCTAGTTTTACCTGACTCCTCTAATGTAAATATTGAACACTCGAGATAAAATTTGATGAACAGATTATATATTTATACAATAAATAACGGATGTTGTTTATGCACTTTGGGAATACATTATTATACAGTTGATATATATTTAAATTATATTTACTTCTCTAAGCTTTTCCACCTAATAGTTGGCGATAAGAAAAACTGTAAATGGATTTTTTTACCACAGCGGATTAAGCAAATACAATCAAAACAATCCGTGCTGCTAAAGCCCAACAAAATGTAAACAAATCCTGAGATTAGGTGTAAAACGACGAATTCCATCTCTATCCACCACCAGAAGGGATAAATAAGCAAAGAAAAGAATTCACTACATCGTACGGTATTCCAGATATTAATATCATACATAAAACAAAGACGAATGTGTTCTATCAATATAGAACAAATTGCTGAACGTTATTTAAATATCACAGGAATAAAATAGATTAATTTTGCAGTCCTACCTTACTCCTACATATTGGTCGCCTTTGTTGCAATATGTCAATTCAAAATATTTATTAATTATTATAATTTGTTATGCATAAAAATAGTCTACCACTTAGTATTAATGTCTACCTCACGTCCTAGCATTGAACGAATTGTCAAATGAAATTTAGATCGGTTTCGATTACCAGTGATTACACTTATTTTCATTCGATATTAAATGTGCGACGACGGTTTAAATTAATATGGGACCATCTGCGGGCTAATAACCTACCTTCACAAAAAATACAGACTGACAGACCGACAGATAGACACAAGATAATATATGTTCTATGATGTCTGAAACAGATTTCGGTTCAGAAATTTTTTAATTCGGAGACATTAATAATTACATTTTGAGAATTCAAATGCTTCCACTAAGCTCGAAAGCAAAATAATATAGTATATATTTCAAGGAGAGGCTGTATATTTAATAATATATCGCAGTAAGAGTAGTACAAGTAAAAAATAAATTGAGTTATACCATTTCTCCAACTGTCATTAAGATTGTTTTTGCACGAATTCAAGGGCAGAAATTCAATTTTATATATAGGCTGAGTAATGGAAGTACTTTATTTTAACTGAAACACGCTAGATCTTTAGCAACTACATGAAAGTAGACAGTTTCATTTCTAAAAAAAAAAAAATAACCAACTGATTTACACCTTAGCCTTTGGTCCGACTCATATATAAAATCCAACTAAAATAACCTTCCTATAACTCTCTTAAATACAAGAAGTATTCTAAAACCAGTATTTAACACATATATTTCTTCTATGTTATTAATAGTCGAACACACCACAAGTTTTAGACATATAATTAAACAGGGAAAAGCATTTTGTGAATTAATTCTTCATAATTCTAAAATAAGTAACTTTGAATGAAAAATGACCCATTTTCTGAATAACCCGAAACCCTTATAGGTTATTAACGGTATACACAGAGTATTATTCCTTGAAATTCCATACGAACAATGAGGGGAACAGGAGGGTTTTTGATATATATCCGTAGGTAAGAGCTGAACGTAGGGAGTTCTCACTAAGTAACAAGGAGATGATCCCCTTTTAAACTTAACTTATAGCCCCCGAATAGAAATGAAGGGGCCTTGGTGAATTAAGCCCCCCCCCCCCCCCTCCTCTAACCCCTGAACCAACCGGGCCCATATATTTTCCTTTAGCCTCATATTAATCCCAACCCCTTCTGCTAGATGTCACACGGCTACGGGGCCCTAGCATCACCCAAACAACTAGAATCCTTCTCAGCCTTTTAATTGAGGTTAAAATAAAGATTATAATCCATCTCTCCGACAAAAGAATAATGTTTTTGTATATATGCTTTAACAAAAAGGACGAAGAAAGAATATAATATTTTTAAACAATAATGAAAATTTACAAAGAGGTGGTTAGACCTAGACACATAGATATTTCCTCTCTGTTGTTTAAATGATCTATCTAACCTCAGCAAACATAGAGGAAGCTTGCCCTCGATATAATATATAACCTATTAATATTAACATCCTTTTCACCATTAAATAATTAAAAAAAAACAAAAAAACAACAAGCTTTTATTCGTATTCTTCACAGCAAACCCTTTCATTTGATACCCATATCATGTGCGCTCTTAAAAAATATATCTTAAAAATATCCGCCATCTTGGGAACTAGAAAGTTGATGACCTCTTCAGGAGGATTTAGTTTCAACTTCACTGGGGTATTAGGTCTTTGACGCTTGCTCTTAGGGGAATGCTCTGTATCTGTTTGACATTATTTATTTATTCATTTTTGCTTTTGGTTTCAGTTCCAAGGTCAGATAAGTTAATAGGAGGGTACCTGGATGTACCTTTAGGGTCAGGGGGCCTCACGCTGCCCTTTCAGGGCTGTCTTAATATTATTTTGGCCGAGCGTCCATTGAAACACAGGGCAGGGCAGCGCAGTTTTTTCAACCTCAGAAATATATAAGACCGTGCGGATTGAGATGCCAGATCCACTACGGTAGGCCACTTGTGACGTAGTACTGCGAATTCGGCCTGATCTGCGTCTCAATTCGTGCGGTTTCGTATACTTCTGCGGTAGAAAAAAACTGTTCTGCCCTGTTCTGCGTCGCCTGCATCTCAATATACGCCAGGTTTTAGGAGAGTAAAATAAGAATAAGGAAAAAAGATGACGTGCATTTTTAACCGTGACACCACCTGTCCAAAAAGGTTATTTATTTATTTCGAGTTTTTTATGCGCCGCATCACTGATGTAAAATTGATTTAAACTAAACATAGTCAGAAAAGGAAGGTAATAATAACAAGTTATAAAATAACAAATTGGGCAACTTTTGTGCAATAAAGATCAATGTGAACTCTACCTTTGTCTGATATTTTATTAGGGCAAAGGGTTTTACCATTTTAGATTGGGCTACTTCGAAATTACGCAGTATACATATATAACTAAAATGTGACTTGTTGGTTATACATATACAAAAAATTAAGATTATCTCCAGTAGGGAGAAAAAGTTATGATTTTGAATAAGTTTAGAAGGATTAAAGTAAGTTATTAATCCCTGAACTCAAAAAGTAGAGAGAAAAAGTAAAATTAGGGCGAAAAAGTAAAGTAGGGCAAAAAAAGTAAAGATTGCAACTTAATTATTTTATAAATAGTAAAAAATAAATGCCTAATGAAGTTGTTGAAATCATATTGGCGGCACTGCGCTTTTTTGACCATGTTTATAACCTGCATCTAAATAACCTTCTATTTGAGTTTAATTCCAATTCTTATTTGTTTTTAATACTGAATCTCTTATATCTGCTATAAAAAGTGCTAATAATTATTGTTATTTATTAAAATAATAAATAAAAACTGTGCAATAACGAAAATGTGTATTTTCTTCCTACTGGAGAAAAAATATTGTATGTACCTCGTGAGTAAAGTGCCATTATTCCCCTCGCGATAATTATCTATTATAGAGTTATTCCCTCGGCTTCGCCTCGGGAGCTAATTAGAGTTATTCCCTCGGCTTCGCCTCGGGATTTAGGGACCATGGTTCCTTCGGCTTCGTCTCAAGAACCAACTTTTTCGCTCAGGGAATAATGGCTTATTTTACTCCCTAGGTGCATAAATAACTATTATGTAACTTTATAAAAGTATACATTAACAAGTACTTGTATTTGGCATCAATACTGTTTTCATAAACAGTACTGATAATAAATAGCCGAATGCTGCTGTAATAAAGCTGCTCCAACTTAAATATGTATGTTGAGCGACAGAGAATCCATCCGTACCTGAAATTGGACAAGACTATTCTAGAGAATTTATCAACTAGATTTTATATAAAAAGGAAGTACAGTGTGTTCATTTTCAGACAAATCTACTCTGAGAATATTTGAGCATCGCAATTACCAAAAAAGCAAGTGAAAAGGGGGGAATAAGGAAAGGTAAGGATACTATTAGGTTAATTTGTCGAGGAAGGGTTGGAAGATAGGGTGGTTGGGATGGTGTGGGAGCTCTGCAGGATATTTCCCGGTTATATTCAGGAAGGAAGTGGAGGCCAGTGCGGAAACCAGCCTCTACCCGGTACTAATTAAGAACCGAGGGCGCGTATTTTCAAGGGAATTACCTTCGCCTCATGCCTTTCCGGATTATAATTATATCGGGGAGTGTAATCCGCATTTAGGACCTTGTCCACTTGTGTTAAACGACCAGTCTCTAATTACACCGGTGCCGTTACATTGCCTAGTACCTACCGGTATCCATATATTATCTCTTTCCTTCGTGTAGTCCTCGAGTGTATCATTTATAAATAATTGTTTCATACGATAAATATTTATTAGTTAATATAAAATAGAAATGATAAAGTATAACATTTCCAAAGCTATATTTTCAAGAATTATGAAATGCATACCGAGTTAAAATTAGTAAACTTGCTTTCAACAAATCAAAAATCACACAAACGTCTAGAGATGAGATTAAAAGAGTTTAAACAATTTCCACTGAGCTCTACCAATCCTATTTCACTGTCTAATATATGTTTAAATAATATAATAGTACAGAGTATTAGCTGAAAACCAATTTTGTCAGACATGAAAAAAATTAAAGAAAATAAAATTATCATGACAATGATACGTTGTAAAAGAAAAATACACTGCCAATTGATGTGGCACATAGCTTCCTCGCATACTATCACGTACATTATAGATTTTATGGTTTTACAAGCCATTATTTTCTAATTTGTTAAATTGTTTTCCCCGTTTTTTTTATCTGTCAAAATTGATTTGATTTTTTACATTAATTAAAGTATTAAAAAAGTATCAATTTAGCAAAAATTAAAGCGGGTTAATTTCGATACACTATAAAAGTATAATACAAATCAGATAAGTACCTTTGAAGCTATATGTGTAAATAAAGGTATGTTTGTGCACATGTGGAAGATAAATAAATAGGTGCAGAAGGTTGCACTATATATGGGAACAACGGGCTAATTATGACCTACAGTTCAAATTTCATTAAAATCGGAGTAGTTATTAAGATATGTTGGTTCACAAAAATTGGGCGACAGACACGGAACCAAAAATGTTCCCTTATGTTTGAAACGGATTTTTGAAATTTGAGAACTAAACATTTTTCGTTCTTAAAAACGATTACATAGCTTCCGTTACCTTCGGCAAGTTCGGAAGGAAAAAAGGGAAAGAAAATAAACTTCTTAAATGTGACTTGTTTGATATAAATATACATAAAAGTAAGTTTATATAACTTTATAAAACCATAAATTAACAAATACTTGTATTTGGACTTCATTTGACTGTGAATATCCAAATAAATTAATACATCTATATACATACATTAACTGTGGAAAACGTAGATGTAATTGCAAGAGAGTTAGCGTGTTATTGCTTTATTAAACGTGCCTTGTGGAATGTTTATTGGACAGCGAATAACTCAAGTAATGAATCCCTTGTCAAAGACACTGATACAACTTTATACTAACGTGGACCATGTTTGGTGTTTTCACTCAGAATCGTGAGGCGAATGGTTAATTACTTAATAGAAGCTGCAATATAATTCACTTGATGATCACGGGAACCCTGGGGCCCTAAATCACCGATCATTGCAGTAAAGTAGTAAAAAACCGTCTGGTAGGCCCCAGCCTCCAGTTCCAGATTATACTGTTTTTATTTTACTGCATCACGAAAAAGTGGAGTTGAATAAAGGCGTAGAATAATCATTGTTATATTAAAAATAAGATTTTAACCGGTACTTTTTTTACTTCAGCACCCCCCTATATCCCTTTGTGTTAATAGTTATTTCAAAGGGACATATACAGAGTAGCATATATTCCTTAGTCTAATTTACTATTAAGACGAAGGGATATTTATTCCAATGTACCTTGGGACAAAGGAATACCACACTTGTGTATATAATTGTGATCATATCCCTTAGTCTAATCAACTATTAAGATAAAGGAACATTAAATATAAAATTGCCCCAGGAGTCTCAATGTCTTAGGGAGACAAACACACAAACCTTCGTGAATTTTGTAGGGCAGACTATTGTTTAGAACCAAGGGGGGTGCTAGAGTAAATAAGTGCATATTATCCAAACTACAGAACGAGCTACGAGACATATTATAATATAATATAGAAAAAATTACATCTCGATAAATTATAATGTATATATATATACCTAAAAAAAGGTTTGTGTAAGTTTAAAGAGTGAGTGAACAAAGCAAAGAAAAGGAGGATTACAAATCTGCTCTTAAAGATAACTTCAGTTGAATCACTTTAACATAATTAATCAGAGCCGATTTCTCTTAAGGATGGGGGGGGGACTCTTAACTTCAATTGATTTTTTTCTTCCGTACTCCCAATTCACGAAGAAAAAAAAACATTCTCTTCCCCTTTAGTAAATAAGTATTAAGATACAATCAGAAGAGTGTAAATTGAGAAGTTTTCCTTAAAAAAAGACAAGCAGAAAAAAAGCTCTTGCTTAGCCCCCCTTAACTTCGACCAAAGGACTTTAGGGAGGAGTTTATCCACAGAGATAAATCAGAGCATCCTCTTCCCCATCCTACCATCTCTCTAATTCTAATCCATTGTCGGAGGGAAGAAAGGGGAGAAAAAAGCCTTCGATGACGTCATTATTGATTTAAAACGTGGTGGAAAGCATTAAACGTCCTCTAGGCAGTCCATCAAGGATTCATTGCTTATATAACCTTAAGGCCTTTTTTCCATTTTTTTCACTCAATCCTTTTCCTATACTCGAGCTGTATTGGTTTTGATAAGACGTTTATGAGGGAGAAGAATGATTTATGTCGTGTATTTTGCTATTTTTTGTATACCAGACACCCACGTCAATCTATACCAATCACAATTTTACGATTCTTTTTTCATTCCCTGATCATTTTTCTCAATGATATAAGAGGATGAGATGCCTGAGGAATGATGGTAAAAGAATGAAGGGACCACGATAGGATAAACTTAGGATAAAAACATTGGATTGATTTATTAAAGTATCACTCATAATAAAGAAGTATACAAGAGACAGAGAAAAGAAAATGAAAAATAGAATAAATAAAAACAGAAAGATTAAGTTATTGATTAATTAAATGCATTTAGCGAAAGAAAGATAAAATGGTGGAACAGGAAAGAAATATAAATTATAAAGAAGGAAATATGAGAAATTTTACAGAATGTGAAGGTAGAAAAGTAAAAATTAAGAGAGAGATAAATAAAGAAATAGGAAGACAAGGAAAAACAAGATGAGAAAGACAAAAAAGAATAAATAGAAGCAAAAATAGTAAGGAAAATTAAAAGAAAAATATTTTTGAAATTGTTAAAAAAAAAGTAGAGTATTTAAATTAAAATATATATTTTCACTTCCTTATATTAAAAAAAATTGAGATTTGGAATTTTGATAGATTTACAGTTTTTAAGGTCCCCTGGGTCCAAAAAAGTTTTTTTTAAAGAAATGACTGTCGTCTGAAGTCCAGTCAAAAAATCTAGTTTCCAAGATATAACTGGAAATAAATTTGATTTAACTGACAGTCGAAATCAAAATATAAACATCCATCTGATTACATTGATCACTCTTTTACAATGTATATGAGAAAATTCTTCAAGATTGTAGAACCAATTTTTTATAAAGTTTATGATCTTGAGAAACGTCAAATGAGCAATTAGTAAAAATACTTCGGAATGTAGCAAAGAATAAGCAAAAATAAAGAATAAGAAGGAAAGGAAAGCACCCAAAATGTGTGAGTATCATAAACAGAAGAATTAAAGAAAATTAAGTGAGAAGAATTTGTGTGGGGCAAGGGATAAAACTAAAAGGACTCCAGATAGTAGGATAGTTGTGGTAATAGAATCAGTCAAAAGAAAAGATTCGCAACAGAGAAAAAACATAAGAAGGTAGAATAAATATGATGCAATAATAAATTAATATAAAAGGCAATTAATGTATAAGGCAAGATAATGTAAGAATAGTAGAAGAAGGAATAGTAGAGAAATAAGTCAAAAGTAAAAAAGTAGGTACTTAGTATAAAGTGGTTAAGAGGCGAAGGAGAGGCACATAAGTGATTTAAAATAATTAATAGTTTATATTGTAACGGAAGAAAATTAAAAGACAATAACACTAGAATGTGAGAAATTCGAATTAAATTAAAATGATGTGTAACATAGAAGGGTGGATTTTTCCAATAAAGCAAAATTAGTTATAATTGAATAAAAACTAATAATAAACAGCAAGATGGACCGCAACCCTCCTCTCTCAGACAGGGGCTGAGAAACCTGGACTAACCTGAGGACAAGGGAGGTGATGAAGGAGGGTCCTCCTCTACATGTCACTAGGTGAATCTTAGTGATGCAATAGAGGAGGACCAAGACCAACTAACCAATTCCGGCGCCAATAGCCGATTTACCGGCTGACGCGCCATTGGAGGAAGGGGGTGGTTTAGTCGGTAGGGCTGTTTTGCACACCAGCGAGTGTGACACTCCGCATTGCGCGAATAATGTGGGTAAGGGTCTAACAAGCATTCCACCTCCTCCCAAAAAATAAATAAACAGCGAGAATCTATAACTCAGGAAATTAATATAAAAGAACAAATCTGGGATACGAAGGAAGTGAGATTGCAGATAATTAAAAATAAAATGCATAAAGGTTTATCTTTTATTATATCTTCTTTTCTAGAATAGGACATGCACAGAGAATCTATCAAGAAAGAAATACGAGTAGAAAGATGAAATAGATGAGAAGATAAGAATGCAAAAATAATTAAAAGAAGAAAAAAGAGATTAAATGAAAGAAGTTTTTAAGTATGAAAGATAATAATTGGACAAAAGAAGAAAGGGGTTGAGATAAAGAGCACAATATCTTCTATTTGTTATTCAAGAATAAGTAAAATTCAAAAAGTAAAAGATATAAAGGCTTTGACAAGGGTGGTTATTTATTTATATTAATAAATAGTATAGTAATAATAAAATTATATTAGAAAAAAGTTTCTACGCAGCAGTGAATTAAAGGAGATAATTAGATTTTGAGGATTGACACAGTCAAGTTGCATCGTACTTGCCTCAAAACCACTATTTATCGCCGAAATATCTAGTTAATTTCTTAGAATGATAAAATATATTTCACTCAATTACGACACAGAGTAATTTTGTACATCTAAAGTTGCTGATTCATCCATTCTGCCTAGTGTGGTTCTGGAAAGTGAAAAAACATTGGCATAATGAACTGCTATTTTAATTCTACTCGTACAATCGAGTTGTGTACGAACTCTATACAAATAATTACATTATTCATTATAAGATAAACTTTAAATACTGCACTACAAGTACCTACTAATTACTTGGCTTAAGATAATAATCTAAGTTGGGTTAAACGAAAAGAATCTTTCAAATTGCTTAGAAATACTAATTTAAGTCAAAAGACTTTACTCACTTGGATCCCAATCAGCAATTTATGAGATCCGAGTTGCGGCAAAATATATCTATTAAATGGCCATAATGCAAAACAACAACTAATTTTATAGTACAGGCAACAGAGAAGAATAAACAACTTCTATAAACTAAATCGGGCAGTTAGGCTGTGGCCACACCGAAGCTACCTTGCTTGGAGCCTAGCGGCTTGGTGAGTCGCTATGTAGAACAGAATGGACTGTTCGTCAAGCGGCTCGCTAGGTAACACGCCTAGTAACCAAGCGCGCGGTGTGGCCGGTCTCGTAAGTTCTAGGATGTTGGTTTACATGGATTACACGCCTGGCGACTCGCCAAGCCACTAGGCGAGGTAGCTCCGGTGTGGTCGCAGCCTTAGGGCGTTTCCGATCATGTTTTGACTACTTTCCTTTTTGCGTGCGTCAACCAAACAATAATTCGAACCTAAAATTAATCCTATCACAATTTTGAGAATTGATATCCGTTAATATGAATGCTTCAATGTCGACGGTAATTAAATTAATAAAGATGAATGTACTTAGTACACAAAAGAGTTAGGATTTTGCATATAATTTGATTATTAACCTAAGTGATCTTTCTTCACGAATTACGATGTTTGGAAGGAACTAGGCCTCTTAAAATTCAAATTTAAAATGTATATTTTGCATATTTCCAGCGTGTTTGTGCACATTATTGCATATTTGTTTTCATTTTCACATAAATATTCTACTTCTTAAGAGGAATTTACATAAAAGTGCAAATTTTATGATTTAGTCACACATATATTTTGAAGGTACCATAACCTTTTGAGGATGAGAGATTATTCAATGTCTATAAAGGGGCACGTAAACCCCCTGTCCTAGTACCTGTTACGAAAAGGTGTTTACCAGCACCAACTGGTTAGTACCCTTGGTAGGCTTGTTTTCTTATTTTTCGTCTTAATCCCGGAACAGATAAAGCTACTGGCGACGATTTATAGACTGCTGCTCTTATTATTGGATTATATCTGGAGTGGTTTCGTTACCCCAATGAAAGCTCAACACGTGTTACGTTTCACGGTTCAGCTAATTTGGCCATCTCGAAGACGAAGAGCGCCCTTAAAAACCACAAAGTAACACAAAGGTTGGCATTCATCGAAGTGCATTTTGGGGACCTTTCAAATATTGAAAAACTGGAAATTCGTGGATAGAGATTTCGAAGGCTGTTGTTCTCTTCGAGGGAATTAAGGAGAAAGATAGGTTGGCCAGGTTCAATTGGGGAAAGACTTCGACAAAAAATAGATGCAGTTCTCCAACGTAATCTGGGCTGGACCACTGTGGATAATGTCACCCAAATCCTGGAAGTGTCGTTGAAAGAACATTTTCATTTTTAAAATGGTCCTTTCTAACCTCTGTCTGGTGGCGTATTATCAAAGACAATTTAGATAATTCAGAGGCGGTATTTATGGTACAAACAAACTCATTATAACGTTTCAACTACCTGTTTTATAAACTTGCTATACTATTCCTTCCTGTTAATATAATATGTATAAAATTCTTTTTTAAAAGTATAGTCAATTATTCTATTTTTGGTGGCTATTATTGTGTATTATCCTGGCTAACCTTAAAAAATGTCAGGATTTTGAGTATTTCAAATCCTCATATTGCACTTTACACAGAACAATACAGAATGTATATAGCTGCTTATTGGACTGTATATATTAGGAATAACTGCATATTTGAGTGCATATATTTGGGATAATTGCATATTTTAAGTGCATATTTCGCACTTTTTAAATGCATATTTTCAGATTTTTAAGTGCATATTGATCCTAACTCAAGTACTCAAGAATGAATAAATGTTTTGTGTAACCACTAAATGAAATAAAATGTATGCTTTTGTCGACAGAATAGCTTTTGAAACACTCATCGCATTTTTTTAATACGTACATAAATGCTTAATTGTTCGGTTGAACATAAATGTGGATAAGTTTAATAGTTAATAATATCTAATTCACAGTGTTATGGCACACAATGAGATTTATGGAGATTAAGTGTAAATAACTATGAGTAATATACATAATACCTAATGTTTATTTTAACCTAAGAACTTGTGGCGTACACAAGCCTATTATTATTACAATTATCCTAGTAAATACGCCTAAGTTAAAAGCTTTTTAGCTAAGCTTTTTTAGCTAAACTTTTTAGCTTAGCTCAACTTTAATCGAGATAGGTTCAAAACAGCACTTAAATAAAACACAAATCACATAAGACATCACAAAGATTCGAGTGAATGCGGGCATACGTTGATCTTCAAAAACATTTTGAGGTCAAAGGGTTTGTACTACGTCTAGCTTGTAGCCAAGGTTTGAAGGGACCAGAAGCAAGAGGTAAGCTTAGTTTGGGACAAGGCTTCGGTTAGAAGGGCCCCGAAAACCTGAAAGGGATTAAGGGAGAAACAAAGCAAGGCCTACCCTTCGCTATCTTTAAGCCTTTAGATATCTCCCTTGACTCCTGGCTTTATAACAAGGAAACATACCTTTTCAAACATCCAATACAATGTTATCGTTCAAACTAATTCCTAAAAGTAATTTCGAATCAAACGCTAACTTATATTAGAAATAAATCTTATTTGCTGATTTGCATTTTGAAATCTAATACTTTGGCACACAGCGCCATCATAGAAATATTGAAGTAGGACCTGATAATGAATTAAGTGTTATGTTTTTCTCACACAACTATGTCATTATAGCGAAATAGTACGCAATACAATAGTATACCCTGATATCAATAATTTTTATAAACAGAGTTATAATTACTTGATCAGATATCAAAGAAAATTAATGAAAGTTTAGACAACCTGTTTTCTATAATATATATTCCGATAGACAATTGAATTAGGTCCTTGAAGAAACGCTGAAAAGACAAAATTCGCTGAGAATATTAGTACTTCTTGAAGAACACGTTATGAGCGTAGTGAGTACTTCATTTCACCCTTAATATTGTCAAGATGGCGGCTCCAAAATTGCAAAAGACAACAATGTATGTTGTACATTGTTTTAAAGGTCATTAAGAGTAACAAAAGAATACATAGCAATCAAGTTCAAACTTAATTTTTTCAAGATGACATTTAAGGCTTAGCTTTCTAGAAAGGCGAGCGTAGCCAGCTTGCAAAACTTATATAATTTCATTGGTTATAATTAAAAAACAAAGCAAGCACTTAACGGCACAGCAGTTCAGTCAACCTAGTGTAAGGACTTTTAAGGGTATGACTTTTTGAACGAGTGTAGTGAGCTCTCCATTTTAGAGCTTTGGGATTTTAAAAGTTTGATTTTGCGTTTATTTACTGATAACTGGCGAAAAAAAAACGATTGTTGGGTTTTGGATTTAAATTTCCCGCCTTATCAGTGGCGGTGCTTTTCTCTTGCCTCCTATAACCTCGCTGTTCCCATCCCTCCGCTTCCGCCTCTCATCTTGCCCCCGCACCGGTACACCTCTTCCTCTTTTTAGTTTCTCCGAGTTATAAAGTTAATTCGTTATAAACCATCTTAAATTTGTTAACTTTAAAGTGTAAATCAGTTTTTGTGTGGTCTTCAACGTATCCGGACTCCATCAACCACCTACCCTAGGCCTGGGACATCATCACCAATCAGCTGACCAAGTAAGCCCTCTTCTCTCACGCTTTACTCTCTCTACCTCTCCCTAAACCCTCTCCCTTTTTCCTACACCAATTTAAACGCAATTCGGTATACAGGTGCACCTTAGTACTTGAGAAAACTTTATAGTTTTTTAATATTTCAAAAGTGTGGCTAAAATGGTGGACTTAAAAACTTTTTCGTCAGCTTGACATGCTATTCATAGTTCTTAAGGTCTTGCATAGTTGGAAAATAATAACTAACTAAAATATTATTACAATATTTTTACAACAAATATGGCTGAGGGTGTTAAAAAAACAAATTCAAGCTTTTATAGCATGTTGCATATAATTTCGAAGTTATTTTCAGGTAGATTAGGATTATGTAAGTTTTACCCCGAAAAATGTTTTCTGGTAGCCACATTGAAAATAAATATGGCCGATGTAACAGTATTCTACGACAGTTCATTACTAAAGTTAAACCGTAAAAATTCATTATTTGTATTATTTTCTTATATTAGAATACATTTTATACATAAAATACCAATAATAATTTTTTGAACTTCATTATCATTAATTTTAATCAAGGAATAATTAAGAAACGTCTGAATTATCTTAAAATAACAATTTTTTAATATTTTGTTTTCAATTATTAACTAGTAATTTAAAATGCATAATTTTTTAATCGTTTCTCAAAAAAGTAACAACTTAATTTAGAACTGAAAACTTATAAAAAAAAAAAATACGACCAATTATTTTGTCGAATTATCACCGCTGCTTTTAATTCCCTCATTCCCCTCTTGTAAAGCCCACAGAACAATAATCAAAATCATTTCGAAAATTTCATTTTTAAAGGGAAAGGGTCTTGGGTTGAAGGAATTGAAAGAGGGAAGGACATTTTACGTTTAATTGGGTATTAATGAAGATGCTGATTTATTCAATGCGATTAAAGAAGTAAGAAAAAGATTATTAAGGGTAGGTTGAAGGGGTTTCCCAATGCTTTTATAACTAGATTTTATTACTTTTTCCACTTCCCCCTTCAATTCCTGCCAGCCTATAAAGCTTCGAAAACCCCTTTAACGCTCTCAGAATGCTCTCACCCTTCCGTAAAAATTTTCACCCACCTTCTCCATCAAAAAACCTGTTTGAGACACGACTTGGCAGTTAATTTAGGAGGGTAGAGAAAAGAGGGAAAAGTACACTAAAAAAAAGTTAGGCATAGTTAAGAAAAAAATGAGTATCGTAAAAATCTAAAATTAATTTTTATAACTAGGAATAAAAAGAGTAGTTGTTTATAAAGTTGTAAATTATTAAATGACTAATTATAAGAGAAAAATACATAAAATGAAAGTAACGGGATAATTAAGGTAGAAATAGAAAATAGATCTACTCGTAAAGTCGTGCACAGGTCGACGTTAGATCTCTCTGTATTTTATTTTAGCTTTAACGTTTCCAACCTTTTTACCAATTGTTGAAGCAAAGTTGTTTATCCTTTAGGCCCTAAAGGCCCCATACACGGTCAAAATGTTTACACAAAAATGATGTTTGACGTGTATGGCCTAAATTTGCCCGACATCAGGTTTGTGCAAACATTATGTTTGCGCGAAATGTTTGATCGTTTATGGGGGCTGTTAAATAAATAAACAGAATACCCTAAACAGACAAAGACTATAGGGCACCTAATTATACAGATCTACGAGTTCCGTAATCTAAAAAATACATAATATAAAAAAATGCAACCTATATATTGATTGTCCAAATATGTCTAAGATGGTTCCAACCTCAGGAGCCATTGAGATCATATTTATAATGACTAGATACACTGACAACAGTAATAATGACCAATTTGGTCTGAATTAAATAGTAGATGCACGTAAATAATGTGGTATTTTATACGCAGTAACATTTCTTTACTGCGTTATATTTTTAGTTATTTATCCATAAACATTGAAAAGGCAGGTTAGAAAGGACTTTACATGTATTATGTTGCATTTTTACGCTAATTGGTAACACGATACACAGGACAAGAGCAATTATTATATGAATCTCAATCATATTTAAGCTGCTTACTCGTAAAGCCCTAATATTCGTAGGATACAAGAATATATATTTAGAAAATCATTTCCATCGGCTTATAAAACATTTTTCATCACCTCATATGTTTTTTGTTAGGCTAGAGGAAAGAGGAGAAGCTTAAGAAAGTCTGTTACTCTTATATATACCTTTTCCTTGAATAGGAAGAGTATAATGGGAAAGGGAAGAAGGGGGAGAAGAGGGAAAAATCCAAGGACAAGACAGGATCATCTCCGTGGAAAACATTTTCTTCTTCGGAGCAAAAAAGTAAGAAAAAAAAAAACAATTTTTAAAAACGGTCGTCTGGCTCGGAGAGGAATTTCTGCTCTTCCGCGAGAATCCAACGGTAAGAAGGGAAAGAGCAAATACTACTCAGGGGGATACCATGTCAAGAAGAAAAGAAAGGGGATTCCCTAGCTTCGAGTCGGAGTGACAAGGAAGAGATAAGGAGGGCCTTCAACCCCGACTATGAGAGCGAAGAAAAAAAAAGAATAAAAGGACGGAACGAGAAAAAAGGAGAGAAGACTGTAGAGAGGATTGCACCAGGTCTAAAAACCCTGCGGAAACCTTCCTTGGAAAAAAGCTCCGCCGAGGATGTTTTTGACATTAATTGAGCTTCCCTCCTGCCTAACTCCGACCGAGGAGCTATGTCTGACAGGGCGGACAGTTGAACGTACCGGAAAAATACTTATCACACCAGCGGGGGGAAGTCCGAGGGGCAACTAAAGTAAAGACTGATCTCACCCGAGGAAAAAACGAGGAAATATGAACAAGAAGAGAGTGCAAGAGCGAGTGAAAAAAAAACCCAACCATTTTTGGTGGAGATGTATAAGGGATTTACGGTATGACAAGCACGCATGAAAAAATACCAGAAAGGATAGATAAAAATAAAAACTCCCCGTGATGATGGAAGTAGAAAATAACAAGCGAAATATTTTAACAACTTGCTTGTTACAAGAATTTCAAAGAACATTTTACCTTAAAGTAAAGAAAGGGTTTATTTAGTGAATATGCGTAGATAGCTCATTTCAAGAAGATTACCGTCACGAATAATGTAAGCTATTCTAATAGCTACATACCATTATGGCAAAAGATTTGTAAATTATTAACCTTGTAATGATTCACGCAAAGGTAGCAGCATGTATGGCTAAGAAACATACAAAAATATATCATCTGGAGGCAATTATTATAACATATCAGGTTGATATATAAAGTAAAGTACTTTTGCAATAATGCTAGTCAACAATAGGACTACATTTATGTTATTCGTATACATTTTTTTAGTTATCGGGCTAAGAAGAGTGGAGCGTAGATTGGCATATTATTTTAGTAATTAAACACCACCAGGTACCAGAACAAAAATAGACAAACTGTGTTCAGGAATGCTAGCAATATATTATTTCAAGCTGAAATTGGAAAACTAATGCTTTAGTTCAAATGATTTCTTACAGGGAGAAGAAATATAATATTTTTCCGTCCAACAATAACTTCTAGATAAAGAAATTAATTTAAAAAATAAATTAATAATAAGTACTATAAAAAAAAATCGAATTAAATGAATATACAATTCGTATATTTGATAATAACTAAATAATAATTACAAGATAAAAAGAATATGTACTACGTTTTTAAATTTTCAGTCATAAATCATAAATTTGAAACCCGTCGAAATGAAGATCGGAAATATGGGTCATGTCAAAACTAATAAAATAACTTGCGGATTTTTTCCGAACTAACTTTCCATACAGCAAAATTTTCTGAAAACGAATTAAATTCTGCTTAAAGATGGCTAAAAGTATTAAAATAATGCACTGTCATCGTGTTCTGAGCTATTCTGAAAGTTTCAAATGTCTCGCTACTCGGGAAATTAGTTAAAATTCAATTGCAAGATTGGTACTGGACAAACGAAAGTAAAAAAGAAAGTAAAGAAAGTAAAATCAAAAAAGTTTAGTTTATTTAAACGTAAATAAATAAAAATACGTGTTGTAACGCGGGACACTTACGCTTTTCATTAAATATAAATTATAAAATCACATTGCTAAGTTTTACGATACTAACTATGGGCCAATATATAGATACATTCGAGCTTGCATTAATTAGGGTAAACGAGTTTTTTTTAGGATTGTTTTGTATAGTAAGAGGAGTATGAAACCAAGTTTGCGACCTCGAAAGCCCTGGGGACAACTTTTGGTAGGCGAAAAACCTCGCAATTGTGGCACTTTTTTCTGTTTTTTTAATATAACTAATTGTATTCTCTCCGTAATGAAAGTAGACAAAATTCCCTACAAAATGCACTAGTCAAACTTAATTTTATGTTATCTAACCCATTTCTACAGGACTTTGAAGTTTGACAAAATTTTGTAAAATACAGGATTTTACTCATTTTTTTTTTTGACATTTATATTATTGTTTATGGTGCCCATTATATATTTATTATTACCCAATTTATATTTATATATTGAAGATATGTGTATCTATGTATCTATATATACAGGGTGTCCCAGCTAATATGGAACAGCCAAATATCTCCGGAGCCATGATAGATAGAAAGATGCGGTTTTCAGGGTTCGACAATGGCTATAAATGCGCATCCAGAACATATGCTGAACATTTTTTGTGTTCAGCAAAAGTGTGTCCAATTTATATAATTAAAAAAAGTGAATAGGAAGCCAAATGTTAAGGACTGGATTTGGATTCTATGGCTAAAAATAAGATTTTTTTACTCTTGGAAATTTTTCGCTCAAAGCATTAGTTTGCCGCCTGGAGAGCACTGAACGTGCTAAAATTGAAACTTTAAATCATGCATTTTACAAAATTTCGTCAAACTTCAAAGTCCTGTAGAAATGGGTTAGGATAACATAAAATTAAGTTTGACCAGTGCATTTTGTAGGGTATTTTGTCTACTTTCATTACGGAGAGAGTACAATTTACTGATTTCGGTGTCGTTTATGATTTATATTAAAAAAACTGAAAAAAGAGCCAAAATTTCGAGGTTTTTCGCCTACCAAAAGTTGTCCCCAGGTCTTTCGAGGTCGCAAACTAGGTTTCATGCTCCTCTTACTATACAAAACAATCCTAAAAAAAAAAAAATCTTTTACCCTAATTAATGTAAGCTGGACCCCTCTCAGGCTACCTATATATTGGTCTACTACTTATACATGGCGAAGTTAGAAAAGAGACAAAATTAAAAGTAACTAACTATTTGCACTTAGCAGAGTTAAGGCAAAATTAAAAGGAAAGCATTTATTTAACATTCAAGCGAGCGTCTTGCAATAAATAATATTGAGAAAAAGTTTATCATGATGAGTTTAAAGTTAGTGCAGAAGCTTGTGGTGACGGAACACGACTGTTCCCTCAGACTCCGCCGGCATATTTTGATTACTCCATTTAAAATATGTATATCACTTGAATACGCAATAACTTCTGCTTGTATTAGGTTGAAATTTTACATGCCTGTTTCAATTGTACTTTAGACGATATGTATGCATTTTTATTAAAATCGTTACGTTAGAACGTAAGATATCGGTAAAACGTTGTTTTCTTTATTTTAAACGTTTAGGTCCGCTTTAATAAATTTAGAGATCTTTATCACTTTATAGCAGTGTTGATGTTCGTTTTACCTACTGAAGAAATTAATTTAAAAAAGTTGTTTGTCTCATTAAATAGATTAAGATAGAATTTCATCCCGTCCTAAAATTCCAATTTAAATTTGAAGCTTACATTTACGTGAGCGTTGCGCGTGAACACTTGGGCGGATAACGTTGTCCAACGAACTCATTCTGGGCATTGGTAAAATGAACATGTGTACCAAATTTCAACTAACTCGGTCATCTTTTACTTAAGTTATCGTCATCGGTAGATTTCGTGACGCTTGGTTTTGTGACGGTGATTTTGTGACGGTCGTTTTTTTCGGATTCACTTCCGGGCTCCAGAACGCACCATAAAGAAATTCGTTCCAAAATTACATTAACTTACAAATATATACTTCATCTTACTTCAATATTTCGATAGAAATATAATATAAATTTATAATTTATAAATAAACATATTTCTTTAATATATATACTATAAAAATATACCTAATGTACCGTTAGGTAAAGAAAATATTTCTTATAAAATAAAAACCCCTCTTAGACATTAGCTAAATTGAAACTAACGCTCAACCCTCCTTCATTTTGAATATCACTTCAAGAAGAAAAAATAAAAAAAAAGAAAATATATACATTAAGGAAATAGGTGGGTAGAAGATCCCCTAGGTTAAGAAAATATCTTTTATGGATCATTTTCTTTTTCTCAGTTTCTTTTTTTTTTTTTAGTTAAAGAAAGTCTGAAGGTTCTTTTTAAAGGGGGTTGAAGGAGGAGTTGGAAGTTTTTTCGGGGTCTTTTGTGTCGTATTTCTACAAGAGGGTTGAGTTTTAGAAGAGTTTGAGTTATGGATGTGGAATTTGTGTGTGGTATGAGTAGGAAAGGTAGGAAAAAAAGAACCACAAAGATATTGCGGTTCCTTTTTAAGGGTATGTTGCCTTTACCTATTCTCTAACCCCCTCCCCCCTTAAAAATCTTAAGACTTAAGACGTCTGTTTCACCTCTAACCACACTGTTTCAAACCCAAAGAGTAAAAAAAAAAAAAAAAAAAAAAAATGGAAAAAAGTCGTAACTTTTACACCATCATATTCTTTTTGGTCTAAGGCCCCGTGAAAACATTGAAACACTCTTCCAAGACCAAGAAAACTTCCCCCTTTTTCTTTTCTGTTCTACATCGCACTCGTAACTTTACAAATTCAAAGAAAAATAAAGCGTTAAATAATCTGTGAATAAAGTGAGAAAAATGGAAGAGAAATGTGATGCTGAATACTTCAAGTCAAACGATACTTTCTCACCTGTATTTTAAAGGGTTTCTCTATATCTATGTACCTTTATTAAATTAAGGCACCTCCAATAGTGTATGTGTGTATGTTAAGTATTGCGTTAAGTCTAAAGTATGTTGATGGCGCAAATTAGCCTAAACTTCAAGACTTATTTAAAATAAAAGAAAAAAATCACAAGAAAGACACCGCAGATTCTACAATTTAAATAAATTAGACGATTTTGATGAAATGGTGGCATGCATGTTTTCAAAAAGCATTTCCCTCTAGTGGCAAAATTTAGAAATTAATTTTAGCTATAAATTTAAGGTCGCTATTGTCCTATATAATTACAACTACTTAAAATCTTTTTAGCTTTTAAAGTAGTCTATTTAAAGAGGATTTCGTAGTTTTCCTGAGAAAAAAAAAAGTTTCCGAGGAATTGAAGTAAATTTGATTTCTCTAAAAATCTTAAACAAAGTTGTAAATGATCTCTTATTGAAAATTTTAAAACGTGTTTAAAAATAAATTTATACTTAAGAAAGATAAATGGATTTTTTATAGGTGTAATAATTTAATGCAGACGTCTCTACTTCATTTCGAAACGTTTCAACTCATTGAGAGTCATCCTCAGTCTGTTTTAATACTGATAAAACCAAGGTATGGATTATTATCAGTATTGGTTGTTACAGTAATTTTCAATGATGTTGATATTTGTTTAGATAATAAAACACTGAGGATGTCTCTAAATGAGTTGAAACGTTTCGAAATGAAGTAGAGATGTCTGCATTAAATTATTACACCTATAAAAAATCCATTTATCTTTCTTAAGTATAGAATTAATAGGGTGTATTCTTAAATTAGTAATAATTTAAATCGTTAAAAATAAATGTATTATATTAGATAATTAGATAAATTGGATAATTTATCTAATTATCTTTTAAATCAAATTTATATAATCATTTTTAATCTAATTATCTGAAAAAAGATAATCTAATTATTAAATTACATAATTAGATAAATTGTTTTATTTTGACGTAACGATTTTTTAAATGTTTATTGACTATCTATCATCCACCACTTCGATAAACTTTTTGTTACATTAATGGGAGTGTAAAGGAAACTCTCTAGCCCCTGACATTTTCTACACGCATTAAGTAGTTAAGAGCTTTTCAAACATGCGAATTAATATATATATATATATATATATATATATATATATATATATATATATATATATATATATATATATATATATATATATATATATATATATATATATATATATATATATAAAATGTTTTTTTATTTTATGGATTATATTTTAAGGTAAGTTAGAATTATTTATTAAAATAATTATAATTTAAAATTCCCAGTAAAAAAAAAAAAGAAAAGAAAAATACAATGGAAAATCTATCCTATCTTCCTTTTACTTTTTTAGTCGGAGCTAATCCTACGGCTACGACTGCAGAAAGGTGTGGAGTGTAGGAACTAGGTAAATGCTCAATAAAGATTAATAATAAATTTATTTATCACCAATTAATGCCCTTGTTCAAAGACAGTAAAGCGATGGAAATGCAGCAAAAAGAAATCAAGAAACATTTTCTTTGAATCCCACAACGATAGGTACTCCTATTTTTTTAATTATCGTAGCTTTTGATGAAGCAAAAAAAAAAAAAAAATGCTTTTCCCTTTTACAATGCTACTTATTTATTATACTTAAGTTAAAAGTAATGAGGAAATTTTATATTCATGAGTTAATTGACTTGAGAAGATTTTTAATTATTAAAAAAAAGTATTATCTTAATTCTATTATATTTTTTTAATAAAGTAAAAATAATGATGGTAAATAATTCCAAGATCCAAGACTAGGGAAAAGAAAAAAAAAGAATGGAGGAAAATACGGTGAATGAGGTGTCAGGTTTCACTTAGCCGGGGAATTACCGTCCCAAGGGGGCTTGGTATCTTAAAAAAAAATGGTTCACCCTGAAATCAATTCCCCACAGGGCAACAGGAGCGGGGGGGGGGGGAATCTTTTTGGCATGGGGCCTTCTAAGGGCCTTCTGAGAACACTTAATTTCTTGCTGAGTGAAAGAGAGCAAGGTCTGAAGGAGGGAATGGGGCCCTAACCATAAATAATTTTGAGAATTCGCCGAGGTTTCCCTTACCAAGAGTCTGTGCAAGCAGCCTCAGGGCAAGCCTTCCTGGTTTTGAACGAGTGCCTCTTAATTTCCACCTCTGCTAGGGGTAAGCTAGGGGCTGCTTCACTTGTACCTACGGAAAAATATCGTTCTTGTACATTAATTGTTTTTTCTTTCCTTCGTCTACTTCATCCTTCGTTAAAATCGCATTTCCGCTATTACCTGATAGCATTTTTCCCCTTTAATTAAACTTCAATCTTTCACTTTTTTTTCGAGAATATTAATTAAAACGCGATATTGCCATCGAGTTAGTAAAATAAAAATACTTGGAAACAAAATAAAATATAATAAAAAAAATATACTGGTCTCTAGAACCAGCCTTCTTTTACTACTTTTTTAGGCTCAAGAAGAGGCCAGAAAGAGGTTTTTTTTATCCTAAAGGTCAATGCTAATAAAATACTATTTATGAATCTTAATGCTTTAGAATATTTATAGGATTTATGCAAGCATGATAATCCTTTAAAGAAGAACTTTCTAAAGATAGAATCTTGAAAAGATAGAAAACCTTTAACATGCTTATACATTAAAAAACCAAGAGAATTTTATAATATAAATAGTTTCGAACTAGCATAGCATCAAATGTGTTAAAACAAAAATCTTAAACTAAA